>JAJGOT010000224.1:0-280000 GCA_022457155.1 Cladopsammia gracilis | reverse complement strand
TAGTATCAATAAACCATTAATACGTAAATCTTTTTTATATTTGTATGTGCTTTAAGTTTTGAGAACATGACTTTCCGGTAGCTTCAAATTTCCAACTTTTAATTATGCGAACTTACACTGAACTAAATTTGCATGGAAAATTAGCACCTCGGAAAAATAAACAAGGCAACCAATTACATGCGCGCGCTAAAACAATTAACCCAGACTTTGTTAAGGTCAAACTATATTTATTGATAACAAACAACTTCATAATTATACAGGCAATTTAAACGCTTAGTTGGAAAGGAAAAAAAACAGAGTTGGTTTAGTCTTTTTCATCTGGAAGAGCTTGTTTGACAAACAATGATCGATTGAGTAAGATTTTTCGCTTATTGATTCGAGGCATTGAAATCCTTCTGTCTTTTTTGTTGGGTTCTTAAGATTCCCAAGTGACCAAAACTTCACAGACAACACGAAGTTATCGAAAATCGAAGTGATGAACTGTAAAACTTTGAGTCACTACTGTGAACTGATTTGGTAAAATTATTTCAAAATATGTTGTACGATTCTAGTATCAATAAACCGTTTATGCGTAAATCTATCAATATTTGTGTCTGTCAATATTATTTGTCCTTCCTTTACTACTTAGAAAACCTGATAAGAGGGTTTTACTAACATGAATCACGGTAGTGGGAAATTAAACCCACATCAAGCTTATAGCGACTTAAATTCTTACACCTTTACTCCAAACTTATTCCAACACCCTCTATTTTGATCAGAAATCAATGAAGCGATCGAAGTTATTTTTAATTCAACCACCATGACAATGTCGGCTTACTTGGATAAATTTCATCAGAAATTATTCATCTCTTTTTTCAGTAACTAACCTGCAAAGCAGCACCTCCTCCACACCATGTAAAGTGAAAGTTTGATTTCAACACGATAAAACTGTTTACAAAATTAAAATTAAATTAAATTTATCGCTAATTTATCAAACAATTGAGGCCACAAGGGCCTCGGAAGACCAAACCCAATATATTAAGCGGGTGTGTTTACTGAGAACGCAGGCCTTGCGGGGAGACGTGTTTTCTTTCTTTTTTCCCGCTGCCTCCTGAAAAGTTATTATTTAATAACCCAAGAAGTAATTGAAAAGCGCGATGCTTGCAAAAAAAAAACCCAAATTTATAGTAGATTTTCTTTTCAAATATGTTTATTAACCATACAAATCTGTTTGCAAAGTGACATTTGTGACCTGATTTGGGAAAACGTACACTAACGGATATCCGTTTAACGGCTTGAAAGCGTTTGCTATCCGTTTAGCATCCGTTAAAATGGTTTAAAGAAGCGTTAAATCTGTTTTTTAATCCGTTTGATAAATTTAACAAACCGTTTTAACGGTAACACTAGTCCGTTAGAACGGATAAGGCATCCGTTCGAACGGATACGCCATCGATCTGTTTTAACGGCAATAGTCTTCCGTTTAATAGACTGATCCAATCCTCCGTTTAATAGCCGTCCGTTTGGAATGGCAAAATCAATCCGTTAAAACGGCAAGAACTGCATGCGCTCTCGTGGAATCGATTGAGTTGCGATTCAACGTAAAACAACAGCTTCACAAAACATGTTTGAATTATAATTACGCAGCATAGTCTATCATCAATCGACTGATTTATTGACATGACTGGTAATAAGCTCTCTTGTTTACAACTTTGTTTGATGCCGGATAATCGACCCTTTAGTTTGTATCATAGTGAATCGATTCAAATTCGCATACTAGCATTATAAAAGCTTGTCAAAGTGTCTTTGAATTGATACATTTTTATGGAGAAAAAAAAAAGCGAAAACTTTGATGGCCAGGAACGGCTGAACAGCTCACGTAAAGTTTTGAACCATAGCCGAACACGAGAAGACAAAAATTCATGCCTGCGTGGCATACGGTAAATTTTCCGTCTGTAACGCTTCCCGCAGACTATGTTAAAACGACTGAATAACAAAAAATTAATAACTTGAAGAGCAAAACAAGCGAACTGCAAGCGAATCCCGTTGAACTCATTGAAGCATGACTGCGACTCCTTGCCGACGTCTACATTTGCATACGAGTTACAAAACATCATGACAGGTAACGCAACAACAGCCACGCTGTATCAATCAATTTGACAGAAGGGCGCGTTTGTAGTAATTATTGTCGTGGCAGTGCTTTTGAAAAACGATTTGCTTGTTCGTTTGCATAACTGTCTGAAAGACATCGGCTGAACGACTAAAGAATTATTTCGAATGGCTGACTGAACGGCTAAAGCATTATTTGGAACGGCTCGCAGTGAACTCGGCTAAATTAAGTAAATTGCACGCTTGTTGTTTACCTTTAGCGAGCACTTTATTACCTTGTAAGGACGACGAAACCTTCTGTTTGTTGCTTTGACTTGAAGGCGAGAGAATGATGAACATGGTTTCTTTATAATATTAATGTCAACAAGCGGCCCCGAGTCCCAAGTGTATTAGCCACGCAAAATTCATGTGAAAATTTCTTTGTGAACTTCATGTTCACTAATTGTTAAAATAAATCTGGAATGAAACTAAATATAATAATCGAAGTAAAGACAGCACGGAAAGTCACGTAGCAGGAAAAAATTAGCCCTTTTAAGTTTGTCGTACGCAGTTGTTAGTAAAAAGTGCACTAAATTTGCATGTGTCAAATGGGTAATATGAAACCTTAATACAGACCAATAATTTCATTCAAGCGGTAGAGCGACGGAGGATCTAATCCGGAGGTCGTGGGTTCGAATCCCACCGAGGTCAAAGATTTTTTCTTTCCCTCGTGTGGTCCCTCATTTCCTTACTAGGGCTAACGCTCAGTTCAGGGAAATTTAATTTGCACACAGAGTTAATTCTCTGATTTCTTGCTTAATACAGACCATCAGCGCTTCCAAGAATTCGCCGTTATCCTTGTAGCTCCAACGGATAGCATTCATGAGCTATATTTTTGTTGTGCGACATTTGTTTACACAAGGGAATATAAAAACCATTTCAGCTCACATTGCTTGTTGTTATTTTAATGTATTTTAATACGGTCATCTAGCCGCCTTTGATCGCTCCCGGCCGCTAGGAGCATTCACGCGAGAGCTCCCTAGCCATTTACCCCGAACATTTAGCTCCCACATTTAACACGTTTTATTATAAACACGCCTTTATAATGAGGAATATACATATACTCTGTTTCCCTTCGCGCAACACGTTGTTATAACCAAGAATTGGTACATATACTCTTAGTTTCCTTTCAAGCAACACAGTTTTTTTTTTTTTTGGGGGGGGGGGGGCTTAATGTCTAGTGGGCTAAATAACCGGTTGCCATAATATTGTCTGTACGGTTGTATTCCTTTATGGATTCAACAAGTGCGTGCTCCATAAAAAATCCTGATTTACCGCAACGGGCCTTGACACGCGCTAGCTTTTGTTTGATACTTACCAATTAGAAGTCACCGCTCATCAATAGCGACACGCGTCGCTATGGTAACAGCTCGCTTTTCTGATATGCAATCTTAAATCAAAATCCATCGGTTTACCATGGCGGAATCCAACGTTATCGAACAAGATGAAAATGAACAGCAAGTGATTAACAAAGTAAAGAATTTTCTACAAGATGGATGTGGGTGCTCGAAAGGAGCGAAAGGCGGCCCTTGCTCTAGAAATTTTTCAGCGGAAACTGTGATGGCAAATTTGAATAACTGCCTCGAACTCTCAAGCGCAGAACTGGATCTGGTTATATTGGCCAACATTCAAGCATTTACCAGGATCGAACACATTGGTGATAAAAGGAGTCGGAGTCCCCGGTGTAATTTCATATACCAATCGTCACCTATCTGCAGGGATATGTTTCTGAATCTTTACGGTGTAAGTTACTCCCGATTTCGCCGACTAAAGGAACATTATGAAAATCATGGCATTTCACAAAGAAGCCACGGGAACAGCAAAAGACTGCCAAGCAACACGCTCCCTCAGATGGTTATTGAAGACGTTAAATCGTTCCTTTGCAATTACGTCGAAGTAAATGCTATCGTACTGCCTGGGAGGATTCCTGGCTACAAGAATGACGACATAAAGCTTCTGTCTTCGAGTGAAACAAAGATAAGTGTGTGGCGCGATTTCGCTACAGCATGCCAGGCTGCAGAAAAACAGTGCGTAAGCTACTCAAAATTCAAAGATTTATGGGAACAGTTCTATCCAAATGTTGTTGTTGCCAAACCGATGACTGACTTATGCATGACTTGCCAGCAGAACACTGCCAAACTAGTAAGATCAGCTAACCTCCCAGACGGTGAAAAGACTGAATGCATCCGTGTTCAACAAGAACATTTGAACACTGTGAAAAGTGAAAGAGAGTACTACAAGGAGGTGTGTGAAGCGGCTACAAAAACTTATGAAACAGTGGAGAATACTCTCCATTTAAACGAAAGGCACGAGCCTTGCTCCCTCGATGGCACCATGCACTACTCGTTTGATTATGCGCAGCAAGTCCACATACCAAGTAACCCCATGCAGCCTGGGCCTATCTTTTTCAAGACCCCTCGTAAATGTGGAATCTTTGGTGTAATGTGCGAGGGGATAGCACGCCAAGTCAACTACCTAATTGACGAAGCTAGTACTGTTGGCAAAGGCGCCAATTCCACCATCAGCTACGTCCACCACTATCTTGAAAACCACGGACTAGGAGAAACTGATGCTCACTTACATGCTGACAACTGTTCTGGGCAAAATAAGAACAACTACTTTTTGTGGTATTTAGCATGGAGAATAATTAACGGCCTTCATCAGTCTATTAACTATTCCTTTCTCGTTGCTGGGCACACGAAGTTCGCCCCAGATCGTTGCTTTGGCTTGATCAAGCGAGCATACAAAGTAAATTACATTTCATCACTCTATGAATTTGCTCAGATGGTAGAGTCTTCGAGTACCGTGGGAGTAAACAAAGCGCAATTGGTTGGCACACACGACGGACGAGTACTTGTTCCTTTCTACGACTGGGCAGCATTTCTCACAAGGTACTTTAACAAATTGCCGAACATTAAGAAGTATCATCACTTCAGATTTTCAAAGGACAAGCCTGGGAAAGTTTTTTTAAAGAATGCAAGTCTTCGCCGGAACATTCTCTGCAGTTGTTAAAGGATCATACAGTGATGCCTCAACCTTCAGTTCTACCGTCCAAACTTTATCCCGAAGGTTTGAGCAACGAAAGAAAGAACTATTTATATCGGGAAATCAGACCGTTCTGCAAACCAGGAACTGAGGATCTGGTTGCTCCAGCGCCTTGAACTGAACTTTAAACTCATACTTTCCAGTATTCTTCTAGATCCCCACGAAAATCAGTTTATTGTGATTGTAAAGAAATTAATATTTTTTAGTCACTGTTGTTGTAAATAGATTTATACTTGAACCTATAGGGTCTTTACATGTATATTCAATGTATAATAAAATAGAAATGACAAAACCATTGAAATCACTGTCTCCAACAACGATTTTCACGATACTCCAATTCTTAATGGGTAAAGGGCTGAGATTCTAAAGAAACTGGTGCAGAGTTGATAGGTTGATAGGTTACGGTGGCCAATTTACCTTATCATCTCAGTCGAAAAAAACAAAATTTCAAAATCATTATTGGGGTTTTGTGTGTATCAGGAATAATGTGTCCCGGCAATTCCATCTCTCAGTGTTTGGCGTCACAAGTCTGAAATATGGACACTGAATTTATTTAGACCCGGTCCACACGTATCCGGATATTTTTTAATCCGCAACTTTTTTTGTTGCGGATTAGAAAATATTCGCGTCCACACGTAGCGTATTCAAAAATATCCGAATTCGACCGTCCACACGATGCCATACTCGTAGCGTATTCAAAAATTTCCACTCTGGAGAGCGGATTCAAAAAGTGGCGGATTCGTCAGCCGAATTCGCCGGATACGTGTGGACGGAAGGCCAATCCGCAACAAAAAAGTTGTGGATTCAAAAATATCCGGATACGTGTGGACGGGGCCTTACTGATTTGAGTTCGATTTAGTCACGGTTCTGCATGATGTCACAAAACTGTAACAGGACCAAACAATTCTGCGATTGGCGGTTTTCGATCCTCATTATTCCAATGTGAAACAGTTTCCTCCAAGGTCCGCAAGTCAGTTACAAGACCGATGCGTAGGCATATCTTTTATTTGGTTTCATTCCACTAAATACTGTAGCAAAGCTAATACGATTTCAACCATGTCTCAAAACGATAAAGTAAAAGTCCTGTGGAAAACGACTTGCCAATGGAACGGTCGGCCACACTGGCCAAAGCGGAGAGACATTAGGCTTCCACATGAAGCAGAAACCTCCTTATTGCCACTGAAAATTGGAGACCTTGTGAAAATGAAATTTGGCACCCGTTGGTACGATGCCGAAGTGGCAGAGAGTTGGGAGCCCAAAACAAAGAAAGGTTGGTAACTCTTTTTGTTTTGCATTTGTCTATTTTTCTTTTGGTCTCCGCAGCCTTCGTAACTTCGATAACCTGTATGGCCTTTTACTAACCTTTTTCTCTTTCCACAGCGAAGAAGTCGGCAAAAGACATGGAAGTACTGCTAATCCTTGTTCGAACACTGTCTTAGTTTATGTATCATATTTTCATTATTATGGCCAGGGGCTTGCTTATTTAACTTGAAATAGAGACAAAATGACGGCTAACAAGGTCAAAATTTCACAAGGATGTTAATATTTAAAAATACTATGAGCAGTCTTTCTTTTTTCTCGGGGATGGTTGAGCGAAAAGCAGAGTGCGCGATTTTCGCCCGTACGCGCTCGCGTATTAATCGCTAGCTTGACTCTCCCTGAGAGTTTTGAGGGATGTGCTCTTCCATTTGTTTTTATGACGAATCACCTTACGACTGCTTTTATTTTCATTTTCTTTACAGTTTACAAGTGGTACCGTCAATTATGTCTCAGCTGAGAACTCGTCAGATGTGCCCGATTTACCAAATCTCGACCTCTCAACCATCGACGCTGTGGCATTTTCAAATCTACGTGCTGAAGACGATTCCAGTGCAGCCAGCTCATCGACAGTGCGGTCACCTCCTCCGAGTACCCCGGGCAGAGTCGGCGAGGAGCTGATTAGAACCTGCGTCACACCGAGAAAAGTGAATGGCGTCCAAGCGGCGCTGAATGGAGTGAAGGAACGCCACAAGTGCGCCTTGAAGCTGCTTCCGCAGTTTTTCAGCAGGGAAGAGCTCGCCAACAGCAACACGGATGGTTCCCACAATAAAGCATGCCTTGACAGCAGCAGGCTGAATTCTTTAAAGACATTAGTTTTTAGTAGGTTTCCTGTAACTTCAAATGAAGAAAAAGATAAGATTTGGAGGTCTATCAAAGGGAAAATTAACGCTAAATGTCGTGCAAGCAAGTTTCAAATTCGGTCTTTGTAAATTTAGATTTAGGATAAGAAAATTGTAACTAAGCGTTCTATTTCAGTAGATTTCTTTTAATTGATATGTAAACTTGTAAGCTCAGTTTCGAACTAGTGATTTGTTATGTGTAAAGTTACGATAGGTTTGAAGGACAAAACGAATAACACCAAATGTAACAGGTTTTCTTTCAGTCATTCAATAAATTTTGTATTCCTTACTTTCTGTTGTATTTTTACTCCTTTGGTACGGGTTTGGTGTTCGCTACTTTCTTATTTCAACTTTCCTGCTCGCGTTCTTTAAGGTAAAGATTGAAATGAAAGTTTAAGTGAAACAGAACAGCCACGCGCTGTTCATGCATGTTCCACACGCGAGAATGACCCCACGGCAGGGAAAAAATGGGAACGAATTAAGATAAGAAAACCATAATAATAACAAACTATGCCGGTCGATGTGTTTGGGTTATTTGATGTGTTTCAAGAATTGTAAAAGCTTAACACGGTTTTTTGAGATCAAAACCATTTACTGTGCTTTACCCTGGCACCATAACATGTATCAAACTCAAGTAAAATCCAGAGGGAATAAAGATTAATTCAAATGAATTGATGCAGTCACGAGCCGGTATCGTTTTACAGCTGTAATTAAGCTTATAGCTTGAGTAATAACAAGACACTTTGTTTTGCGTCGAAAAAATCCTATGTCATTGTGTGCAATCGAACAAAACAAGGTAAGTTTTTACAAAATTTTAGAAGCTTTTTGATTCTCTTTCGTAGAAGCGAAATTTATTTTCAAAACACAGCTTCGCTCAGCTTCGTGAAGTCAAATTCTTATGTAAATTTGAAAGCGTGATTAGAACGAACGGCAATAATTGTGACACATTGATTTTGTTTTTAGATGCTATTTAAATAGCAGTTTGCTTCATTTAATGTCAAAGATTCAAAGCTTGTTCGACAACCTAAACGTTTGCGCTGATATAATATAAACTATGACTCGCTCACGGAATTAAGTTGTTTTCCGCAAGCGTAAAGTAGACTCACGCGTAACGAAATAACAATAACAAGTTCGGCGGCAGTACATGGCGGTATCACTAGATGAATAAACATCGCTCACAAGAAGCGCTTCGTGAATCTAAACAAACGTACAATATTATGGATCGGCAAAGTGAAGAATAACATATAAAATTGACGAACGTTTCGGACTCCCGTACGAATAGCAAATCGAAGTTGGCCGTACGGGAGTATTTGACGCGAAAAATTTTCAAGTATCACGAAATGAGTCGCTCGCGTAGTATACAGCACAGAGACTCGGCAAATTAGTCTGAGCCAAATCAACATCGCTAACCAGAAGCGCTTCGTAACAGTAAACGAACATTTAATATTGTGGATCAATAAAAGTAAAGAATAACATCGAAAATGGACGAAAGTTTTGGACTCCCGTACGAATAACAAATCGAAGACCGCGTACGCCGGTGCCGTACGAATAGCCACTGCATTAATCGGAATGGCTATCCGTTAAATGAAAGTTTTAAATCCGTTTGAACGTTTTGATGAACCGTTAAACGTTTATGCCTATCCGTTTCGAATTTTTACCCAGCCGTTCAAACGGTTTGTGAAACCGTTTTAACGCTATTGCCAATCCGTTTGATAAATTTGCTCGTCCGTTAAAACGGTTTGGGAAATCGTTTTAACGCTTTTCATGGCCGTTTGCTATCCGTTTTGCGTACGTTTTTTCAAGCCGTTTAACGGATATCCGTTAGTGTACGTTTTCCCAAATCAGGTCACATTTATGTCTATTTCGAGGACCTCGAGGGCCAAACGGGCCGCTTTTGAGGTGTGTTTTCCCTGGGATCGCGTGGGGGATCTCGCGTAAAGGTCGCATTTTGTTTAAACACTTTGATTTATTCCCTGTGAATGAATCGGATAAGGCTCTTAGATTATAACATTACTTCAAATTTCCGTTAAAGAACCAATTCTCTTTTGAGCGCATTTTTTCTGTCATCACAATCCTTGAACCGCGGGTGACTTTTACTGGGAATATTGAAGAGGTCTTTGCCTTTCTCGATTCGGTAAGTTGTTTTCCATCTCAAACTTAGTTTTAAAGCTTTGTAGAACTAAGCTTCCTTCACTGTTCAACAAGTTTAAATTATGCGAATAGACTTGACCGAAAGGGTTTCAACCAAGCGTAATACCCACAGGGAGTTAAATTAATTTCACTGAACTTTAATTTGAGTATTTTAAATTTCATTTAAAATAGTTAATTGCCTCCGATTAGTTGATCTGGTTTTCATCAGTCAGATTCGGTGTCATGTTGCAACATATTCGTTAGTCGGGATAGTTGTATGTTCATTATTATCACATAGCTTTGTAGCACAGTCATAGTTTCGACAGTACGTCCACATTTGTTGTTGTTCGCTTTTTATTATGGGCCGTCGTCGTAAATGTCCGGGTTGCAAGAATTTGTTGTCAGCTCACTCGTTTGGTCAAGCATCAAAAAATTGCGAAGGTCCCGTTGTTGAGGTGTCTGGTGATTCTGGTAGCAGCGTTAGTGATCCCGTCGTTGTTCAAGATGTTAATGTGGAGCGCAATGAGGATATTTCAGCTTCTCCCAATACTTCGGTTTTGGATAGTGGACTGTCACAGTCAGTTGCGGCCCAGCGAGAGCGAAATAAGCAACTTCGAGAGGAGCTGGCTTCTTTAAAACATGAAGAAGAGCTGAAAGAATTGGTAGACGAGGGGGCGGTGCTGCAAAAAGCAATCCAACAAAAGAGAGCTAGCCTTTCAAAGCCCACGCCATCTCCTCCGAGTGTTCCTGTTCACCGTGCTGGGTACGAAGAATCTCGCTCTGTAAAAAATCCCGAGAAGAACCTCGACGATTTAAGAAAGGACGAAACATTACAGGACCGAGTGTCGCAACATCTGGCCACGTTGACTGTCGCCGATGATTCTTCTTCTTCCAGTTCCGATGGCGATGACGGTCCGGACGACGATTCTGATGATCCCAGAAGCCGAAGGTCTTCTCGTCGCTCGACTGGTAAGTCTTTACGTTCTGGCAAAACCGTTAAACCTACCAGTAAGGTCGTTCGTCCCCAGTTATGGCCTCACAGCGAATTAAACCTTGCCGCGTGTGCTAAAGAGGTCACTTATGAAAAACTAACAATCGAGGAATTCGTGGCTGGCTACGCTACCATTTTACATTCCCGAAAGTTATCGACCGCAGAAAAACAAGCAAGGGAAGAACATTTAATGCATTTAATGTACCTGGCTATGACTTATCAGTGGCACGCTGTGTTAGCTTATCATGGTGCTGTACTTTTAGAAATAGAGCGTGGTCGCGCTACATGGGGTGATACATTTCATCATTTAGATGCTCGTATTCTTCAAGGGCATTTTAAATCCTCTGCAGCTAGTACTAGTGCACGACAGTCGGCCTCTAAAGATTCGCGGCCTGTGTTATTTTGTCGGGATTATCAGCGTGGCGTATGTAATTTTCCAACTGATCATTCTGGTATGTTGCGCGGGGAAGCCAAATTCCTTCGCCATATTTGTGCGACCTGCTGGGTCCGCGACCGGAAAAAACGTGTTCATCGGGAGAATTCGGAACAATGCCCTTTACGTCAACCATCGGATGTTGACCCTCCTACCGTTTCCAGTAGTTCCACTTGACTATCTTGTGCGTCTGTTTCGCACAACGAGACTTTGTTAGTTTCTTCTCACGCTTCAGTTTTTGCTTTCACCGAACGGCCTTCTTTCACCCCCCCGGTGGATGCATCTCGTGATTTACAAGATTGTGAGCATTCCAGTGTTACTTGCGTGACTTGTGACTTTATTGAGCCTTGTTGTTCTTTGCGTGACACTCCAGACCTTGTTGAGGAGGATTTATCTGTATCAGACATTAGTGCTCATGGCTGTTTTGTTCCAGACTTTGTTCAAGATTTATTTGTACCTTAGAATAGTGCTCATGACTGTTTTGTTCCGATTCCGTCTCGTGTTAGTTGCTTAGTTGATGATGTCTCTCCAGTCTCCATTATTGATCGCGTTCTGGATAGTGTGGAGTGTGACACGTCGCTGGCGTATAGTATATTCCTGCATGACTCTGTTTACGCCTCGGGGGCTTTTAATCATCAAGTTTGTCGCCTTCCTGTTCCTTCCAGGCTGAACATTCCACTTTGGAGATCCTTGTTAGCCGATTATGATGATAACATTGTTTGTGATTATTTAGAGTTCGGTTGGCCGGTCGGTTATCTTCGTGACACCTTACCTGTTACTCAACAGCGTAATCATCAGGGAGCTGTTTTGTTTCCGGAGGCCATCGATCAGTATTTACAAACCGAGCAGTCTTATGGCGCGGTTCTTGGTCCTTTTGCGAGCAATCCTTTTACTTCTGACGTTGTGCTGTCACCGTTGAATTCCGTTCCAAAGGGTGAATTCGAGCGTCGCCTTATTGTGGATCTGAGCTGGCCTATTGGCTCTTCAGTGAACGATGGGATCCCCTCTAAACAGTATCTCGGAGAGGATTTCCAGCTGGTTTACCCTACCGTGGATGATGTCGCCGCCCGTATTTTAGCCTTAGGTCCCGGCTGTTTGTTATTCAAACGAGACTTAAAGCGTGCATACCGGCAGTTCCCGGTGGACCCTGGGGATTATCATCTTCTTGGTTATTCCTGGCGGGATCACATGTTTTTTGACACTGTTTTGCCGATGGGTCTGCGGTCAGCCGCCATGATGTGTCAACGAGTTACTAACGCAGTTCGATACATATGCGCTTCGCATGGTTATGACATACTCAATTATTTGGATGACTTTACGGGTGTGGCTCTTCCTGACCTCGCTCTTGCCGCGTACACTTTTCTGGGGGAACTGCTGCATAATCTGCATTTAGAGGAGTCTGAACAGAAAGCTGAACCGCCCTCGACTTGCCTGACCATTCTGGGCGTGCAGTTTGACACCGTTTCCATGACTATGTCCGTCACTAAGGAGCGCTTGCTTGAACTGTCGGCTCTTTTATCCGAATGGGCCACCTTCACCGTAGCGTCCAAGACCCAGCTTCAGTCTCTGGTCGGAAAGCTTATCTTCGTGTCCAAATAGTTAGACAGAGCCGTATCTTTTTATCCCGTATTTTGGAGCTCTTACGAGCCTTATCGGCCAGTGATTCTCGAACTAAAGTGCGACTTTAAGATGATTTTCATCGTGACTTAGCGTGGTGGAGACGTTTTCTTCCCCAGTACAATGGTGTGTCCTATCTTTACTCCACTCCTTGGTCTGCTCCCGATGCAGTATTTTCAACAGACGCCTGTTTGTCGGGTTGTGGCGGAGTTAGCGGCACTGAGTTCTTCCACTGCGAGTTTCCCGCTTCTGTACTGTCACGTGATTTGGATATCAACTGCCTCGAACTGCTCACCGTGGTGATTGCGTGCAAGTTATGGGGTCATCAGTGGTCGCGTCTTCGGATCTTGCTTTATTGTGATAATCAGGCTACGGTTGCTGTCATTAATTCGCACAAGTCGCGCAACTCGTTCATGAATAACTGTCTTCGTGAACTGTGGCTGATCGCTGCTATTCATGATTTTGAACTGCGTGCCGTTCATCTCGAGGGACAGTCTAACCGGGCCGCGGATCTTCTCTCTCGCTGGCATCTCAGTTACAACAACGCCCTTGTTTTCCAAGAACAGTTTGGCGGTCAGGCGCGCGTAGAGCGGCTTGTCCCGGAACATTATTTTACACTTAATAGTCACTTTTAGAGATAATATTTCGTTATCGTAATTTGGGACTTTTCGTAATTTGGGACTTATCTTTTATTTTTCACAGTTACCGAGTTGAGGCAGTTACGAGCTGATCTTAAGAAGACACGGTTAGCTGCTTATCGTCCAGGCACTTACCAAAATCTTCAATCACAATGGCGCACTTACCTTTCATTTAGTTTGCATTTTAATTTTACTCCAGTTCCTGTTTCTGAGCATGTTTTGTGTTTGTACGCGCAGTTTCTCAGTCGTACACTCACCGTAGGAGCTATTCGTAATTACCTTCATGGGGTTCGACTTTTTCATCTTTTTCATGGCAGCGATTATCTTCATCAGTCGTCCTTTCCCCTTAGGTTAACTTTAATGGGACTTGCAAAATCTTCCACGCATACCCCACAACAAGCTCTCGCTATTACAGTCTCCGTTTTGCGTTGTGTTTTCCAGGTGTTACAACCTGACAGTGCGCTAGAATGGGTTGTTTTTTGCGCTGCTTTATTTGCCTTTTTTCCTGCTGGCTCGTTTGTCTAATATTCTGCCTGCTTCGGCAGCTGGGTTTGATAAGTCTCGAGATCTCTGTCGCCGTAATGTTCAATTCATCGACCCTTATCTTATTGTTATTTTTTCATTGGTCCAAGACTATTCAATGCCGGGAAAGACGTCTAGTTATCCCTTTAGTTCCCATACCCGGTAGCTCGCTTTGTCCTGTTAGTGCCTTTCGCACAATGTTACAGTTTATTCCGGCCCGCAGCGCTTCCCCGGCCTTTTGTTATCATCAAAATTCCAGGCTCATTCCTCTTACTAAAGCTGTCTTCATCCGACAGTTTCGAGAGTTGTTAACGCGCGCCAATGTCCCCTCCGCAGAGTGTTATACCGGGCATTCCTTTCGCCGGGGCGGGGCCACGTATGCCTTTCGTTCAGGGGTTCCCGGGGAACTTATTCAGGTTATGGGTGATTGGAAATCAGACGCTTATAAGCGCTATTTTGACTTTTCTTTCGACACCATGTTGTCAGTTAGTTCTCGTATGAGGGATTCTATTGTTTAGTTTCTGTTTTTGATTGAGATTATCGGTTTCGTGCTTCCTCCTTTTTGCTCCTAGTCCTTTCATGTGTTTGGCCCTTCGTTTGGTGCTTCGGATCAGTTTTATTGAAATTTTTAGCTCGTGATATTTGTACCTTGTTCTTACTTTTCAATAAACTTATTCTTTTGGCCAAACACTGTTTCGGTTCCTTTGTACTGGGAGCAAAAAGGGGGGGAATTTGAGTATTTTAAATTTCATTTAAAATAGTTAATTGCCTCCGATTAGTTGATCTGGTTTTCATCAGTCAGATTCGGTGTCATGTTGCGACATATTCGTTAGTCGGGATAGTTGTATGTTCATTATTATCACATAGCTTTGTAGCACAGTCATAGTTTCGACAGTACGTCCACATTTGTTGTTGTTCGCTTTTTCCCTCCTGCCCTCCCATATTATAGTTCTGAATTTATTGTAGTATTACAGTATATCATTTATCTATTATAGTCTTAGCGTGCTTCGGATCAGTTTTATTGAAATTTTTAGCTCGTGATATTTGTACCTTGTTCTTACTTTTCAATAAACTTATTCTTTTGGCCAAACACTGTTTCGGTTCCTTTGTACTGGGAGCAAAAAGGGGGGAATTAATCTCGAATTGTCCTTTCCATTACAGTTTTCGAAAACTGAGTTGCAAGAAATCGGGGGTGTGGAAAAGATTTCGCTTAGTAATGTAAGTAATTCCATCGTTGTGTTGATAAAAAATAAACAAAACTGTTTGCAAAACTAAATTTATCGTTAATTAAACTCGAAACAACAGCCAAAAACGCCAAAAGCGCCAAAAAACGCTACGTTTTAGCGGTGTGATTCGGGGGATCGCGCGTGAAAAGGAGTGTGGAGTTCGCGCGCATTGAACGTCTCGGGGTAATCTTTGGTCGTAGGAAGTTGCTTTGAGTATCTATAACGCATTAATGTAAAAAACTTTAAAACTCTATAATATAATAACTCGCGTAAAAATATACGAATGTGGGTTACGACGGTTATGATGCGCTGTGTGGAGAAACCGAGATATGTTTCAAAGCAAATAAGGTATAAGTTATAAGCAAATAAAGTATATTAGCGCGTGAATTTCAATCTTATTGGAAATGTCGAAATGTGACTGTCAGTCTTGTGTGTTTCATTCGTTTCCTGTAAGGAATTTATTCTCCTATTTTTTTTTTCACACGCTCGAATTTCTACTATGACTTATTTCCGTTGAAATAGTTTTCACGCGTTCTCGAATTTCTTGTTCCACGTGTATGCCATCCAACTTGATTGCAAAATGGAAATGTTGGTCCTTCTTATATTCGCTATTCCTTTCTTTCCAACGATTTTGACGTTCAAGTGTTTTGAGGAGCGATGTTATTGTGTACGATCAACGCAGTTGGTCGATTGTGCGAGAGTTGGTTTGAAAACGCTACCGAAACCAAAGGAAACACTCAACGATTTTATGGAGCTCTCTCTTCGATATAATCAGTTCACACAAGTTAATTTCTCTTTGCTGCTAATTCTGCTCCCTGATTTACGGATCGTGGATCTCAGAGACAACCCTTTTAAGTGTGAAAGAGCCTACGACAATCTTTCACTCAAAATTATTTCAGACTGTGTTACTACTACGAGAGCTGTTATGGCTACGAGCAGCTCCACTTCCAAACACAGATCGACTATCGCTACGTCCACACTCACCACCAAGCAGAGATCAACGATCGCTACGAGCAGTCCCACTACCAAGAACAGATCGAGTCCACAGCCTAGAAACCATGAGAAGCACAGGAACTATTTAACTGTCTTACTTTTCAGTTTAATTTTCATCCCACTGATAGTTATTTGTTTGCGCGTGATAATAGATCGTTTTCACTGACGTCATATCAAAATTCAGAAGCCGTTTTCGCATCCAAAATGTTTATGGAATTGTAGACAGTGTAAAACTACACATCTGAGCCAAATTTTGAAGCGCCAGAGCATTTAGTTCAAGAGTTATAGGCGAACGAGTTTTAGACATTTTTAGTAAGAAATGTATGGAGCGGCCATCTTGGTGTACCACTTTGGTACACCAACATGGCGGACAAAAATTCAAAGCCTTAATTACACCAAAAATCTCATCACAAAATATTGTATTCACTATAAGTTCCATCAAATCGGCTCATAACCATCTATAATTCAAAAATAACTTTCAACAGTTCAATTTTGTTGATTTTCGCGGCTTATTTGAAATAGAGACGGATTGCGTGACACATTTAAAACCTTTATAAATCGGAAGCAAAACATCATTAAAACCTGAAACTTTTTGGGAAAGATTATCACACTGTTATCCATATACCATGTTAGAAACAGCTTTGTAGGATGTATACTTTAGATTTTTGAATTTTTATGACGTCATGTGAAAACGATCTATTAAACTATGGAATGTTAGGCGTAGAAAGCAGTTACAAAGATCATTTGAACTGATTCCTTTAAATTTAGAAGATAGTGACGATGAAGATGTCATATTTGATGTCACGGAACTCTGAATGTACTGAACGTATTCTTACTACGTAAACGGTTATGTTTTCCAACCTCTTCACGTTAAATGGTAATTAATTATTGTTCTCGGTTTGATAATTTTGATTCGTTGGTCCACTTACATGGTTTAATTCACCCTTTGATTATCTTTAGAGAGAGAGAGAGAGAGAGAGAGAGAGAGAGAGAGAATGAATGAATGAATGAACGAATGAGTGAATGAATGAATGAATGAAGAAACTTTATTTATGCACAGCGTTTACATATCAGTAACTGATTAACTGCTTTACAGAAACACCGTGTTTGCTATTCCTATTATACAATGATCAGTAACTATATTACACTAATTAGAAGACACCGAGATTGTTTATCTGTGTTTTAAAAGCGGAGAGAGAATTTACAGATGTGATGTTAAATGAAATGGAATTCCATATTTTTTGCTCCAACAAAAGAAAAAAACTACTACCTTTTGCAAGTTCAGTATTATATTTAAAGTGATGTGGTAATTGAGAGGGTGGTACATACGGCATATATATATATATATATATATATATATATATATATATATATATATATATATATATATATATATATATATATATATATATATATATATATATATTCTTCAAAATATGGAAATAAAGACAATAAACTCCTTGCCGATATTTCGTCTTTATTATAAAAGACTTCGTCAGGGCAACTGACTAAGCCTGACCGACCGTTACAAAATATACATCAAGTAGCGTAAGACGCGAGACATGTATAACAACCTTGCACGCGCTAAGCGCGCGCTACAAAATTAAAGCTATGTTATGTGTATATCTAAATTAAAACAAGTCCCTTCGAGGGTTTCTGCTGCAAAAAAAGTCATCGCTATTTAACCCCGAAGGGATAATAGTTCGAAGGCGATAAGCCCACTTGGCCTCTCTTTCCCTAAGCGTTTCCTCCGTAGTGCATTTATCAATTAGCTGAATCCTGATATTACTTAAACCTTGATGATCAGCCTGATTAAAATGCCTATAGATACAATCATCCTTAATCTTACCATCAGCATTAAGCTTGTTGTGATTTACCAATCCAGACTTATGGTTGTTAAACCTAATTCTAAATTTAGTGATGGTAGATCCTACATATTGCATTTCACAAACGGTGCATGAAAGAAGATAGACTACATGACTAGAATTACAATCCATGCTAGAATTAATTACATAATTTCTACCCGTAACTCCACTCTTGAAATTAGTTCCTAAGACAAGGAAATCACAAACCCTACATCTACTAACTCCACACTTAAAGCAGCCCCTTTTAATATCCAAAGACCCTAATGCCGAATGAACTAAAATATCCTTTAAACATTTAGGCCGCCTAAATGCCACCATGGGCATATGTTCTATAGCTCCCCGACAACGCCTAGAAGACTGCAAGACGGGATGTAGTTTATGCAATATTTCCCCGATGTTCGGAAGTGCCGGATGAAATGTCACTACAAAAGGAAGTCGTTTATTACTACTAGGCCCTTTATCTTTAAGAGTGTCCTTCCTGGGAATCCTGCGCACCCTAGCAATTTCACTTTCCACAAAATGCTTGTTATAACCCCTTCTAACCAAATACCCACACAGTTCCCCCACCCGTTTATCGAAAAAAGCATCTTAAGAGCAGATACGGCGAATTCTTAGAGCCTGTCCAAAGGGAATACCCTTCTTACATGAGTGTGGATGACAAGAGGTGTGGAACAAATACTGGTGTTTATCCGTGGGCTTGCTATACAAATCCGTAGAAATTACCCCATTATCAAGCAAGACGTTAACATCAAGAAAATTAACCTGTTTAAAAGACCAATCAAAAGTAAACTTAATAGTCCTATGAAAGGAATCAGAAACCCTCGAAGGGACTTGTTTTAATTTAGATATACACATAACATAGCTTTAATTTTGTAGCGCGCGCTTAGCGCGTGCAAGGTTGTTATACATGTCTCGCGTCTTACGCTACTTGATGTATATTTTGTAACGGTCGGTCACTCAGTCAGTTGCCCTGACGAAGTCTTTTATAATAAAGACGAAATATCGGCAAGGAGTTTATTGTCTTTATTTCCATATTTTGAAGAATATTAATTAACATTTTGGAAGAAAGATCCAGACAAAGGATGTTTTTGAAACATTATATATATATATATATATATATATATATATATATAGCAAGGCAATAGCTACATTTTGGACCTGAAATGAACTTAAAAAGTGCTTACCACGGCACAGGGCACTTTTGTAACCTCTTAACCACTTTTAAGGAGCAATCTGTGCACATTTAACCTGCGATCTTGCAATTTTCCTGTAGTAAAGATCAGTTATGGAGGCCTTCACATGACAAGTTTTGGTTTACCACGTTAAACTGGGAAAATTATTAAAGAAGGAGAAAGAAGTTACAAATGTACCCTACTTTTCCCCTGTAGAGAGAGAGAGAGAGAGAGAAAATTAAAGGAAAAGGAAAAGGTTTAGTTTTGTTGTTACATAGAACTACAATATTTTATTACTCGTTAATGAAGTATTGATTATTGACTTTCATTTCATTTGGTGGTTCCTAAAGGAACCGTTTTGTTGGGTCTTACTGTTTGAGAGCTCTTCTCCTTCGTTCTCGAACACTGTGGTAGGTAGAGAAGTACGGATATGCACTGATGATCCGGTACCGCTCTCCATACGACTGTCTATGTGAAAAATACACGGCGATCGTTCGCGTTGGAAACCCTTCGAGACCCCAGCCAATCACCTTGGGCATTTCGAACACGTATAAAAAGTAAAACCCGTGACACTCCTTCACACCGAACTCGACGATCTCGTATTGATCACTCGACACCCACGTTCTCTTCGCCAGCTGCGCGAGTGTCGCTGTCAAATTGAAGGTTGGCTTGAAGCGCGATGTTTTCCCCTCATAAGTCGATTTCACCAGATGTTTTCCGTTGATGTGGATGGCATCTTTAGTGGTGATCATTACATCACAACTCTGAAACTCAGAAACCTTGCTTTGATCGCGCAATTTATACGGATCAGCGCAAAGTTTTTCAAACTTGGCGCACAATTCGCTCATCTCAAAGCTATCCATCTTGCGGTTTGGGGTGAGGTTTTCAAATCACACGAATGGTTTAAGAACCCATCGAAAACAAAAGACGCGTATTTTGTGTGCGGAATAAAGGCTATAATTCATAGAAATATAACTGAAATGAATCGTTTCTTTTGATGCTAACTGTGTGATTGAAATAATTGGTTTCATTAAGAATTGTTTTCTCAACACACACACACCACCTTTACTGCAAAATAACCTGGTTCAAACATTCAATCAAAAATCGGAACTGAGCTAGATTTTTCCCTGTAGCTTTCGTTGAAAACGATATATTTAGAGTGAAACGGATTACACACTTCCAAATGAAACTGTTTTCTACAGCAACGAACGTAAACCGCCAAATCATTTACATAAAAAAAGAAACACCGACAAAACGGGTCGGCTCCGCGGACCGCGGGTGTTGTAATCTTTACACCCGCCCAAATGAATTGGATTGATAAACTCTTTTCTACCAGCTACTAACATAAACCGCCAAATGATTTAAATAACACCGACAATCGGGTTATTCCTTTGGCGAATAGATTTATAATTCGCTGATCATTACTAAGCTCAATCGACGGATTTATCATAGATTCCAAATCACTGAGAACTCCACCCACAAAAATGATGTTAGGAATACTCCGTACCATTTCATTTGGGAAGTCAGCTGCAATGACTAGCATTATTCCGTTTACTGACAAGTAGATAAATGACATTGTGAAGTTTTGTTCTCATCAGCAAACTGACACGGTATCGGAACTGGGGGCTGACATCACTGGAACCATTCTATTTACTCGTGACAACATACAAGAATACCTTTTTAAATGTGAAGGGCAGCAAGCACAGCTACAGTTTCTGGGGCCAGTAATAGTAAAAGAAAGGTTGACAAGCCAACATTAAAGTATGGGCAGTTTAGTGCAAACGTGACTGTTCAGAATTAGACCCCTTCAGTGTATCCCACACAGATCATGTTGATGAATGTGCTTCTCTTTCAAGTCCCTTTTAAAAATCTGAATTTTATCTAAATGGCTAAGTAGAAGAATTTCAGTGTGCCAGAGAAAGTGCAAAAAGCCCACGAGGTATGACTCCGGGAATATCTATCCACCTCCATATGATTTGTGTCTGGCCAGGAAAAAAACGTCAACCTTACAGGAGCCTTTTAAATAGGATGCAGACGCTTGGCAAAGAGAGTGATAATCACTATCATTTGAAGCGATCCAGTGTTGCTGATGCAAATCCCTCTCACAAAAAGAAAGACATTTATTGCCATACCGTTTAAAGTTGCAACACGCATAAAGAAAGAATTTGGCAAGTCAAAAGTTTGGCAGATAACAGCAATCATTCAGAAATGGATATTTACTCCTAGAACATAAAGTAAAAACATAACTTTTTCTATGATATAGCCCCGGTTTTTACAATTTCCAGTTAGTAGAACACTAAATGATACGAGGATTGAAAGGAGACCGATTATTATTTCCAATCATAGCAGTGGTAACAAAATTAGGAGCTTAATTTTTTAATCATGAGTATTATAGTTGCTGCACAGACCAAACTGGACAACACAAAGTCCTGTTAGCAGTTTAAAATTACTCAATAGACACTTTAAGATAGAGGTTTTTTGTCATTTCCCGCAAACCGCCAACCTCTAAAAGTCACAAGACTTCAATCTTGCGGTCCTGTTTGCCGTTTAAGGTTCAGGTTTAAACATGAAGGACACAGTCTAGAGGTAAGTGAATTACGGCTGAGTTTTTCGTTCGCTTTATAATTATATACCTACGTTTAAAAGTCAAATTTAGTATTTTTAAAGAGTTAGCTCCTTGAATGAGAGATGTTTGATTCAGTTGCTAGATTACGCACCATATTTAGTTTCATTTAGTGTATGTAGGCCGTGCATGCAATGAAGTAAACAAACATGGCGTTGCCACGCATGTGTTTCGTTGTGAAACGAATCCATGTTTTACAAAGGTCTTGTATTATCCCATTCCCCGTTTCACAGATGGCTCTTTTCTGATGGCCGACAACAAAACATGACATCATGCTAGCCACAGAGGTTGGTTCACGAAATCCAACAACTCCTCATGATTGGGAAGAAATTGCAGCGATTCTTAATACACCATTCAGTGCACCTGAGAAACACGTATATACTTACAGGCCCACCTTCACCCAAAAGACTTTGCGGTCATTTGTTTTTGTTTTGAAATGCTCCATTGTTCATAATCATGATCTGATTGGTTGCACGCATACAAGCATGAATTTCGTGTTACACGAAATTCAGCACAGAAAGAGATCGCGGCGCGCACAGCATTTTGGGTGAAGGTGGGCCTTTAAGGTTAAGGATGTGGCTATCGAGAAAGATTGGATCAACTGTTGGAAAAATACCAGCAAGAGGACAAAAGGCGTCTAAAAATGTGAGTGCATAATGGTACTTCAGTTGATGTACATTTTAATCTAAGAATCTAACAATTACTAAGAGTAACTGGGGGTGACTTGCTGTGGTGTATTATTTGGGGTAAACTGGAAGTTCGAGAATGAGCAATCAGAATGTGTTCCTTTGACAAAGACGAAAATAATTTTCACTCCATTGAATCCGAATTGACATCAGCAGTAAGTTTACTTTGTTTCTGCCAGGTCTGGAACAGAGGAAGAATACACAGAATTAAACCAACTTTTGGAAGGAATCACGACATACAGACGGGATATGGAGAAGTTGAAGGCCAAAGAGAAAGAGGAAAAAAAAAAAGAGGAAGGAGAACGAAGATAAAAAGAAAGCACAAGAAATGATGAAGGCAGTAAGTAAGTGGCTCCAAATTCGACAAGCTATTTTGGTGCATTTGTGTTGCTTGTAAATTTGTGTTATATCACGACTCCATTTAAACTAGCTTTGCTAAACTGCATGTTCCCGTAAAATATCGATTTAAAAAAGAAAAAAATCACTCTTGGGTATTTTATTTGAGTGCCTGTGTAATAGCTAGGCAGCCATTCAGAGTAGCAGAGATAAAGAAGACGATTTATTAGATGACTCAGCCAGCACTAACAGCAATGGCAGTAATAGACTAAGATTTATAAATTTTTATCCGTAATTGTATATGTAAATTTTCTGTGAATTTCTTATTTTAGTTTTATTTTACAGGGCCCACACTGATAACAGTTGTATAACTGAAGTGGCTACCCTGTTTAAATATTTGTTGTTGTTTAGAATGGTGTGTAATAAGATTCCTGTATTGCAAAAAAAAAACACAATATGCTGATTTAAACAATATTTTTAGGGGATACATTGAAGCCTTTTAGCCATGAGAGAATTTACATTTTGTTGTTTCCTGTTAAGCATGTGCTGTTGTAGTTACTTTAGGTGGTAGAGCATGCTACCCAATTCATTAACCAGGACATAAAGATAACTGGAGGCTAGGCCGGATTTTTCCTTTTGCAACAATATTAACTCGCAGTTGAAAAACCAGCAGACATAAATACCATGCAGTCTGCTTTTTATTCTTTAAAATTGTATTTTTGTAATAGCTTCCGAAGGAAAGACTTCACGAAAAAGGGGAACAAGACTTTCTGCAATTCGGATGCTCGAGGAAAAATATGAACGAAAATCAGACCTGAAGGAAAGAGAGCTCATGCTTAAAGCAGAAGAGCTTGAACTCCAAAGGAAAAAGTTTGAGGCCGAGGCTGACGAAGAAAGGAGAATTTCAACCTGGAAATTGAAGAGAGGAGAATGTTTTTAAATTTGTTAAGGGATAGGCTGTAGGTTGACTTTTCTTGTTTACAGTTTTTCAACTGTCACCGTTGTTGTTTTTGCAATCCAGGGCCAGGTTGTTGAAAGTACGACAAACATACCCTAGCTAGTGTTAACACCAATTTGAAGTTATTGAATAAGTCATGATTCTTGTAAATGTTGTTTATGTTTGTCTGTTCCACTTTAACTTTCCATTATAATCAGTTCAAAGGACTGGCTTTTGCGAACATGTTAATGACAGAAGTGAAATCATTAGCCAAGTTTATGGGTTATTAATATCGCCATCCCACTCGGAGAGCAGCTCAAACAATTGCTCTCTCCCTGTGATGATGCTTGTGTTCATTTGCATATCATTTTAGATGCTCTCAACTATCTCATATACAGAATTTTGACCTTTAGCTTGAAGAGACAGAAATAGACCATTTCTGAGTTGCTCTGAGCCTCTTTATCAAAGCGATAAATAATCGTCACGTAATCGTCACCTGCGCGTCGAGTTCGGCCCTTTGAGCAGCGATTTCAACTTCTAATCAAGCCTTCTCTTTGAGCTGTTCCACTTTCAATTTGGCAAGATTAGCTTCTCTCGCGGCCACTCTGGCCCTTTCTCTAGCTGATGATGATGTAGTTCGGCTTGTTTGGCTGCCCTTTTTGCTCTGGCGGTCGACATTGGAGATTGATGTACTTTCGGTCTTCTCACTATTTTGTCCGGGAACGTCCACATTATCGCTTAAATGCTTCGGGAAATTTCTTTGTCGCTGCTTTGCCGCTTCGTATTATTCTTATCTTCCATCGCAGCTGTTTTTAATCTGGCTCGAAGGACCACTATGGATATTCTCGTCAATTTCGTCGTAAATACACTCAAAACAACACATCAGCCATCTTTTCTTTCCATGTACTTTTATTCTATCCCATAATACACTTGTATCCAGGTCCCAGGCGGCCGAGTGCCGGGGGCTTCACAATGCTCACTAAAAGACACAAATCAGTTCATTTCATTCGGTTCTCCAAGGGGTAAGTATGGCTAAGTAGTGGTAAGTATGGATAAGTATGGGTAAGTATGGATAAGTATGGGGAAGTATGGATAGGTATGGGTAAGTATGGATAAGTATGGGTAAGTATGGCTAAGTAGGGGTAAGTATGGCTAAGTAGGAGTAAGTAGTGGTAAGTATGGCTTAGTAGGGGTTCGTATGGCTAAGTAGGGGTAAGTATGGCTAGGTAGGGGTAAGTATGGCTAAATAGGGGTAAGTATGGCTAGGTAGGGGTAAGTATGGCTAAGTAGGGGTACGTATGGCCAAGTAGGGGTAAGTATGGGTAAGTATGGGTAAGTATGACTAAGCCGCGGGCCGCCGGGCCGTGGGCCTTGAGGTGGGCCGCTGGGCTGTGGACCGCAGGCCTGCTTTTAGCAAAACCCCACAATAATGTACATTAAAATTTTATTTCCTTTTATAGGATGCTATCAACCAGCTCTATGAAGAAGTGGTGCAGCACTATCTCAATATGGGGGCAGCCCAGTATTTGAGAGACTTTAGACGAGCACATAACTTCAAGAGTGCCAAACTAAGGAAGCGTGTCCTACAGAGGCAGGAAAAGAGGAAGGAGCAGAGTGACAGTGTTCCTTATAAGGTATGTATGTATTTTAAGTAATTTATGAATATAATGAAGAATTTCAAAGCTCATTCTTAAAGGCAGGTGGATTGAGGGGAGGAGGGAGTCGGCGAGGGGGTTCGACCAAACCTGCTACATATTTTTTTACCAGAATCCAAAGCTTATTTGCCAATGATAACCATTTGCCAAATTCTGGTTCAGCTCATTATAGGATCTCAATTTTGCATTATTATTCAGTTCTTATTCAGTTCTTATATAGTCGCACAAGATAGATTTCTTTGTGTTTAAATTAGATTTTGTTTTATATATAGCAAATAGTTAAATTAGATTCTGTTTTATATATAATAAATAGTTGATTGATATTAAAGGGTACCTCGATTGCCAACTGCGTGTGTAGTATTTCTTTTTTTTACTTCAGTTTGCAAAAATATCAAAATAAGTAATTATATATGTGCAAATTGTGTTTCAGGAGATCTTAAAGGACAGCAGTGCAGGGAAGCAGACATGGCATGGCCGACTGCGAAATTTCATAGACAAACATGGAGAGAAGGGGCTCATGACGTATAAAAGAGATCAACTGGTTGCACTGTGTCAGGCATATAAAGTGCACTTCAATAGTAGAGTAACAAAAAGAGTACTCACAAATCTCTTAATGCAGGCTGCATGAGTAAGCAACTGCATCCCAGAGCCACTGTTAGTGGATGACAGGTACACTGTACAGACAATCAGATCAGCCGATGATGGTGATCATAGGATTGTAATGTGATTTACGAACAGAATGCCTACAGCAGGTGATCAAATTGCAACATGCTGCAGTTCAGTTGCTGAACTATCAAGGTACGACCTCTTATATTCAAGTCATATAGCATTATTATAACATTATGTCTGACGGCTGTGCAGGGACCCATCTAGTTGTCACCAATGCAAATTCCTAGTCTATTAAATTAAGTACTATGATTAATTAATCGTGAGAATACAAATTATTATATTTGTGATCAGCTGGCAAAAACATTAATCTATTTTGCTGAACAGTCAGTTTATATGGTCTTCAGAGCATTAACTTACATGAATAATGACCAATTGCGACCAAATTGGGTCAGTCAACTTCAGTTCTCGTGGATATATTCAGTCACAAAATTAGCAGTTTGGCTGGGAGCATGTTGAGGCTTTCCCTGTCTTTGAGCAATTTCCAGCAGCAGTGTTACTCTTTCGACTTATTGTTGTCAGGCCAAAGCGGATTGAATTTTGTGTAGACTCTTGTAGACTCTTGTTGATGGTATGTAGGATTATTGATTTTTCTGCCCATTGCAAGCTCTCACTTGGCAGAAATGGTTTTCTATGCCATCTTGATTGCAAATGGCAGGCTTGATCAAAGACTGTTATCATTGACACGAATCCAATACACATTGATTGTAAGTCAAACCAGAGCTTTGACGAAATGAAATGCTTGCCACACTCGATGTTTTCTTTGTGCCAACCTGCATTAAAAAAGCATCTTTCTGTCCAGGACATCTTCTGCAAGGTGGCTCCTCATCTTTGCTGCCGAGTCAAGCTCAAAATGCTGTTCACTGAGTCGCTCATGGACAGGCAAGCTAAAATTAGACTGATCCCAGTTGTATGCCTCTTTAAATTGTTGCCATGTGATGGTCTTGCCATTAACTTGTAGACATCGAGGCTTTCCAGTGACATTGCTTTTCGAAATGTTATTTATGATCTTCTTTATGTTATGTTGCAAGTAGAGGAAATAATAAAATAAAAATCATCTGTTGAGAAATTCATTAAATTTCAGTCCACAAATTGAAATAAATAAATAAATACACTGCACCAGTCTTACAATTATTTTTTCCTGTGGTTTTCAGACAATGCAGCCATACATCATACACAACACGTCATCGATGCAATCAACGCTTCCGGTTTATTGCTTATTTTCCTTCCGCCTTACAGTCCAGATCTAATGCCGTGTGGGAAAGCAAAGAGCTGGATAAGAGAAAACGAACATGTTTGGGAGCAGTATGATCAAGATGAAATGGAGACCATGGTCTTGGAAGCCTTTATGCAAATGTCGGACGAAGATGTTGTGAACTACATTCGCCACTCTCGATACCTGTAATCAGTTGCAAGCATGTAAATCCCATTTTATTAAACAGAAACAAGGACAATAATAGTTTGGTGCATAAACACATATTAGATTTTATTTAGTTCTTTGACTAGTTTTTCTCGCTCCTTGTCAAACTGTTCTTTGGTTAACATGTCGCCATCCAATAGTCTTCAACTGTCCAATTTGCTGTAAAATCATGGTTCGTAAACAGAGCTGTAAAAAATACAGAAACATTTGCTCAGTTTCCCTTTTACGACGCGATAATAAACATCAAGCGATTTAGTTACCTTTTGCTCAGTTTCACAAGTCGAGCTGGAAGAAGATGCGTCTTGTGCAGAAGAAACAGAAGAGCATGAAGTGTCATTGGGTTGACTTTGAGCTGGCTTTCTTTTTTCCAGTAAAGAAAGAAACCTGCGGCATCTCTTCTTCACTATAGTGTGTTTTATTTACCTGTACAACCAACAAAAAATGAGTTACAAATTAAAGCAAGCCATAATATAAAGATTTTTTTACCCATGTCAAACGTTGGGGCGAAAGATTAAATTACCATGCAAATAGTTGAATTTAGAAGAGTTATTAAATGCAAATACCTGAAAGCACGTGTACTTTTGTTTAAGGCGCGAAATTTAACTATTTAATTCACGCATACTTTTTCTTAGCTTCAAGTGTACATTTGACATGTCTTGACAGTTGTCAGTTTAGCTTGAAAATACCATACAAAATTTACGTGGGTAAAAATTGTTACTTCAAACGCAAATAAATTACAAATGCCAAAACAATTCAACTTGCCAACATATTCGCCCAACACTTAAATTTAAAGTCAACTATTGTTCCAGCGTGTTTGTCTCGAAGTCGTGCCAATCTATTCTGGAAGAGTTACCCAACCCTTCTTTTCACTTTTGTATGCGTCTTCAAGTTGTTTTGCACTTTTGATGTCGCACTTCTTTTGGCCTTCTCCAAAGAACCCCACGGAAAATGCAAAATCCGTCGCCAGACAGATCTCTTCCTCGTAATTCGTCAACAAAAAAGTCTTCAGGTCACTTACTGTTGCAAACTTGGGCATATCTCGAGCCTCATAGCGTTCAAACTGCCCTTTGTTTTCCAACTTTGCTACCTTTAGAAAAGCGTGGACAGTATCCATGTTTTCTAAATTACTTCTTGCAGCACTAGCCACTGATCTTAAATATCTTATGCACACAAATATATTGTCCTCCCCAGAATCCCTTTCGGTCTCATCGTTCATGGTTTATGCTTTTTTTTTTTGTATCTGACTAAACTTGTCCTATGACCATTCAGTTCTATAAATACTGTTACCTACTGTTGACCACGCGCGTAGTCAACTATAAGGTCAAAAAAGAGTTCTGTTAAACACTAATTACTATAAACTAAGTAAACTCATTTTCATAAATAAACCGGCGGAAACACAGCGTTGTTGGAAGGCAATGACTCCACTGGTCTACAGCTACAAAATTATCATTGATTTGAGCCAGTTATCAATGCCTTACTTTTCTGGTCTTCAGCGCTTCACTTAAAATTTCTGGGAAAAGATGCCTGCAAAAGTCGACAGCCTTTCCTTTGATATAAACAGAAAATGTGTCTATCAAGTCCTTTGCCAGCGTGACAATAGGATAAAGGGCGTCCTCAGAATAGGGACATGCAAACAAGTGGAAAGGGCTCAGTATGCGCCCAGTGCTGTAAAGGATCCTACAAGTGCGACAACCTAAAATGTTCTTTCAAGCAGCAACATGGCAAAACCAATAACATGTAGTTTGAGAAAAATAGGGATGGCTATGTTGTCTGTTAAGGTTGTAGAAGATGCTCCATCTTTGTTTCCTGTTTTTCTAGAAAGTTCATGAAGTTCCTTCCCCACCTTCTAGAGATTTGTGTTTACCACATTGGTACGCACACTTGCCAAGCAAAAAGAATAGAAGTTCCCCTACCCTCCGCTATGGAACATTCTCTTCGCAGGAACCCAAATTTGAAACCATCTGAAGTAGCAAGGCAGTCGATTTTGGAAGGCCTGAAGGCAGATGTTGTAGACTGGGATGAGCTGGAGAAAACAACACACTCTCCTCGACACAAAGAAAACGTCAAATCAGGTCATAGCTGCAAGGCCATAGCTGCAAGGCAGTGGCCAGCCTTAAGTGAAAATCAGATGAGAAAAATGGGTATTTTGTCTACAAATGAATGATAGATATATGAACCCCGATGAGCCCTCATATGTTTATCTAAGGCAAGCAAGCTAAAGATCAGTCTTGCACTCAGCATGGGAGACAACGAACACTTTCTGTCAAATAAGTATTGTTACATTGATGGAAAATGGAACCGCTGCAAAGATTTTCCAACTGTCACACTGAGTGTCTATCATCCTGTTTTAAGAAAGCAAGTACCTCTGTTCATAATGGAATGCGAGGGAGAAACAGCTCAGTGTTACATAAAATAGTTCTCTCTCATCAACGAAACAATCAGAAAAGTGGTTTCAGGCAGAGTGTTTGATCCTATTGCTGGGTTCATGTCCGATGAAGCTGGTGGACTTCAGGAAGGGCTAAGAAGAGTCTATGGAAATTCAGCCCTTGAGAAGCTGAATTGTGTGAGTTTCACTTCCTGTATTGCGCAAACTGACAATGAGCTCGTCTGCATAGTGAGAAATCCTTACAATCTTACAACATCTAAATCCAAGTTCCTTCAGAATAAACAAAATTTTGTCCAACAGTTATTGGATGCTATTACTGGAATGATATCACAATGTCCATACGCAAAAAGCAAACTAAACAACAATTTAAAAGAGCACTTTACCAATATTATTTTGCTGAGTATTAATCACTGTATTAATCTAATGTTTCTGTTCCTTTCTTAGTAGTGTGTTCTCTTTTTCTTAAAAAAAATTGTAATTTAGTTACAGTGCAATAATTAGTTTACCTATATCTTGCCCTTCTCCATTTTGTTTTTTTTCTATCTTGATAACTTTAAAAAACGTTTGTAATAACAATAAATGGAGTAAAAAATCAAAAAAAAATTTTTAAAAAATCAAAAAAAAAAAATCAAAGGAGTTCTTTACTCGTATGATCCGAACAATTCTTTCAAGCGCAAACTTCGATTTTTTTTATGATGACATCCAAGAAACCCGCCAAAGATCATTGGGGCTTTCTTATTCCCTGGCTGCAATAGTGGGATGACAGCAGATTGCACGCTTTTGTTCGGAAAAATCCCCCAATTGGAAGCCTCGCAGAAGTAATCCATTCCAATTGGAATATGGCAGGAGGAACACACCCATCCCTTGTAGATGCTGCAGAAGAAGACATCAAAGATAGCCTTCTTCTGGAGTGGCAGTTTAGAGGTTATGAAGCTGGTAGTTTTCATGGAGGAACAGGTCCCAGAGTCTCTTCCATGGCTTTGCGGAGCTCAGAAAAATCGGCAGAAATGTATGCAAGGTCTCTTATTAAAAGGGACGAACCCTCCGACCTGTCCTCCAGGATGGATGCATTAAGCACCTATGAGGTTGATCCACTAAGCTCGCACCGGGCAACAAAACCTACCTCTAAGAATACAAAAAAGAATTCAAACAAGATGTCGAACCTGTGTGAAGGTAAAGACAGAATAGCGAGAACATCTGAAGAACAAGAAGCACTTAAATGCGATGTTGATGACGTTCAATCGCTAAAAAAGGCGCTAAACGCTGTTCGCGAAGCCACAAGTTGAATACATTGCAACAAGCAACTAAGACTGACTGACACAGTATCAAATTATTGACTGTGGTAGAAGGTAATTTGCCTCGCAAATGCGAGGTAACAAGTGCACAGGATTGGCTGGGTTATAGGCCCTACAGTGTAACAATTTGCAAAACGCTGAGTTGCACATGCAAAGATTTTATGAACCTCAAACCTGTGCGAAGGTAAAGACAGAATAGCAAGAACATCTGAAGAAGAACAAGAACAATACCGGATTGACCAACTTCAGTACGCTTGTGCTGAAACATGGTGCAACGCTAGAAAACGGAGATACGTTTTTTCTTTAGTATAAATCATCTACTTTCTGGCCATTGTCCTTTTTAAAGTTTTGCAGCGATTTAGAAAGTTTCACGGTTTCTTTAAAAAATACCATCTCATGCATTCTGTGAAAAGGCGAAAATCAAGCAACTTCAGTGGCACGAAATCCATCTTCGTATGTTCGATATCAAATCAAAAATATACCAGGATAAAGTTCGTCCCTTATACTGAAACAATATAAAATAAAAAATGTGGGAAATTCAGATTCGTCTTGACAAAATGAAAACTTCGCAAAGTGCTGTTGTCAAATTTACATAAATTAGTAAAATTATAAACACTATAAGACTATACTGTTATATCCAGTGTTATATTCCATGATGCTTACATGAAGAATGTTGTAATGTGTTGGCTTACACGAAGTATGCCAAAGCCCTTATTGCAGTTGTTGTCAGAATAAACTAGCGGTGCGTTTTTATCAATCGAGCTGTGTATTTGAGCGGTCTTAACATATACATTCTGAGAAAATACGATAGACTGCCAAATCGACCCATGAAAAATATGCCCTATCATATGCATTCTTAGATGGTTTGTGTTATCTTAACAGTTATCTATATCATTTTTCGGCTTTGAGATATCTCAAATGTAGAGGAAATCGGTAAAATTGGCCGCTTATTAATAGTCGACTGTACATGTTTGTTTTCAATTGCTCTGAAAATCATATTGTTATGCAAGTTTCCCGGTGAAGTTTTCATTAGAATTGTTTCCCTCAGACAAGAAATTTTTAGCATCATATTCTGGGGAACTGAGTAATGCCGCCTACTACTTTTCATCTTTTGGGAATGTAAATGAAAGCAGCAAACACATTACAAATGGGTCTCTTGGGCCTGGGCAGAAAATACATGGCACCCATGGGTTTTCTCTGAGAGACTAGAAATAGCTGCAGCTGTTAATCAACTGAAAGAGAAGCTTGATCAGACTTCTCTTGCAAAATCAACAAAGAGAACAAAAGGTCTTGATTTTATCAAGGGAAAGGAATCAAGGAAAGAAATGGAACCTTTAATTGGGCCATTTGTCGATTATGGATGTGCAGAGCCTCTCCACAATGCAAATGCATGTAAGTTTGTTCACAATACCATAATTTATTGTGTGAGTATTGCATGAGAAATCTAACATTCCTTCTTCATGCAAAGATATTGCTGAAGTGCCTTTCTACACTTAAAATGGAGGTAAGGGCAGGAAGGCTACTGACATAAATTAAAAAGTAGTTCAACAGTGGCCACAAAGGGTGTTTTGACTACAGATTTACGGGCAAAGAAACCAAGAAACTTGGTCACAAGTTTACGTATCTACTTGCTGCTTTAGAAGGTGAGGGTGATTCGCCGAAACTATAATGAGAATTTGTGCAATTGCACATTGAACTTTAAAACTGAAAGGTGCAGTGTCCCTATTTTCAAGGGTAAACATGGAAAACAACTACTTAATTAAGCTGGAAACCCATCGACAATAGACAGTTCTTTAATGTATTTCTATATTGCGTCGAAGGGTTAGCCCTACTGTTTGGACCAAAGGGTGTGCTGTCCATCACCACACTCAAATTTTATCTAACAAGTACAAAGTTGGTTTAGGTATCAACAGTATCGAATGCCGGTCGTAACGCCCCATGGCAAAATGCCCCCAACCACAAGACAAAACACCTCCTATAAGATCAAACGATTACCATCTAGATTCCAAGATTATGTTCTAAGCTGTATTCAACTGGCTCCAGAGTGGAACACTTAGACCCAGAGTTGGTTTAGAACTTGGACTGAACTGAACTCGTTTTTACCGTTGTGTTATATTTCAACTAATCCACTCCTTTATGTCAGTTTAGAGTGGTCAGAGTGTAACAGAACTTTCAAGAGACTTACAGACATTTGCATTGCGTATCAAGTTGGTTGGGTCGTTTATGTTTTTGTACACGTTAGATAGATAGATAGAAACTTTATTTATGTGTCAGGAAGAACTAGCCGAGGGGCAAGCCCTCTACTAATAGGGGACACCTACAGTTTAATATAATAAAATAGATACGATAATTAATTAACTAGACTAAAAAACCATACAATATGTTACAAATAGTTGCTAAAATACTAAAAACTAAGTGCTAAAATGCTAAAAATGCTAAGATAATTTCCGATGAGACATCAACTATTACACAGAAGACATCCTTTGCATCCATCATCAATAAGAGATGTCAGATCCTTATTACGCATTCGATTTCTAAAATCACTTAATGATTTACACGTTTTATCATTTTTATCCAGCTTACTCCATAAAATGGGACCTAAATATCGAAGGGAATGCTTACCAAATGAAACTGTGTTAAACCTGGGTAAAAGAAAATCTGAGTTTCTCAAACTGTAGCATGAATCACGAGGTTTAAAAATGTTTGTGATAGTTTCTGAACACATTTCAGTGTGTTTAACCTTGTACATTAGGACGCATATGTCTTGAAGACGTCTATTCAACAGTGTTGGCAAGTTAGCCCTATTCAATAACTGATGATAACTGGACTTAGTGTCCTTATACACAGCCCTAAGTCCTCGTTCCTGGATTCTTTCGAGTCTACGAGTATCGCTTGCCCTACAAAAATGCCAAACAAGGTGGCAGTATGTAAGGTATGGCAAGATAGCTGATTTAAAAAGTACTAACTTTGCCGTGGTGGGAATTAGATTTCTCAATCTCATAATTACCCCAACCCTTTGACTAGCTTTGTTACATACGTCATTGATGTGTTCGTTGAAATTTAACTTATTGTCTATTGTGACTCCCAAGAGTTTCAACGAGTCAGATGTCTTAATAATCTTGCCATTTAGGTTCAGGTTAGTATTATGTTCTGTACAACTGAACTGTTCCTTCTTATGACCATATTTGTTTTGAATGAACATAGTCTGATATTTCTTCAAATTACCCTCCAAGAGATTGTTTTCGTACCAGTCAGTTGCTCTACTGGCACTTTCCTCTAACTTGGTATGGACTGTGCTAATTCCTTTGCCTGTTTGATATATTTGATGATCGTCAGCATACATCGAGATGTTAGCATCAATGTTATAAACAAGATCATTCTGGAAAATGTTCCAGATCAGTGGACCCAAAGAGGAACCTTGAGGACAGCCACGAAAAACACTTTTCCAACCACTAGTTACAGAAGATCCCAGCCTGACTCTATTATAGCGATCGCTCAGACAACTATTTAGCATATTAACGAAGCTAACGTTAAAACCGTAAGACTTGAGTTTACTTAACAGTAAAGGCCGATGAACCGAGTCAAATGCTTTAGACATGTCCGTGGATAAAATGCCGACAGACATGCCTTCATCTTTTGACTTTTTCCAGTCTTCAACAAGACCAACAAGGGTAGTTTCACAGCTACGATATTTTCGATATGCTGATTGACAATCAGCGAGCTGGCTCTCAAATTTATCAGATATTTGTTTTCCTAACAACTGTTCAAACACTTTATCGACACATGGCAGAACTGTTTGTTTTCAACCTAACGAATATTCCGAGGAAGGGTCTGGGAGGAATGTAGCACTCATGTATCTTAGTTCTACCCTCCCTACCCCCATAGTTGTAATGTATATATAGCGGAGCATGCGCACGAGTTAGATGATTAAAACTGTGAAATCGTACAGCACAGCGTGTTTGTTATTAATGGTTAAATACTTGGTTTAATCCGAGTTATCTGTGGTTCAATCCGTGACTATACTACAACCTCCCCGTCAATAATAAACCTGAGTAGTATTGAGAAAAAATCATGCAAACGTATTTCGACGAATTTCCTGGCTTTTCGGGGATTTTTGACAAAATTTCGCTTCCAGGCCGATATTTCGCCGAATTTTCGGGACGCCTATTGTTTCAATCCGCGCGAATTTTCGAACGAAAGTTCGCTGTGCTCGAAATTTCGCGGCGATAATTCAATTCGCTTGTCCCGAAAATTCGTTGCAAATTCTCCAAGCGTTTTCAAGGAAAGTTCAAACGCCATGAACATGTACACAATGTTTCCCGGTATAACCTCAGTCTTTCCGGGTTTAAAGAAAATGTTTAAACGGGTCACGAAACGGCTCACTCATTGTTAATAACTTTAAGTAATTTAAATGGCGTAAGCTTTGATTCAGAAAATATATTTGGGAAAGATGTTGGCATGAAATATGAAGTACATTCTTGTCCTTAATAAAAACACGTTCGTTGCGAGAAACAAAGCGCTATAATGGTCATAGCCATGTTGTGTAAACAAAAGATATTTATAAGTTCGATCGATCACTTTATTCCTGTTTAAAAACACTTTCGTAATGCGAGAATCAAAGCGCTTTCACAGCCCTAGGCTAAGTAAATATAAGATATTTATGAGTTCTATTGGCAAAAATTTTTAAGAATATTCTTTTTAGGTAAACACTTTCATAATGGGAATCAGAGGAAAGTTCAACCTCGTTCCCAGGGTCTCTCATCTTCCTGCCCTCTGGAGCGAGAGAAGAGAGACCCTGGTCAACTCTGGTCACGTGCGTCCCAAAATCTGGGATGTAACAAGTAAAAGACTTGAGGGAGGGGCGGCAAAGAGTGAAATTTGTTCGCTCTAGCAGAGCATTGCGAATCAAAACAAATCCAAAAGCGTTTGCCGGCTTGCAATAAAATTGTGAAGCGGCGGTCATCCGAAGACTTCAGAACATATCCATGTCGACTGGTATTGAGAGCACGTTGCTTTAGGATCTGTAAATTAACAGTCGTGGAATTATCGCGGCGCTTGAGGATTTGCCTCAGTAAAGCTAATTTTGGACTCGCTTCACAATGCAGTCCAATTTTATTATTTTAATACTGGACGCCGCTAAGCTAGGTCTCGGCAGGAAATGCTTTTATTTCATGGTATTGTTCCGAACTGGGATGAATTATCGCTACATACTATTTAGCAGGCAATCTCTAAGCTTCGTTCGACAGGTACATTAAATTGTCGCCATCTGCAGCTGTTCTCGGACGATGGCGAAGCAAGAAAGAAGTGTGCAGCCGCCACAAAAAAAAATTTTGACATGTAGATCAACTCTGCACATTTATAACAGGAAACGAGGTAGAGAAGATAATGATAGCTTTAATTCTTCGTGGGTGAGGCATATTGTTTTGTTCAACATGTACCAGTTCCAGTCAATTGAATGTCTATATATTGTCAAGATTTTTACATTTCATTGTTTCATTATATGATTGTGAATTATTGAACAACAACAATTTTATCCTAGTTTTGCATTATTCATTCACTTTTGTTTGAATCGTTTGATTGAACCGTTTCCGGACATCAAGCGCGCACAGCACAAGCCACTGTGAAGAAAACGAGACAGTTACACTGTTGACCCCTCCTTAGGAATATAATTGTCCAAGAGACACGTGACCAGAGTTGACCAGGGTCTCTCTTCTCTCACTCCAGGTGGCGGGAAGATGAGAGACCCTGGGAACGAGGTTGAGGAACGTTATTTTTATGTGCTCTGTCTGCATGAAAGACATGAAATATCGAGGACGGTCTGTTCGTTACACTTTCGTTGCATGGTTCAAAGCGCTTTTGGTCACGACCGTCTGGGTATAAAAATTCTCAGGAAATATTCATCGCGCCCATGTCACAACACTTTTTGATCAAAGATTATTCTAATTATAGCAGGAAAATCAAATGTTTCTATCATGGATTTGTGGTGACGATTAATTGCTAGATTGTTTTAAAAGCAAAGAATTGAAAAAATGTTGCATGCAATCGAATTTGCACGGTGACAGATTTCAGCAAGAAATTTGCACACAATCAGTTGTCAATCCTGCTTGTTCTCGACTGTTAAAATAAATATCGAATGGAACTAATATATATACATAGCCCAAGCCTAACAGCGTCGCACTTTGAACAAGCTTAACTAAGGTGAAACTTAACTAAGGTGAAAGGTTGGAAGCACAAGAATTAAGGTTACAGTGTACCTTCAGATCGAAAATTTATCGAAAAATTTTTTTTGGCGTCAAAATAAAGTTTACAGAATGAACTTTCATTCAAAACAAAAATTATCGAAAAATAGTGAAAATTGACGGAGAAATGACAGTATAACGTTTGTGGGCGGAGTTTGTTTATGAAGCGATATGTTTTTTTAAGCGCTGTTTTCTCAAAGTCAATTTTTCGCTTGTTGGGGACACTTTAAAGAGCTACAACTCACAGGAAATTTGTTCGATTTTCCTCAAATTTGGACAGAAGCTAGGCTAACATATAATCAACAAAAACGTGTCGGCGAATTTCTTATTTCCGAAAACTTTTTCGTCAAGAGCCATTTCCGTGCGATCATTCCAATTTTTTTTCTCCCTTTTTCGAAAATATTCTGTAACTTTTCCCTACAAATGAATATGGGAAATCGCCGACACGTTTTTTTTAGCGCTTCGTGTCCGGAAACCCGAGAACAAATCAAATTAGCAAAATACAATAATCGCTTTGAGTTATAGCGTTTTAAAGCTGATTCGGACGTTCGAATTTAGACGTCGTAAAAAATTCGACAATTCACTTTATTATCAAATGGTTTCCATATTTAGATAGTCAGCTCTATAAGCTTTAATTTGATATCTGGGTTTAGGTATGTTAAGTGTAATCATAAGACACTAGAGCTGTTATACTGGAGACACCCCCGAAGGTACACTGTAACCTTAAGATTGACGAACGGGCTATTTTCAATTTTAGCAACTCTCAAAAACAGTATTACGCGACCGTCTGCACAGTACATTTTTATGGACCGTACAAAAGTTCACAAAAACAACTTTTCTCTGTCTAGAATTAATAGTACCACTAGTTTCCGAATAAAATACAGTTTATGTTTGTCAAAAATTGCCCGAGAAACTGATTTGAAAATCAAAAATTGCAAAAATCCACAAACATATTTGCATAAGGCGATGCGAGTGAAGATAGAACTGTACTATAAAATCAAAGTCTTGTTTTGTTAACTTAAAATCGCTTTTCAATCTATCTAATGAATGAACAAACAAATAAAAATGGCCAACACAATCTTCTTTCGAAAAAATTTATTCAAATCTCCATTAGTTTACGTTTAAAAGCAAAACTCGTACCATTTAATTATAGCTCATCAAGTTCAAGCTTTCTTCGATGAAATTCAAGAGATCGATACAACTAAATTTAGGCACGTTTTAAAATCAATTCTCCAAAACTAACAATAACACTAATAAAAGGTCAAACAGATTGATATCAACATAAATTCACAACGAAAACTGTAATCTGTTTAACCTTTAAGTTCCTCGCTTGCTTGGAAAAGTGGTAAAAAGTGCACTGAATTTGCATATGTGAAAACAGTAATTTGAAACCTGAAAACATGCTGGCACAAGCGAAAGTCACAAGTATTATAAACAGACTATGCGCTTCTAGAAATTCTGTTTTCTTTGTAGTTTCGCTCGCCAAATTAAGATTAAGCTTTTCCAGACTCAGCCTTCATTTCAAAGTATTCCACCATGCTAAAACATTACAGAAACTTTGGAGTGTCTCCGGGCTGGGAATGAACATAAGCCGTGTTTGGTTTCGCGAGTGTTCGGCATTTACAATTTCAAGGGGTTCACGCTTTTCAGTGTCATCGAAGATGGAAACCTTTTATGTTCATAGAAAAGTCGGACTCCTTCGATCTGCTAAACGATTATTGATGTGGCTTTGCAAAACGAGAGACTTGTGATGAAACTTGACATAAGCGAGCATAAACTTGGCCAAGACAACAAATCATCCTTTGTGGAATTGTTTTTAAAAGACTATTTGAAGCGAAGATGTTTTGGCTATTTTTTGTAGAATGAACGGAGTTCGTAGTCAGGCAAGTTTGTAAAATGGTAAGCTCTTTCACGTCTCTACGTCTAGCTGAACTCGAGTTTTACATTGTTTTGTTTATATATGCTCGGTAATTTTCGTGTAAGTTACATGAAATGTCAATGAGGTCCCGGAAATGGGCTCTAAACGCAATTTCGCTCTAAACGCCACGAAATTTCGCTCAAACGAACTTTCCATGAAAGTTCGCGGGAACAAAGAACGAAATTCGCACGTTTCACTTGCATGATTTTTTCACAATACTGTACCTCCTGAGGTTAGCAGTACGATCATGAAAACAGTGACATAGACATTCTAAACGAGTAATGGGCTCCTGTTCTTAACTGCTTTTCTATATTTTTGACATCGTTAACGATTTTGTTATTGTTACTGTAATTTGGATCTCGAACTTGTTACATCATCTCCGACTTCTTACGCTTCTGTTATCCTTTTTAAACAGAACAAAGAAACAGAAAGATTACTTTTACATTGTTTTGCTTTTCTTGCTTTTTTAACTTTTTAAATTATGTATGCACATTTGCTTTCTATCCATTGAAGACAACAGGATGGTTGTCGAAAGCTTATTAAGTTTTTAAATTTTAACCAGAGAACCTTTTTTCACTTTTTAATGATTAAGAATCCTGGTTACGGATCTAAATTTTTTTAAAAAGATTACTATTGACAAAAAAGTAGCAATGTTTTTTGTTTTGTTTTCGAAAATGACAAATTTTAAATAAGCAGGCCCCGGAATAAGCGCCCCATTGAGAAGTCGAAAAATTAAAGAAGTGCCACGGTGCATATTCTAGTAAATTCGGTAATCTGGTAGTTAACAAGGGTATCAATTATTGATGATATTGGATATCATAACATATACATTGTTATGAATTTACATATACATTCTTGTGAATTTGAATTTGTTGATTAGGTTTCAGAAGTATAGCTTGGTCCAGATCATTTTAGCCAGAGCGGCTATATGTTTGTACCACTGAAATTCAATACAGTAACTTACTGTGGCTAATTAATTAATCAGTCGGGATCTTGGCTACGAGCCAAGCGCCCGACTTATTAATTGGGTTGGAAAAAAGTGGCGATTTTCAAGTGGTTTATAGCTTGAGACTAACTGTTGGTGACTTCATATTAGTTGATATAGCAATATCGATCAAGGTTATGGATGAATTCACGTTTTTGGTGTTTGATTTCATGTGTAGTGTGACAATTGAATTAATTCTCGTGCCCTAGGGGTATTTACAAGACCCTTTGAACCATGGTTGATATTTGTCAAGATCGCTTTAGCGGTTAATGAAGTCTTCTTGTGGATTTCAAGTGGTTTGTAGCCTGTGGCTAAATGTTAGAGACGTCATATTAGTTGACATAGCAACTTCAAGCTCATGTATAAATAGTTGAATAAAAAGGAGAAGGGGAGTTAGTGGTATTGTAAATATGTAATTGCTTGCTTTTGAAATGCGCATTTACATTTGCATTTGGTATGAGAGGCAACCATGCGTGCATGTTATATTTCAGAATATTTCAATGCAAAACGTGCAATTGACTTTCCTTTGTGATTTAACCTTATATGTCTGCTCAACGAATAAAAGAACCATGCAGTGGAATCATTCATGAATGATGAAACGAAACACATCAAGTAAAAGGAACTTACATTATTGCCGGACTTGGCGAGAGTTCCATTCTATAACAATTCCTTTACTTTTTTTTCGAGCAACAAATGAATGGAAGTAATAAAGTTGAACTTGAAGTTAAAGTTGACCTTGCATGAGTGATTGTGAAAGACTGATTAACCCATTCGCTTCAACACCAGCCAAAACCGGCCGTACAAGACTCCACTGCTTTAAAAAAATTGCAACTTTCTCAATTGCGTGAACATTGCCTTAACTATCAGTTGTGAGCATTGACTAGGAAGTCCCTCAAATTGAGATACCCAATAAACACAAAAAAGGCAGCCATTTTTGCAGAATATCAGCATTTGAATTTGGACAAGAACAAAAAAATGACCTTTTTTAACGTCATAGAAAAGCAACCAAAATCACGTTTTTACCTTGTTTTTTTATTGAAATCATCGTTGCAAACCCAAAAGTCAACATTCACATTAAAATAGCCCATTTCCGATATATTGAGACGCATAAGACTGGTACCAAATAAAGGCGCGAAAGCGAGGCTTGGGGGAATAGAAATTCAAAACACAAGCCGTGAGAGAAGTCCTAAACCGAAAAGTCGAGAAAAGCATTTCGGAATTTCGCTGAAATTAAGAAAAAATGGACGAACAATTTGATAGGAAGAGCGTTCCTTGGTTAAAACATTATTTAACAGAAAGAGGAATACAGGTAACTGATGAAGGACACAGTAAATGTAAAGCCGAACTGGTAGAGCTTGCAGTAAATACACGTGAAATGAAATTACAAAGGATTGATGAAGACGACAAAGACATCTCTGGCGTGATAGCTAGTAAACTGAGAACTGAAAAGGGCACAATACCTCGCCCCGGAAATATCCAGAGCTGGAGCTACGATTTTTCTAAGATGCTTCCATTTACTTTCGCCGATTTATGTATGTACTTGATTGGCTCTGAGGAATACACCGCCAAGAACCTCAAGTCATTTAAGAGTCTGCTTGGGTACAAGTTGTTCTCGGATGGTCATGTTCAAGATTGTATGATGCATTGTTTCAAAGACATGAGTTGTACTTTATTCAAGTTCAAGGTGTTACCAACGGAGAGGTCCAAAACTGACGACAATAAACTGACATAAAATGGTTTTTTAATCATGGAAGACTCTGGTGTAGTTAAAGATGGATTTTTCCCTTGTAAGGGAGGGTAAGTATATGCTGTACTTAACTGATTATAGCCAGACAATTTCATTCAATACTGTGCACTCCTGTGGACACAGAATGCAAGTTGAAATGTGGTGGCCGATAAAATAAAATAAAATAGAAAAACCTTTGCTGTAGTGCCAGTCTTGCATTCAGTTTTGTATTTTTGTATTTTTAAAATAAAATGTTTGGAGTATTCCTTGCTGAGAATGATGGGTAGTGGGGGGGGGGGGGTAGGAAGAAAAAAAATACCCTGAATTTTGTATTTTTTAACCACCTTTCATCCTAAAAATAATCCCTACAATCTCTTCATTGCATTTTTTATTTTTCTTTGCATGTAGATTACACGGAACATGTCGTCACATTGCAGCTGTGTTGTTTGACCTAGAAAATACTGCACTCATCAATGATGTAAAATCCTGTACTTCAGGTCAGTGCCAGTGGTTAAGACGAGCAAAGCCTAACATCAACTCTTGTTTATTACAAGAACTAAAGCTAGCAAAGTGTGAATATGGCAAGCAAGAAAAAGCATATGCAGATATCAACAAATTTGATCCAAGGTCAATAATACCTGATCCCGATACACTGAACAGACAACAACAACAACAACAACAACAACAATTTTATTCAACAACAAACAACAACAATGTATTCTTAGTATAATAATGGAAGAGTTGAATGATTTGTTTGCCCTGCAAATAGCTGGAAAGCTAATCGGGGCGGGGCAAAACAAGTACATGAATAATACAGATATATACAAAATCAAAAACCTTATACTACTGAAAAGCCTTGCAGATTGCACATAATAATGAATAAAAACACAGAAGTTAAGTGATCTAATTGAGTTAAGACAAGGAGTCTGACTATAGTAAGTGTATCTATGTACTTACTTTATTAATAATCATGGAGATTTGAATATAGTCATCCTCCTTTTCTAAAATATTGAATAGCAATTTGCGGAGAGCTCCTTTGAAAGCATTCTTAGGAAGATCCGTTATATAGCGTGGTATCTTATTCCACAGCTTTACTCCGAGCCAAGAGAAAGAATTGTTTAGTATTTCTAGTCTGGAACATTTAACATAGAATTTTCCAGATGTAGATGATCATGTATTGTATGAGTGAATATTAGACGTTTTCTGAAATAAATTGAGCATGTTTGCTGGAGCTTTATCATAATTGATATGGACACATAATAAAGAAAAGTTATTGGAAGCACGTTAGCTTCAAGACAGCTTCAGACAACTCCGAGAAGGTTTGCAGCAGGTTTGCAGTAGTGCTGTTGGACTTCATGTACTTTCTCATTGTCCACCTCCAACTGTTGATGAAGATATTCTACAATCTTTTATTACCTTATATGAAAATGTTGAATCTGTTGAAGAGGTAGAGGCTGTTGAAATTTTCTCTATCTCTGACATTAGAGATAACTTTGTCTCTTTACACAACATTCAAGTCAGTGCTACTGAATCAGTTGACACTCAGTTAGTGTTACAGTTTTTTGAAGCTATTTCCCTTACTCAGGAGCAAGCTGACATGATCAACGAAAAAACCAAAGGCCAAGGGGAGACTGAATTCTGGTCTAAACGGAGGGTTGGAAGGCTCACTGCCTCAAACGTCTACAAAATATGTCATCTTAGAGAATCTACAAATAAAGATTACAAATTAAAAGAACTTCTCAATTACTGTCCACTGCCATCAGAGAGAACACCAGTGTAATTTCAGTGGGGCCACGATAAAGAACAGGCAGAAATTGATTTATACACAACAAGAAGCTGTACACAGCTTGAACTCGTGGCGCCTTTAACTCATTGCAGCATTGATTCCCAAGTGATTTGAGTGCTTTTACAGAGAAACATAAGCTTAAAATTATGTCTAATCAAAGGCTCCTAAGAGCCAACCCGAGAAGAAGAAATGCTAACGCGTAACGCAATATTGCCGTAAGCTTACGTTTTCACACTGACACAGTTCGATGTCGTGAATACGACTTATTGCGATTACTGGAGAAAAGTCATCGTAAACTTTAGGAACACTGTCACTGGTTGACATGCGCCGGTTCTTGTCTGATCACCGATGTTAAGCCCTGTCGGGCGAGGTTAGTACTTGGATGGGTGACCGCTTGGGAATACCTCGTGTCGTAGGCTTATCATTTTCCTCATTTTTCATTTTTTTGGTTCCGTCAAGGAGCCACTCGTCCTGAGGAGGGCAAACTGAAGCCAAACGGTCATGAAAACATAGCATACCTTCGACGATATTCCAACGACAAGAAATGGGCGACGAAGTTTGTCCGTAATTTTCATTTTCGCTAGTAAACACATTCTTTCGTGTTAATACTAGCTACGCATAGAGGAAGGTTTTAAGGTTTTAGAGATCCTCTTTGGTAAAATATATTGATACGTGGATCTGCAACATAAGGGAAGTAGTCATAACATGTACAATCTAAGAGTACCCACCTTGTGTAGGGTAGGAAAAGGTCCCCGATGGTTGTTTCATATTCACGACTTGGCTCGCAAGGAGCCTTTGATTTTAAATTAAACGTAAGGATTTTTGACGAACGAAAAAAAAAGTACATCACTTTCATAATGTCCAGTTCGAAAAAAGAAAAAAAAAAGGAAAAAAAAAAGAAAAAAAAGGGGGGGACTTTATGGAGATTCGAACTCGGGCCGTCCGGGACTGAGCCACAAACTCAATCACTGTGCTGTCCAATAGCACATACCACTTACGAACTAAATTTTATTATTTTAAGCTAGATACGCATCAGAACGCGTGTTTAGATTGCAAAATCTTTTTGGATCGATTTTACTGTTGCACTAAAAACTCCAAATGCGAAACATCTGTAAGCTTATTGTTGTCTATATTCGTTTACATCAAATTAATTATTGTTATCGTTGGATTCACGTTGAATTCCTGTTACGAAACGTGTTCGTAACAAAGCATTTGCTCACTAAGTTTACAGCTGATGTAAGGAGCGAGTGAGTGAGTGAGTGAGTGAGTGAGTGAGAAAGTGAATTTTATTTAAACACCCTTGCCGATAACCTGTTCATCATGCTTTCACGTATACACGGGTTTAAAAGTAAGACTACACTGCATTCACTAGATTCAGTAGCTGACACTTAAGCTTGACCCGGAGCTCGATCGCTAAGCAAATGGCAAGTTTAATATAACTTATAAAACACAGAACATCCCACAGGAATAAGCGGCGAACACAATATCAAACGATCCTATCCATCCATGAACACCTTGAATTGTCTTGAAAGTGTGCAGTTGTACGCAGTAGTTCTTTATCTTGCTTCTCGAGTACACACACGGAGAAATTTTACGGTATGTATTTCATGGCCGAAAGCCATATAGTCGTCGATATAGACTTAAATATGCGTGCATAAATTTGCATGCGCTAATGTGACACGAAAAAAAACAAGAAAAGTCAACGCCGGATTTACAACTCGTGTGCTTCGCCACGAGTAACAAAATTTCAAAAAAAGCACCAAGGCCTATGTGTTACAAAAAGTGGACTTGTAGTCAATGCATCATGACCACACCTAGGAGCCAGCCCAGATGGTATCCGATATTGTGAGTGCTGTGGTAAGAGAGTAGTAGAGGTCAAAAGCCTGTTTTCAAAACGAAACCTCCCTCCGCATATTGCTGCATCAGAGTACATCATTAAAGTTAATGGAAAGTACCAACTGAAGACTGAAACAAGATGGTACTACCAGATACAGGGGGAACTTGCCACAACTTATTTGAAGAAGGCAGATTTAATTATATACACAAATAAAGGAATTCTAGTTATAGAGGTGGAGTTTAATAAGGAATTTTGGAAAGCAATGCTGAAAAAATTGGCAGACTTTTACATTGGGTACATGATTCCTGAATTTCTGACTCGAAAAATACTTAAAAAACTATCATGATTGTTAATAGAAACCAGGCCACGTCACTTAAGCTGAGTTTTAGTTTAGTTTGCGATGAATTTCAGGTGAAAATGATTTAAAACTAGTTTGATTTGTATTTTTCACTGTCCCAAATGTAATATTATAATGATTCGTAAACAAATAAAATATAAATCAAACTATTTCAAAATCATTTTAACCTGAAATTAATTTTATACAACAATATGCACATCGGGACATATAAAAAACATGGACCGCCCCTGTGGACACGATCCATGCACCACCTCATAGACTTGGTCCGTGGACCACCTGATGGACCACCCCTAATTTTTGTCAATTTTAATACTTTTTTTCCTGAATTTTTCTGTCAGTAAAAGGTTGGACTGCGGATTAGGGACGGTATAAAACACAGTCTTCAGTTTAAATAAATATGGTGTTCAACATCAATTAGCAACACTGAGATGCAAGTAGAACAAGAAGGACTGGACCAAGTCCCAGTCTACTACAGCTATAGTTATGGGATGCAGACAATCCCATGTGCTCTTCGTTGGATTCTCTGTGCATGTGCAGTCAAGAAATACTGATAAAACTAAGCCAAGTGGAGTATAAACAGACACATGCATTGAGAGCAATAAAACTTCAAATGCTCCTGCCCCAACAGTACCGGCCAGGAATTGGACTGCATATAAAATGCAATGTCGGCAAAATCGTAAAATTGCAATTACATTGATAATAGGAAGCTAAATGTTCAGATGTTGAACACCATATTAATTTAAACTTAAGTCCTCAGTGAGCAGTCCATCCTTTATACTGACAGAAAAATTTGGGGAAAAAAGTGTTAAAATTGACGAAAATTAGGGGGTGGTCCATCAGGTGGTCCATGGACCGGGTCCATCAGGTGGTCCATGGACTGGATTCACAGGGGTGGTCCATGGACTCTTGTCCATGCTTTGTATACGTCCTGTACATCACATTTACTCTGTTGCGGAAATGACAATTGACATTGTCATTAACTCTAGTAAATGCTTGGAACATCGAGGGGGGCTGCAATTGCTTAGCCCATCCCCCCCCCCCCCAGCCCCAATATTAAATGTAAAAATTCTTACAGGTTAGAGATCTTTTTCAACTTGTCAACAATATTTTAAAGGTCTCCAAAAATGACACTTCTTAATTACTGATGTCAGTTCACTTTGTTTTAAAACACATTCCTACAACAACAAAGTGATTCTGGTTCTTTAAAGGGGCATTGTCACACAGATTTTGCTGTGTTTTGGTCAAAATACACTAAATATATGACAAAATACCTTTGCTCAGACATAAAATTCCTTTTACAACACCAAGAAGATAATAAGTGATTTCTTCAAAGAAGAACAAACCATAATAAGTTTTTCTGCGATTTTTCCACTACTCTTGGGAGGCCAATTTTTTCAAGTTGCAATCCATTTCCATCCTGACCATCCGCAGCCAAAGATAACGAATACTAGTTTCTGTGCACTGGTAGAGTATTTGTTAACAAAACTGGACCATTATTTTAACGTTTCCATTAAAACAAATATGTTTTTTTTGGCTTTTCGAAGTGATACTAAAAATAGGTGACAGACAAAATTGAGATACAATAACTTTTACTTGGTTAGAGGAGGAAGATTGCACAATGATGCACACACAATCACTTCCTGGTCAATTAACTATTAAGATGTTAACGGGATGTTTCCATGGAATACTTTGAATTCTTTCAACCTCTCAATAGCTGTTTCGACATGTATCCTCACTTTTGCAATGGTACTTGTTTCTTTGCAAGCTTTTCTTGACAACTGTTTACCTGGGTGAAAAATTAAAACTTTAAATTAGACAGTTATTTTTTAAGTGGTTGCCTACCTTTTAGTGAATGGCGTTTGGAGAGAAGCTATATATGAGGAAAAAAAGCAGAAAGAAATCCCCATTTTAGGGATAGTAATAACAGCATTGGTTACCTTTAGTAAAAGGGGGCATGTTGAGTTTCACTCCTTTTTTTCGTGAGAATATCTCTGATTGTAAACCCCCTGTCCGCCATGACTTGGTCTCCCTCTTCTAGAAGGTCTATAAGGCCACTTTCTTGAGTAATTCACCAATCGCTTGTGCTCCCAGACCATAATTTTGAGATAAAAGAAAAAGCTCCAGATGGGGTAATTCCTACCAGTAACTTGACAGTGTTGTGATGTTTATAATCACTCCATGTGGCCTTTTGTGCGCTTGGGGAGGAAGGCTTTTCAATAAAAAATTCAGTGCAATCAATGATGACGCGTGTGTCTGGGTATTTTGAAAACGATCTAGGTATGTGGGTTTTAATTTCCCCATTTGATGGCCTGCGAAGAAGTGAACCTTCAAAAGTCTGAGCTAAAAAGCGAACCCATGTCATATAGATCCGACTAACTGTACTGACAGAAACTGCGAATATGTCGGCAAGATGCCTTTCCATAAGCCCCAGTTTCAGCCGCAACAGAACAAGAATAAACTCCTCTTTCAATCCAACATCGCGGTTTCGCCCTGGCTTTTTTTCTCAGGATCATCCTGGTAGTAGGATTTCTGACACTTGTTCTTGTCCCAATACTTCATTTTTCCTGCATACGGAAGGAGGGTATTTAAGAGAAGCATAAAACACGATAGTGACGGAATGCCTGTGTAAAATTTTATAGATTCATCACTTTTCAACACGTCTTGAACCACTTGCTCTCTTCTTCTTTTGGCATTAGCACCTACTTTAACTTCTTGGCTGGAGGTTGTTGTTGAAGTTGAAGAATTTATTCCCCGTTCCATTTTCGCTAGGTCTTCCATTGTAAGCTTGGTCTGGCATAGCACATTTCTGTGTTGCTCGTCCACGTTTTCCAATCGGTCTGTGTAGTCGTGGTCGCTGATCACACCAGTGTTCGCTGCTCTGCATTCTTCTGATGAATTCATTGTACCGATTGTACCTTCCTGCACGTCTGTCCTTTGCCTTTTCGCCGGTAACTCTGTTGAATTATCTGCCGAGTGTTCTGCTCGACGATCCCGCTTGTTTTGCCTCTCTTTACGAGGATCACTCTTTGCTGCGGGCTGTTTCGAATCAAATATTGTCAGCACACCAACCGAAATGACTTCATTCTTTCCGGAAAGCGTGTTTTTAAGGTCATGTCCACTTAAATGTTGCGAGCATATCCGAGGATCTGTAAGAGTAACGGCTACGATTAAGGCTCAAAAATTAAACATTTCCTATCTTTCCTTAATGTATGTTTGACGTTCTCGCGCGCTATTCCCCCAAGCAACTCGCTTCACTGAGAAAGTGGACTCTGAACTACCTTCAAGCTTAATGATGCTCATCAGGCAGCTACTACAGATGAAAAATGGCTGTGAACTTACCAAAAATCACAGATACACCATATTTGAGCCTTTATTCCAATTCAACGAAGCAAAATGACGTCACAATGACGTTTCCAGTAAACTCGAGCCTTCAGTGTTTTAGAACAGCAGCACTTTCCATGGTAACTTTAAATATGGAGTCATGAAAGTCCATGGGGCGTGTGTACCCAGAAAATCGCTCAAAAATGCAAAACCCTTGGGAGTTAAAGGGTTAAAGGTTTCAAATGAGGGAGTAACGTGCGTGACGTATCACCTTGTGTGACCGGAAAAGCGACTGTAAAACAAATAAACAATTTTGGATTAAATCTCGTACCTTAGGGGCACTTACAAGACCCTTAAAGCCCGACTTTACTACTCGAAGAGTCGTTCTCTAAGTCGTTCGATAAGCTTGTTCTGACTAGAGTTCCTTAAATGTCTTCTACGTTTTATGAGAATGTGGAAGGGCCAGGCCACCGTTGCCATGAATTGCTTTGTAAAACAACAAAAATCTTTCTACGCTCGTTCAGCAGTTTCCAATTCAGCTCTTTCAGCAAGTTGGTAACTGTTCCTGGTTTGTGCACATAATAATTTTTCGACAAAGTGTGCGGCTCTCCTTAATTGAACTCCTTCAATCTGTTGGATATGTTTAATTAAATGCGGGTCCCAAACTGAACTGGCATATTCCACGTTGAGCCGTACAAGGGCTTTATAGGCTGCTTCTTTCATCCCCTCGGGTGTATTGTCGCCTTTCACAACTGAAGAGAAAAGGGCCAAAGGCAAGAAGCTGTGGTTCCAAGAAAACTACGAAGGGCAGTCCTGGTACCGCCAGTCAAATTAAAGGCTACCAGTACTGCTAAATCACCCTTTCAATCAACAAAACCCACTGATGAGGCGGGAGAAAATAATTGGCTCGTTCCGACCATTTTTCTTATCCGAAGAGTCCTCAACCACCTTGCTGTTTCTGGGGCTCGGGGCACCCTTGTTGTTTTACCTTTTTACCTTCTGGGGGTCGGGGCACCCTGATTGGCCTTCCGCCCCTTTTTGGCCTATGATTTTTACAGACAAGGGCTTGTCTCGCATATTCTCTGATTTTTTCAAGATCCCCAAGGTTACTGACGTTTCACTTTTGGGAAGCTATACAGATGCCCTTTTTGGATCACCTAATTTCCGTTCAGGGGTTGTTTTTGAGATTTCTTAGTCAGGGCTTGACATTGCCCCTTTTGCCAAATAAGAGTAGCTCTGCAGCTTGATGAGTACAGAGGACTTTTTCAGAGCGCTTCTTGTGTGCCTTATCTTGAAGCGTTTTGACCATTTAGACCCCTTGGTCCTTGGGTGTATATTTTTTAGGGGATGAACTTGGATCCCCTTCTTTGACCATAAGATGGTCGTTCCATCTAGCTCATGTTTTCAGACCACTTGGTCTTGTCCTTTTGGTGGGGACCACTTGGACCCTTAGTAGAAGTTTGGCAGCGTGTTTTGTTCTGGGAACACCTGAATCCATTTGGTTGATTTTTTATACGTTTTTTCTTTGATTTGTTGTGGATTTAGTTTTTTGTCATCTTATTCTTTCTGTTTTCCCGCCTCAGTTTAACCTTTGGTAGCCAACCTAGCGAGAAGCTTTGGCTCTCTGCTTTTACTGGTCGAGTTGATAACAGAGTCATCAATTGAAGGTATTCGGGCAAGAATGTCATCTTTGACTTTTTTTACCACATTTACACTAAATCGTCACACAAAAAAAGAAAAAAGTCAAAAGAAAATGAACAAAGAGAGAGATAAAGCATTGGAAAAAAATGGAGAGGCGACATATTTTTTTCCATGGGTCGAATCACCAAAAAGGTGTGTGCACGCTGATTAATCCCATGTGTGATATCAAAATTGATAATTACTATTGTGACCCAGAGGGAAGAATTGTGTTGATTAATCTTGACTTTTTGGACATCATAGAATGGTCGGCGACAAGGAAGCCAATTGACTTCAAACTTTTCCTGGCAAACGAGGGGAATAAGAAACAGCATTGTCAGCTACTACTACGGGTGTGGGAGAGCAAGGTGACAGCATCTCAGCTTGAGAAATGTGCGATAGTAGTTGCAGTGGTGAAGGGCAAGGTGTGTCAGCTGCACTCATCAGATGTGAGTATATTAAGTTAAAAATCATAGGATTCACCTATGAACCTTGCTCACCAAATGCTTAACACTATAGTATATAATCAAACCTCGGTGATGGCACGCTGGATCCAAAAACTTGTGTGGAACCAGGAGGAGACAGACACCTGAGTTGTGCCATACCTTAAAAACACTGCCAAGCTGGGATACAAGTCAGCTGTGGTGAGGACACCCGACAACAACATATTCTTTATTCTCCTGCACTATGCTCAATCCATCTCATTCACCTTCTACCTGGATTGCAGGACTAGAAACCATCGCCAAATTGTGAAAAAAACGTCAGCAAACTGGCAAAATCTAAGGGAGTGGACTACTGTACTACAATACTCGGCCTGTAAGTATTCACCGGGGAAGATGTTACGAGTGCCTTTAAGAGTAAGGATAAGGTTGGATCCTTGAAGAAGCTATAGAACCACCAAGTACCATGTTGCCTTCAGGTGAGAGTGTTTCCTTTTCATGACAATCTCAGAAATAGGTCGTAGCATTCAAGTTATTGCTGAATATAAGTACTAGTACAGCATGATTTTATAATGTAACCAGAGTCTTGTTTCCTTTAGAAAACTCGGCGATGAGTGGTCTGTAGATCAAGAGGTGACGGCCTGGGCCAGGAGAAGTCTGTCAATACCATACATAGCATCATCATGCTGGGGGAGGATGAGCAACCAAAGACCAAATCTAAGGTGGATCTCTCCTGGCTGCCACCTTTCAGAGACAACCGAGTCTCGCACATTGGATGAGTGAACTACCCACCTTGGAAACTACCAACGAGCTGACAAGGCGACTTTCTGGCGGCCCAATCCCAGTGATCCTGGCCAGGGCTGGAAGAAGACCGAAGAGGATATCCTGGAGCCCGTGTTGTCTTGCGGACCTGTCCTTCACACTTCCCTTATTGACTTGCTAGAGAAAACTGCTGAGGAGGCGAAGAAGGATGAAGAAGCAGAGGAGGAGCAAAAGGTAAATTATGATGAGCTTCTCAGTAATGATGACATCATGAAGAACTTAGAGTAGCTTAGGAAACAGCATGCATTCTTTCCCAGGCATTAGGTGATCATATTCCAGTCTTGCTGTTTGGGCGCTGATAGTTAACTTCTGACCAGATTTCTAAAATCTAAAATTAGTTCGTCTATATTGCTCTATTTTATTTTATTTGGCTAGTCTCAGGGGCACCCAACGACCAAATTTCCCTGCAAGTGTTGGAACGTCATTTTTACGGTAATAGTACTGTTTAGGCAATTTGAAGGCTTATTTTCAAACGCTAATAAAAGTGTACCTGTTCGGATACATTAGCTGAACTTTCAAGCTTTTGAAAAGTTTAGGGAATGGGATTTATCGCAACAAAAATTGCAGGGCAAATAGAAGACTCTCTGAAATCCTAGGTGAACTTTCACCTCTGCGAAAATCGTAGCTCATTGTGGTGAAACGAAATCGTGAGATGAACTAGCACTTATAACAGAAAATGTTAGCTGCATTAAATGTATTCCGAATTTATTAGCTCAAACGAAAGACGCAACAAAAATGCTACCTTAAAATTTAGACGGGTGTTCATAGTTTCCATTGAAGAGAAGGGGTGGAGGTCTAGCAGTTAGTGGTCACTAAGGCTGGGGCCTGTTTATAAGGAGGTATGGTAACTCTAATGCTAGGGTTACCCTAACAAGAGGGTTTCCCCTTGCATTCTCACGTTTCTTTTCTGACGCGTTGTGTCTACACCATAGTGCTAGGGTTACCCTACTTGTGTGTTAGGCGGGACAAGTTTTTTCCTTGTAAATGATTTTGGTTGGGACAACTCGCTACCCGGGGCAACTTTTCCTGTTGTTTTTTTTTTCCGGTTTCCACACCACACCTCCGCATTTCTTGACATTATCAAACCTCCATGCAACAATGTTGGGTCAATCACGAGGTACGGACTTTTAGCCTTGGCACGTCAGACGATTTCTGTCTACCGCCAATAGCTGACGTCACGTTTCAACTTTCAGGTAAATTTGAAATGACACAATTGCCGCGGCTACTGATATTTCTAAATTAGTGTGCCGCGGCGGCCATTGGTATTTCGACTTCACCTTGGTAAAAGTTGAAACGTATGTCTCTGCCAACAACTTTCATCTATTACCAGTCCCCACAAGGCAAAGGAAACTCGCTGTGTTGTAGAAATAACAAGAGATTTAAAACAAAAAAATTGTTCTTCACTCAGAAAATGCCAGGGCAAAAAAGGTACCTTATTACATGAAATTTTCGCGACACGTTAATTTCGCGATTTTGAGGTTCGCATATTACGCGACACGTTAATTTCGCGATTTTGCGAAAATTTTGCATTTTGACTAACTTTAATTTCGCGTTTTTGAGTGAGACACACTTTATTTCTTTGTCAATGTTATTTAACATGTCCCTGAATTTGATCAAACAACTTAATCAACAATGTCCAAAAAAACAGAAACGCAACTGATGATGTAAACAGTAACAAGAAAGATGTTCTCACAGTGTATACAAGGCATGGTTTGAAGTTTATGCTTGAATTCAAGTCACGTTTTTAGTGGTCAATTGACCTCAGTATCCATGTACATTAAATTTCCTTTCTGCAGACTCCAAAGAGAAAATGTTGCCGTTAAGCTTCACGACTGATGCTGTTTAATTGTTTGCGTAAATGTCTTGATACGGATCAACAGGCGGTAGCACTTCTTTTCCATTGAAAACATCCTTTATTCCGGCTTTTTCCCATCCTTTCAACATAAACCTTTCCTTCGGTGCTGGTGAAAAAGTTATACAATTCTACTAACCAAGTGGCATGGATTGGTTTAAGGACTGACAGTTTGAGGTCAACATCGACATCTTCAAAATTGATTCCACTATCCACTTGTTTCTGGACTTTTGCTGAATACCACGTTGCGAACTTGTTCTTGCAAAACTTCTTGCCTTGTCCGTTGACCGTTAGATCCAAAGGTTGAAAAAATGGGTCATGTTAGCTGGGACAGAAATGACTTCTATATTCAGCGAAGAGAGCTTCGAGCAAACCTTCTACGTTTTCTGTCCTCTGAAGACATCCCAGATAAGTAGGGCTTTTTGAGATTGCGGAAGGCCAAGTTCCTTGCATTTCTTCACCAAGTAGGGATTGATTACAGAATCAATAAGGCCAATTGTTTCTGCCTCGTTTGAATAGTGCTTTGGGTTAAGGCTGACACAAAAGCTCTTGGGAAAACTAAAGTTCCGAGGAAGGCTAGCCTTAGTTTTACCCTGGTTTATAATTTGCAACGGGAGAAATTCGCCAGACAAAGAAATCACAAATGTTAAAGTGATGTTACGCTTATCTGTCAAATCCTTGATTGGTACAGACTGAGAGTTTGTTGCTGCCATGGTCATTTGACCCACTGATACGTAAGAACTCAGTGTTTGATCAGCATTAAGAATGAGTTCCGGTGGAATCTTGTGTTGTTTGATACAGTTGTCGATGTCCGAGAGGTAAGTTAGCTTGCATTCGTCATAAACTCCTCTTGGAACTGGTGGCTTAGTTGTCGTGCCTGCACGCTGGGAAAAGTTGCAACGCCTGTAAATAGATTGAGTCCATCCTCGCGTGGGTGTAAATGAGAGGTACTTGTCACGCATCAAAGGATTGCTGCTAATCAGTGCTTTCGCAGCAGCTGAAACAACGCAGCCATTCACTACACCACCTCTAGACCTGAGGTTTTGTAAAAATGTGATCAGTTTGCTGTCCAGCTTGTAAAGGAACGGTGGTCGCCCACGTTTCTGCGTTTCAAGGGACGTAGCCAGCTGAACGTTTCCTTCTCTTGTTTGTGCAGAAAGTTGCTCTCGAAATGCCTTTTTAAAAGTACGCACTGTACTTTCTTTTAAGCTTGGAAATTCTTCAGCAAAGCATTCTAGGGTTTTCTTGTTTCCATTTTCACTTGCGAATTTCCCAATTTTCACACGATCCTCTCAGCTGTATTGAAAATATTTTCCCCTTTTTCTCTTAGGATGTTGATTTCGTTGCGAACTCTCAGCGGGTCTTGAAAGGTTTACAACTGCCGCCGGGGTTTCTCTGTGTTCAACCACTCCTAAATTTGTATCCTCCAGCCTCGGTATATGTGATTCAAGTATTTCTACCTCTACTGAATCTTCAGGCGAAGGTTCTTCTCTTGTAAGAGAGAAGCCAAACTGAAACAAAGACATGTAAAGGTAGTAGACGAACACTCATGTGTAATTTCCCGGGTTTTGATGATGGCTTCAGTTTCTGGTACTGTCCAATATTCCTTTCCCTGCGGCCTGAGAGGCTTTCACGTGTATAAAGAGATATGGAAACCTAAGGTTGGAGACGTTCTGTCCTGCATCCATGAAAGAAACAACCAAAATGATCGATACGTAATAGCCGCGACAAAATTGCTTCCTGGACGACTATCGAATGTTACACTTGGTCATTTACCAGGTGAGATCAGACGTTTTACAAGATTTCTTATTTCAAGAGGCGCAGATGTCTTCGTGACAGTAAAGGACGCACACTTTCGACGATCGCCACTCATACAAGGAGGCTTGGAGATTCCTGTAGAGGCGACAGTAAGAATGGAGGCATGTACGAAGAACGTTGAGGCAATTGAAAGGTTTAAGCAACTAGTGGAACAGCACTACGTGGAGCCAGTAAATGGACAGTTTGAGGATTGTACAAAAGAAGTGCTACCTGGAGTGGAGACGGAAAGCAGTAGTGATGAAGAGGACCAGAACATTACCACAGAATAGTTCAAAATGATTGTTATAAACGTGTGTAATGGTAATAAAGTCGTTTTTTAAATATTGACATAATGTGCGTCACTTAATTTTCGCGACATTTAATTTTCGCGTCACTTAAATTTCTCGATTTTTTTTAAATCGCAAAATTCGCGAAATTAACGTGTCGCGAAAATTTCATGTAATAAGGTATCATTTACATCTATAACTTTAATCGATGACAAAAATGACGGGCAACGTACACTCTGACGAACAGCTATTTACCAAAACTATTCGTTGGGTGCCCTTGTAGTCTACCTTTAGTTCTGTGAGGAAACCTGATCGATACAAGCCCCATGGTTTCTTTCAGGTTTCCTCGCCATCTTCTCCTATTAAATTTGTAATTCTACTACGTCATGTAACTATGTGAAAAGGCAAAATAAAAAAAAAGAATCTCTGTAATAAAAGTATCTGTAACTTTAATGCACTTTGTGGTGTTTAGTTTGTTATGTGAAAAACGTGTGCACTGCAAATAAAGAATGTTTTTGTTCCTTTGTTTAATTATGATGTTATAGAATCCAGACCTCTCGATCATAATCCTTCTTTACTTCGTTCAATGTACTATTTGTTGCAGTGTTGTGCAACGGTCGTTCTCTTTAATAAGTTAAAAAGTTGTAGAAGCTGAATATTTTACTTGAGCAGGAATTTCAACTTATCAGTGACCATACCGGAAGGGTTTACCCTGGGGAACACCTGGGCATTCGCACAAGCTTTGATTTATCACCCAGTCCTTGAAAAAAAAAGGAAAACACATGTTCTCAGAATCTCCCCATTTTCACGATGGTGACGACATAACAAACTCCCATGGTCTATCTCCAGAGCTCCTTTTACAACAAAGCAAAAATTATTCAATCCTTTGTCCCTTGCCCACATGTATGTCTCCAAGGTTACCCCAGGATGACCGCTGATAAGTGAATCATGGGGGTGTATCATGACAGAAATCTACACCCTACTGCTGAAGAAAGGAAAATTAAATACCTTTTTCTTTTCAGATCAATTTTACAGGTGTGAATAGAGAAGGAAAGGTAAACAGACTTCTGGTAAATTATCTTGTTATAATCAGGCATTTTCATTTGAGTAAGGTAGAGGCAGTAATAATAAGGTAATCCCTTTGCACATTGATAACAAAGTGTAACAATCTGAACACCAAACAAATGCAAGTACAGGTATGCATTGGAAAATAATCTGAAATGCGAGCTAGATTCTCGTCAGACATGTTTTGTTAGGTTTCCTCATTATTTTGTTTACATTATGTTAACAAAATGGAAAGTTACGTTTTGTCCACATCTTACAGAGCATAGTAGTAAACTTTGAGGTAAATGAAATAAATGTTAAATTGGCGTAAAAATTGCTGAAGCTGATGAGTAGATTTTATTAATTTTGTTGGCTTTTGCAGTTAGTTTTGATCATCAAGCACATCTCTCGTTAAACAAAGGAGATGATGAAGACTGTTCTTGGTGGCAAGGGGTATGATTCAGAATTCTGTTTCATTTGTGATGCTTTAAGTACTGTTAAAAAAAACGAGCAGTAGTGTATTATCAGGTTTAAAAACTCGAGGCAAAGCCGAGAGTTTTTACACCTGATAATACACGTACATTCATTCAAAGCGTGTCCATTTCGAATTAAAACAATTGCGCTTTTGTGCAAAGAGGAAATTAGCATACAAGAAAAACAAGTAGACTGATTAGCATACAGCACATGTGCCACGTCTTCGACGAAGTGACCATTTTTTTTGGTTTCAAAGTTGTTTATTATTCCTTTTGGATAAATTACATTATACTTCACATACACCATTTACATTTACATTGACATTTACATTTACAAACAAGTCGTAAATTAAAAAGTTTCAGATTAAGACTAAGTAAGTAACTAAGTAACAATAAAAAACAAGCGTTTCGAAGGTTTATATTCGATGATTAATGTTCATTAATGCAATATATATTTAAATATATTTACCCCATTTCTTAATATGCACAGCTCATTTATTCTTTGACTTGGCGATCCAACTTTCGAGTTGATAAATTGAGTCGATTCTTGATAAAAGGACATTAAAAGATGGTTTTAAAGTGTTGTTTCTGCAGTAATAGATATATTGTTTCGCAATAATTACACTGTGATTTAACAAGAGATCATCCTTTCTTTTCCATAGACCAAACATTTTATTGATATCAGAAAGTGATGTAATTACAATATTCCTATTGTTACACCAATCAATAAGATCTGTCCAAAGTGTTGTTAGAATGGGGAAGGATATAGATGTTCGAGGGATTTGTTCACAGTAGCACAGAAGGAGCAAACTGAAGAGTTTGTTATAACTATTTTCTTCAAAAGGCTGTTCGTTGCTAAAATTCTATTTAGTATTCTATATTGAAATTCTCTCGATTTTGTATCTAAAGCAACCTTGTATGGCAATTTATATATTTCTTTCCATTCTAGAGTTTCATTGCTGAAAATTTTTGTGTACTTCCGCTGGGCTGTTTGTGGAGTTGTGATCTTAGATCTTAATTCTGCACAGATACCTTTAGAGATCGCTTTACTTATAAAAACGCTATTTCCCACCAAATTGAATTGAATTTGGTCTCGAAGAACAAAACTTTGTTTTTCAATATTGCCATTTATCTTCAATGACCGACGCCATTGTGCAGGAATTGCATCTATTAATTCATAAGTTCAAAGGCATCCATTGGGGAAAAATCAAGCTCAATTAGATTCCATGAAGTAATAAGTCGGTTTTCTTTTGTTATTAAATCACCAATTCTAATTAACCCCTTGCCAACGAGCTTATTGTTAAAGATGGACTTGCCATTAATACAAATGAACTTATTGTTCCATATAACTATATTAGATATTTCCTCATGTGACAGGTTAAATTCATTTGTCTGTCTAGCTGCCGAACACTCTGCAAAACACTCAAAACACTCCTTGTAATACTTAGGAAGACTTATTGGAAGTTTTTTCACATCGTAGTCGCAACATAACAAAGAACAAATTTGTTTCCTATGGGATTAAGGTAGTGCGATAAAAAATATTTCGAACTGCTTGAGTCCTCACTCGCGAATTTTTTACAACACAATATTCTTTGCGTTTTAATTATGGAATCTAAGTGAGGAGCTTTGAGTCCACCATTTTCAATATCACTGATAAGCGACGACCGTTTTACCTTTTTACCTTCTGGGGGTCGGGGCACCCTGATTGGCCTTCCACCCCTTTTTGGCCTATGATTTTTTACAGACAAGGGCTTGTCTCGTATATTCTCTGATTTTTTCAAGATCCCCAAGGTTACTGACGTTTCACTTTTGGGAAGCTATACAGATGCCCTTTTTGGATCACCTAATTTCCGTTCAGGGGTTGTTTTTGAGATTTCTTAGTCAGGGCTTGACATTGCCCCTTTGCCAAATAAGAGTAGCTCTGCAGCTTGATGAGTACAGAGGACTTTTTCAGAGCGCTTCTTGTGTGCCTTATCTTGAAGCGTTTTGACCATTTAGACCCCTTGGTCCTTGGGTGTATATTTTTTAGGGGATGAACTTGGATCCCCTTCTTTGACCATAAGATGGTCGTTCCATCTAGCTCATGTTTTCAGACCACTTGGTCTTGTCCTTTTGGTGGGGACCACTTGGACCCTTAGTAGAAGTTTGGCAGCGTGTTTTGTTCTGGGAACACCTGAATCCATTTGGTTGATTTTTTATACGTTTTTTCTTTGATTTGTTGTGGATTTAGTTTTTTGTCATCTTATTCTTTCTGTTTTCCCGCCTCAGTTTAACCTTTGGTAGCCAACCTAGCGAGAAGCTTTGGCTCTCTGCTTTTACTGGTCGAGTTGATAACAGAGTCATCAATTGAAGGTATTCGGGCAAGAATGTCATCTTTGACTTTTTTTACCACATTTACACTAAATCGTCACACAAAAAAAGAAAAAAGTCAAAAGAAAATGAACAAAGAGAGAGATAAAGCATTGGAAAAAAATGGAGAGGCGACATATTTTTTTCCATGGGTCGAATCACCAAAAAGGTGTGTGCACGCTGATTAATCCCATGTGTGATATCAAAATTGATAATTACTATTGTGACCCAGAGGGAAGAATTGTGTTGATTAATCTTGACTTTTTGGACATCATAGAATGGTCGGCGACAAGGAAGCCAATTGACTTCAAACTTTTCCTGGCAAACGAGGGGAATAAGAAACAGCATTGTCAGCTACTACTACGGGTGTGGGAGAGCAAGGTGACAGCATCTCAGCTTGAGAAATGTGCGATAGTAGTTGCAGTGGTGAAGGGCAAGGTGTGTCAGCTGCACTCATCAGATGTGAGTATATTAAGTTAAAAATCATAGGATTCACCTATGAACCTTGCTCACCAAATGCTTAACACTATAGTATATAATCAAACCTCGGTGATGGCACGCTGGATCCAAAAACTTGTGTGGAACCAGGAGGAGACAGACACCTGAGTTGTGCCATACCTTAAAAACACTGCCAAGCTGGGATACAAGTCAGCTGTGGTGAGGACACCCGACAACAACATATTCTTTATTCTCCTGCACTATGCTCAATCCATCTCATTCACCTTCTACCTGGATTGCAGGACTAGAAACCATCGCCAAATTGTGAAAAAAACGTCAGCAAACTGGCAAAATCTAAGGGAGTGGACTACTGTACTACAATACTCGGCCTGTAAGTATTCACCGGGGAAGATGTTACGAGTGCCTTTAAGGGTAAGGATAAGGTTGGATCCTTGAAGAAGCTATAGAACCACCAAGTACCATGTTGCCTTCAGGTGAGAGTGTTTCCTTTTCATGACAATCTCAGAAATAGGTCGTAGCATTCAAGTTATTGCTGAATATAAGTACTAGTACAGCATGATTTTATAATGTAACCAGAGTCTTGTTTCCTTTAGAAAACTCGGCGATGAGTGGTCTGTAGATCAAGAGGTGACGGCCTGGGCCAGGAGAAGTCTGTCAATACCATACATAGCATCATCATGCTGGGGGAGGATGAGCAACCAAAGACCAAATCTAAGGTGGATCTCTCCTGGCTGCCACCTTTCAGAGACAACCGAGTCTCGCACATTGGATGAGTGAACTACCCACCTTGGAAACTACCAACGAGCTGACAAGGCGACTTTCTGGCGGCCCAATCCCAGTGATCCTGGCCAGGGCTGGAAGAAGACCGAAGAGGATATCCTGGAGCCCGTGTTGTCTTGCGGACCTGTCCTTCACACTTCCCTTATTGACTTGCTAGAGAAAACTGCTGAGGAGGCGAAGAAGGATGAAGAAGCAGAGGAGGAGCAAAAGGTAAATTATGATGAGCTTCTCAGTAATGATGACATCATGAAGAACTTAGAGTAGCTTAGGAAACAGCATGCATTCTTTCCCAGGCATTAGGTGATCATATTCCAGTCTTGCTGTTTGGGCGCTGATAGTTAACTTCTGACCAGATTTCTAAAATCTAAAATTAGTTCGTCTATATTGCTCTATTTTATTTTATTTGGCTAGTCTCAGGGGCACCCAACGACCAAATTTCCCTGCAAGTGTTGGAACGTCATTTTTACGGTAATAGTACTGTTTAGGCAATTTGAAGGCTTATTTTCAAACGCTAATAAAAGTGTACCTGTTCGGATACATTAGCTGAACTTTCAAGCTTTTGAAAAGTTTAGGGAATGGGATTTATCGCAACAAAAATTGCAGGGCAAATAGAAGACTCTCTGAAATCCTAGGTGAACTTTCACCTCTGCGAAAATCGTAGCTCATTGTGGTGAAACGAAATCGTGAGATGAACTAGCACTTATAACAGAAAATGTTAGCTGCATTAAATGTATTCCGAATTTATTAGCTCAAACGAAAGACGCAACAAAAATGCTACCTTAAAATTTAGACGGGTGTTCATAGTTTCCATTGAAGAGAAGGGGTGGAGGTCTAGCAGTTAGTGGTCACTAAGGCTGGGGCCTGTTTATAAGGAGGTATGGTAACTCTAATGCTAGGGTTACCCTAACAAGAGGGTTTCCCCTTGCATTCTCACGTTTCTTTTCTGACGCGTTGTGTCTACACCATAGTGCTAGGGTTACCCTACTTGTGTGTTAGGCGGGACAAGTTTTTTCCTTGTAAATGATTTTGGTTGGGACAACTCGCTACCCGGGGCAACTTTTCCTGTTGTTTTTTTTTTCCGGTTTCCACACCACACCTCCGCATTTCTTGACATTATCAAACCTCCATGCAACAATGTTGGGTCAATCACGAGGTACGGACTTTTAGCCTTGGCACGTCAGACGATTTCTGTCTACCGCCAATAGCTGACGTCACGTTTCAACTTTCAGGTAAATTTGAAATGACACAATTGCCGCGGCTACTGATATTTCTAAATTAGTGTGCCGCGGCGGCCATTGGTATTTCGACTTCACCTTGGTAAAAGTTGAAACGTATGTCTCTGCCAACAACTTTCATCTATTACCAGTCCCCACAAGGCAAAGGAAACTCGCTGTGTTGTAGAAATAACAAGAGATTTAAAACAAAAAAATTGTTCTTCACTCAGAAAATGCCAGGGCAAAAAAGGTACCTTATTACATGAAATTTTCGCGACACGTTAATTTCGCGATTTTGAGGTTCGCATATTACGCGACACGTTAATTTCGCGATTTTGCGAAAATTTTGCATTTTGACTAACTTTAATTTCGCGTTTTTGAGTGAGACACACTTTATTTCTTTGTCAATGTTATTTAACATGTCCCTGAATTTGATCAAACAACTTAATCAACAATGTCCAAAAAAACAGAAACGCAACTGATGATGTAAACAGTAACAAGAAAGATGTTCTCACAGTGTATACAAGGCATGGTTTGAAGTTTATGCTTGAATTCAAGTCACGTTTTTAGTGGTCAATTGACCTCAGTATCCATGTACATTAAATTTCCTTTCTGCAGACTCCAAAGAGAAAATGTTGCCGTTAAGCTTCACGACTGATGCTGTTTAATTGTTTGCGTAAATGTCTTGATACGGATCAACAGGCGGTAGCACTTCTTTTCCATTGAAAACATCCTTTATTCCGGCTTTTTCCCATCCTTTCAACATAAACCTTTCCTTCGGTGCTGGTGAAAAAGTTATACAATTCTACTAACCAAGTGGCATGGATTGGTTTAAGGACTGACAGTTTGAGGTCAACATCGACATCTTCAAAATTGATTCCACTATCCACTTGTTTCTGGACTTTTGCTGAATACCACGTTGCGAACTTGTTCTTGCAAAACTTCTTGCCTTGTCCGTTGACCGTTAGATCCAAAGGTTGAAAAAATGGGTCATGTTAGCTGGGACAGAAATGACTTCTATATTCAGCGAAGAGAGCTTCGAGCAAACCTTCTACGTTTTCTGTCCTCTGAAGACATCCCAGATAAGTAGGGCTTTTTGAGATTGCGGAAGGCCAAGTTCCTTGCATTTCTTCACCAAGTAGGGATTGATTACAGAATCAATAAGGCCAATTGTTTCTGCCTCGTTTGAATAGTGCTTTGGGTTAAGGCTGACACAAAAGCTCTTGGGAAAACTAAAGTTCCGAGGAAGGCTAGCCTTAGTTTTACCCTGGTTTATAATTTGCAACGGGAGAAATTCGCCAGACAAAGAAATCACAAATGTTAAAGTGATGTTACGCTTATCTGTCAAATCCTTGATTGGTACAGACTGAGAGTTTGTTGCTGCCATGGTCATTTGACCCACTGATACGTAAGAACTCAGTGTTTGATCAGCATTAAGAATGAGTTCCGGTGGAATCTTGTGTTGTTTGATACAGTTGTCGATGTCCGAGAGGTAAGTTAGCTTGCATTCGTCATAAACTCCTCTTGGAACTGGTGGCTTAGTTGTCGTGCCTGCACGCTGGGAAAAGTTGCAACGCCTGTAAATAGATTGAGTCCATCCTCGCGTGGGTGTAAATGAGAGGTACTTGTCACGCATCAAAGGATTGCTGCTAATCAGTGCTTTCGCAGCAGCTGAAACAACGCAGCCATTCACTACACCACCTCTAGACCTGAGGTTTTGTAAAAATGTGATCAGTTTGCTGTCCAGCTTGTAAAGGAACGGTGGTCGCCCACGTTTCTGCGTTTCAAGGGACGTAGCCAGCTGAACGTTTCCTTCTCTTGTTTGTGCAGAAAGTTGCTCTCGAAATGCCTTTTTAAAAGTACGCACTGTACTTTCTTTTAAGCTTGGAAATTCTTCAGCAAAGCATTCTAGGGTTTTCTTGTTTCCATTTTCACTTGCGAATTTCCCAATTTTCACACGATCCTCTCAGCTGTATTGAAAATATTTTCCCCTTTTTCTCTTAGGATGTTGATTTCGTTGCGAACTCTCAGCGGGTCTTGAAAGGTTTACAACTGCCGCCGGGGTTTCTCTGTGTTCAACCACTCCTAAATTTGTATCCTCCAGCCTCGGTATATGTGATTCAAGTATTTCTACCTCTACTGAATCTTCAGGCGAAGGTTCTTCTCTTGTAAGAGAGAAGCCAAACTGAAACAAAGACATGTAAAGGTAGTAGACGAACACTCATGTGTAATTTCCCGGGTTTTGATGATGGCTTCAGTTTCTGGTACTGTCCAATATTCCTTTCCCTGCGGCCTGAGAGGCTTTCACGTGTATAAAGAGATATGGAAACCTAAGGTTGGAGACGTTCTGTCCTGCATCCATGAAAGAAACAACCAAAATGATCGATACGTAATAGCCGCGACAAAATTGCTTCCTGGACGACTATCGAATGTTACACTTGGTCATTTACCAGGTGAGATCAGACGTTTTACAAGATTTCTTATTTCAAGAGGCGCAGATGTCTTCGTGACAGTAAAGGACGCACACTTTCGACGATCGCCACTCATACAAGGAGGCTTGGAGATTCCTGTAGAGGCGACAGTAAGAATGGAGGCATGTACGAAGAACGTTGAGGCAATTGAAAGGTTTAAGCAACTAGTGGAACAGCACTACGTGGAGCCAGTAAATGGACAGTTTGAGGATTGTACAAAAGAAGTGCTACCTGGAGTGGAGACGGAAAGCAGTAGTGATGAAGAGGACCAGAACATTACCACAGAATAGTTCAAAATGATTGTTATAAACGTGTGTAATGGTAATAAAGTCGTTTTTTAAATATTGACATAATGTGCGTCACTTAATTTTCGCGTCATGTTATTTTCGCGACATTTAATTTTCGCGTCACTTAAATTTCTCGATTTTTTTTAAATCGCAAAATTCGCGAAATTAACGTGTCGCGAAAATTTCATGTAATAAGGTATCATTTACATCTATAACTTTAATCGATGACAAAAATGACGGGCAACGTACACTCTGACGAACAGCTATTTACCAAAACTATTCGTTGGGTGCCCTTGTAGTCTACCTTTAGTTCTGTGAGGAAACCTGATCGATACAAGCCCCATGGTTTCTTTCAGGTTTCCTCGCCATCTTCTCCTATTAAATTTGTAATTCTACTACGTCATGTAACTATGTGAAAAGGCAAAATAAAAAAAAAGAATCTCTGTAATAAAAGTATCTGTAACTTTAATGCACTTTGTGGTGTTTAGTTTGTTATGTGAAAAACGTGTGCACTGCAAATAAAGAATGTTTTTGTTCCTTTGTTTAATTATGATGTTATAGAATCCAGACCTCTCGATCATAATCCTTCTTTACTTCGTTCAATGTACTATTTGTTGCAGTGTTGTGCAACGGTCGTTCTCTTTAATAAGTTAAAAAGTTGTAGAAGCTGAATATTTTACTTGAGCAGGAATTTCAACTTATCAGTGACCATACCGGAAGGGTTTACCCTGGGGAACACCTGGGCATTCGCACAAGCTTTGATTTATCACCCAGTCCTTGAAAAAAAAAGGAAAACACATGTTCTCAGAATCTCCCCATTTTCACGATGGTGACGACATAACAAACTCCCATGGTCTATCTCCAGAGCTCCTTTTACAACAAAGCAAAAATTATTCAATCCTTTGTCCCTTGCCCACATGTATGTCTCCAAGGTTACCCCAGGATGACCGCTGATAAGTGAATCATGGGGGTGTATCATGACAGAAATCTACACCCTACTGCTGAAGAAAGGAAAATTAAATACCTTTTTCTTTTCAGATCAATTTTACAGGTGTGAATAGAGAAGGAAAGGTAAACAGACTTCTGGTAAATTATCTTGTTATAATCAGGCATTTTCATTTGAGTAAGGTAGAGGCAGTAATAATAAGGTAATCCCTTTGCACATTGATAACAAAGTGTAACAATCTGAACACCAAACAAATGCAAGTACAGGTATGCATTGGAAAATAATCTGAAATGCGAGCTAGATTCTCGTCAGACATGTTTTGTTAGGTTTCCTCATTATTTTGTTTACATTATGTTAACAAAATGGAAAGTTACGTTTTGTCCACATCTTACAGAGCATAGTAGTAAACTTTGAGGTAAATGAAATAAATGTTAAATTGGCGTAAAAATTGCTGAAGCTGATGAGTAGATTTTATTAATTTTGTTGGCTTTTGCAGTTAGTTTTGATCATCAAGCACATCTCTCGTTAAACAAAGGAGATGATGAAGACTGTTCTTGGTGGCAAGGGGTATGATTCAGAATTCTGTTTCATTTGTGATGCTTTAAGTACTGTTAAAAAAAACGAGCAGTAGTGTATTATCAGGTTTAAAAACTCGAGGCAAAGCCGAGAGTTTTTACACCTGATAATACACGTACATTCATTCAAAGCGTGTCCATTTCGAATTAAAACAATTGCGCTTTTGTGCAAAGAGGAAATTAGCATACAAGAAAAACAAGTAGACTGATTAGCATACAGCACATGTGCCACGTCTTCGACGAAGTGACCATTTTTTTTGGTTTCAAAGTTGTTTATTATTCCTTTTGGATAAATTACATTATACTTCACATACACCATTTACATTTACATTGACATTTACATTTACAAACAAGTCGTAAATTAAAAAGTTTCAGATTAAGACTAAGTAAGTAACTAAGTAACAATAAAAAACAAGCGTTTCGAAGGTTTATATTCGATGATTAATGTTCATTAATGCAATATATATTTAAATATATTTACCCCATTTCTTAATATGCACAGCTCATTTATTCTTTGACTTGGCGATCCAACTTTCGAGTTGATAAATTGAGTCGATTCTTGATAAAAGGACATTAAAAGATGGTTTTAAAGTGTTGTTTCTGCAGTAATAGATATATTGTTTCGCAATAATTACACTGTGATTTAACAAGAGATCATCCTTTCTTTTCCATAGACCAAACATTTTATTGATATCAGAAAGTGATGTAATTACAATATTCCTATTGTTACACCAATCAATAAGATCTGTCCAAAGTGTTGTTAGAATGGGGAAGGATATAGATGTTCGAGGGATTTGTTCACAGTAGCACAGAAGGAGCAAACTGAAGAGTTTGTTATAACTATTTTCTTCAAAAGGCTGTTCGTTGCTAAAATTCTATTTAGTATTCTATATTGAAATTCTCTCGATTTTGTATCTAAAGCAACCTTGTATGGCAATTTATATATTTCTTTCCATTCTAGAGTTTCATTGCTGAAAATTTTTGTGTACTTCCGCTGGGCTGTTTGTGGAGTTGTGATCTTAGATCTTAATTCTGCACAGATACCTTTAGAGATCGCTTTACTTATAAAAACGCTATTTCCCACCAAATTGAATTGAATTTGGTCTCGAAGAACAAAACTTTGTTTTTCAATATTGCCATTTATCTTCAATGACCGACGCCATTGTGCAGGAATTGCATCTATTAATTCATAAGTTCAAAGGCATCCATTGGGGAAAAATCAAGCTCAATTAGATTCCATGAAGTAATAAGTCGGTTTTCTTTTGTTATTAAATCACCAATTCTAATTAACCCCTTGCCAACGAGCTTATTGTTAAAGATGGACTTGCCATTAATACAAATGAACTTATTGTTCCATATAACTATATTAGATATTTCCTCATGTGACAGGTTAAATTCATTTGTCTGTCTAGCTGCCGAACACTCTGCAAAACACTCAAAACACTCCTTGTAATACTTAGGAAGACTTATTGGAAGTTTTTTCACATCGTAGTCGCAACATAACAAAGAACAAATTTGTTTCCTATGGGATTAAGGTAGTGCGATAAAAAATATTTCGAACTGCTTGAGTCCTCACTCGCGAATTTTTTACAACACAATATTCTTTGCGTTTTAATTATGGAATCTAAGTGAGGAGCTTTGAGTCCACCATTTTCAATATCACTGATAAGCGACGACCGTTTTACCTTTTTACCTTCTGGGGGTCGGGGCACCCTGATTGGCCTTCCACCCCTTTTTGGCCTATGATTTTTTACAGACAAGGGCTTGTCTCGTATATTCTCTGATTTTTTCAAGATCCCCAAGGTTACTGACGTTTCACTTTTGGGAAGCTATACAGATGCCCTTTTTGGATCACCTAATTTCCGTTCAGGGGTTGTTTTTGAGATTTCTTAGTCAGGGCTTGACATTGCCCCTTTGCCAAATAAGAGTAGCTCTGCAGCTTGATGAGTACAGAGGACTTTTTCAGAGCGCTTCTTGTGTGCCTTATCTTGAAGCGTTTTGACCATTTAGACCCCTTGGTCCTTGGGTGTATATTTTTTAGGGGATGAACTTGGATCCCCTTCTTTGACCATAAGATGGTCGTTCCATCTAGCTCATGTTTTCAGACCACTTGGTCTTGTCCTTTTGGTGGGGACCACTTGGACCCTTAGTAGAAGTTTGGCAGCGTGTTTTGTTCTGGGAACACCTGAATCCATTTGGTTGATTTTTTATACGTTTTTTCTTTGATTTGTTGTGGATTTAGTTTTTTGTCATCTTATTCTTTCTGTTTTCCCGCCTCAGTTTAACCTTTGGTAGCCAACCTAGCGAGAAGCTTTGGCTCTCTGCTTTTACTGGTCGAGTTGATAACAGAGTCATCAATTGAAGGTATTCGGGCAAGAATGTCATCTTTGACTTTTTTTACCACATTTACACTAAATCGTCACACAAAAAAAGAAAAAAGTCAAAAGAAAATGAACAAAGAGAGAGATAAAGCATTGGAAAAAAATGGAGAGGCGACATATTTTTTTCCATGGGTCGAATCACCAAAAAGGTGTGTGCACGCTGATTAATCCCATGTGTGATATCAAAATTGATAATTACTATTGTGACCCAGAGGGAAGAATTGTGTTGATTAATCTTGACTTTTTGGACATCATAGAATGGTCGGCGACAAGGAAGCCAATTGACTTCAAACTTTTCCTGGCAAACGAGGGGAATAAGAAACAGCATTGTCAGCTACTACTACGGGTGTGGGAGAGCAAGGTGACAGCATCTCAGCTTGAGAAATGTGCGATAGTAGTTGCAGTGGTGAAGGGCAAGGTGTGTCAGCTGCACTCATCAGATGTGAGTATATTAAGTTAAAAATCATAGGATTCACCTATGAACCTTGCTCACCAAATGCTTAACACTATAGTATATAATCAAACCTCGGTGATGGCACGCTGGATCCAAAAACTTGTGTGGAACCAGGAGGAGACAGACACCTGAGTTGTGCCATACCTTAAAAACACTGCCAAGCTGGGATACAAGTCAGCTGTGGTGAGGACACCCGACAACAACATATTCTTTATTCTCCTGCACTATGCTCAATCCATCTCATTCACCTTCTACCTGGATTGCAGGACTAGAAACCATCGCCAAATTGTGAAAAAAACGTCAACAAACTGGCAAAATCTAAGGGAGTGGACTACTGTACTACAATACTCGGCCTGTAAGTATTCACCGGGGAAGATGTTACGAGTGCCTTTAAGGGTAAGGATAAGGTTGGATCCTTGAAGAAGCTATAGAACCACCAAGTACCATGTTGCCTTCAGGTGAGAGTGTTTCCTTTTCATGACAATCTCAGAAATAGGTCGTAGCATTCAAGTAATTGCTGAATATAAGTACTAGTACAGCATGATTTTATAATGTAACCAGAGTCTTGTTTCCTTTAGAAAACTCGGCGATGAGTGGTCTGTAGATCAAGAGGTGACAGATTACCTCTAGACATTCACGTGTCTGATACATGGCCTGGGCCAGGAGAAGTCTGTCAATACCATACATAGCATCATCATGCTGGGGGAGGATGAGCAACTAACGACCAAATCTAAGGTGGATCTCTCCTGGCTGCCACCTTTCAGAGACAACCGAGTCTCGCACATTGGATGAGTGAACTACCCACCTTGGAAACTACCAACGAGCTGACAAGGCGACTTTCTGGCGGCCCAATCCCAGTGATCCTGGCCAGGGCTGGAAGAAGACCGAAGAGGATATCCTGGAGCCCGTGTTGTCTTGCGGACCTGTCCTTCATTGACTTGCTAGAGAAAACTGCTGAGGAGGCGAAGAAGGATGAAGAAGCAGAATCAATAAGATCTGTCCAAAGTGTTGTTAGAATGGGGAAGGATATAGATGTTCGAGGGATTTGTCCACAGTAGCACAGAAGGAGCAAACTGAAGAGTTTGTTATTCCTATTTTCTTCAAAAGGCTGTTCGTTGCTAAAATTCTATTTAGTATTCTATATTGAAATTCTCTCGATTTTGTATCTAAAGCAACCTTGTATGGCAATTTATATATTTCTTTCCATTCTAGAGTTTCATTGCTGAAAATTTTTGTGTACTTCAGCTGGGCTGTTGGTGGAGTTGTGATCTTAGATCTTAATTCTGCACAGATACCTTTAGAGATCGCTTTACTTATAAAAACGCTATTCCCCACCAAATTGAATTGAATTTGGTCTCGAAGAACAAAACTTTGTTTTTCAATATTGCCATTTATCTTCAATGACCGACGCCATTGTGCAGGAATTGCATCTATTAAATTCATAAGTTCAAAGGCATCCATTGGGGAAAAATCAAGCTCAATTAGATTCCATGAAGTAATAAGTCGGTTTTCTTTTGTTATTAAATCACCAATTCTAATTAACCCCTTGCCAACGAGCTTATTGTTAAAGATGGACTTGCCATTAATACAAATGAACTTATTGTTCCATATAACTATATTAGATATTTCCTCATGTGACAGGTTAAATTCATTTGTCTGTCTAGCTGCCGAACACTCTGCAAAACACTCAAAACACTCCTTGTAATACTTAGGAAGACTTATTGGAAGTTTTTTCACATCGTAGTCGCAACATAACAAAGAACAAATTTGTTTCCTATGGGATTAAGGTAGTGCGATAAAAAATATTTCGAACTGCTTGAGTCCTCACTCGCGAATTTTTTACAACACAATATTCTTTGCGTTTTAATTATGGAATCTAAGTGAGGAGCTTTGAGTCCACCATTTTCAATATCACTGATAAGCGACGACCGTTTTACCTTATCTTTGCCCTTCAAAATAAAATCAAATATTACACTATTGCCTTCAGTTATCACCTCTTTATCTAGACTAATTAACCCCGCGTGATACATGACGGTTGGAACAACGAATGTTTTGACAATCTGAATTCTGCCGATAACAGTTAAATTTCTCCACTTCCACAACTTCAATTTTTCTTTGATTGAATTAATAATTTCTGCGAAGTTTAACTTCTGTCGAAGGATATTATCATAGGTAAAATGTACACCTAAAATTTTCACTGTTTTAACTTCAAGATCATGTGCAGGCATTGGGGTTTGATTACCTAGAAAAAATATTTCTGTTTTGTCATAATTGACACGATTCTACTGGGGAATCTTTCTGCTTCCTACACTTTCAGTTCAGACTGGGCAGACAGACAATCTCAAAGGCAATTGATGACATTTGAAAGGTACTCTATGAAGAAATGGGTCCAGTTTATCTTAAAACTCCAAGGGGAGAAATTTCTGCAAAGTTTGAGGAGAGCTGGAACTTGCTAAATATTCTTGGGGCCATAGATAGGAAAAGAATTATTCTCGAGCAACCAATTAATTCTGGTTGTAGGAACCATGATTACAGAACTTAAGATACACGCATTTTTGTGGCCACGGCAACATGAAGAGCGATTAGGAATGGGGCGAGGTTGACTGGACATGTTTTCCTGCCATTGCCCACACATCAGCGACGTGACATCAGTGGTTTTGCCATCATACCAAAAACATGGGTAAGTTTGCCATGATTCTCCCTTTATTGTTAACTTATACACAGTTTAAGGAGGCTCGTACCCATTTCTCAAGTCCACACCCTTTCAATTTTAATGGGCCATATCTTTTGTTGTAGTGCATAAAAAGACAAGCCACTTTGCATGCAAACACACAATACATTGAACTTTATGGGAGTATAGGATTTGTTTACATCGGTGTTTCCATGGCAACGGAATGGTGATCCTCTGAAATTCACAAGTTGCGGAGTTTCTCTAGATCAAGAGAAATTTTTGTAAAACCCGCTAGTGGACTAATTGATTAGACCATGGGCTTCAACTGGACAAAGTTTGAAAGAAATGTATGAGAGCGTTTTCGAAATTTTTAGGGATGAAGTTTTGGGGATTATAAATACAGTGAAAAACATACTATCGACATAATTGGCTAATATCTAAAGAAAATGATGCGCGATGGGGATGCAGTTTCATCTCATAGTAGTTAGATTCCCAGTTTGAAATGGTGTGTGAAAAAGTGAGGGGGTTGCTTTGGCCGATTGCAAGAAAGAAGGATTTGATTAGCGTGCGTTCAGCTGCTCTTGTTGCCATTTTTGTATGTAATTTGGTCTACGCCTACAAATGTGATGATAATTTGGAAACCGCGAGATAATTTTTTTTTAAAATTTGATAATCTCGAGATTGGTCATCAATTTATATGGCCTGCAAGGTTCAAGGACATTAAAGACATGCAAGGCAATAAAATAGGGCCTCCAATGTACCAATTTTTTCCTGCAGAGTTTGTGTTTACAAGTGAGCGTCCTCATTATTCACGAGTATTGTTTTCGAGTTTCATATGCACGTGCAAAACTTTAGCAAAAAATTTATTTGCATCGGAACAGAACGCTCGATTGCTTTCCGAAGAATTTTCCGAAATATGCTAATAGCTAGCTTGAGAACTGTAATAACATTACGCACTCGATGTTGCGCTATTACGCTGTAATGCAGCCATACCGAGGGTCTCTTTAAAATTGCAGGACAAGAAGAACATATCCCAATTTGGAAATTTATAAACGTAATGCAGAAACAGTGCTTCTTTAATATGTCACACGCAAGAACAGCGTGACAACTTTATATTTTAGGTGAGAATTCTGCTTTGCGCTATTTTATATCTAAATAAGGAACAGATGCTACGCCGATTGCAACAAATAACCAGAATGAGACAATCATAAATGTGTTATTTCTGCATCCGGCACTTGATGAAACGTGACGTTTCCGACTCATCAGTACTGTTGTCATTGCTATTCGTAACGCAAGCCAGTTATTAGCATGTTTCGGAAAATTCTTCGGAAAGCAATCGAGCGTTCTGTTCGATGCAAATAATTTTTTTGGTAAAGGTTTGCACGTGCATATGAAACTTGAAAACAATACTCGTGAATAATGAGGACGCTCACTTGTAAACACAAACTCTGCGGGGGAAAATTGGTACATTGGAGGCCCTATTTTATTGCCTTGCATGTCTTCAATGTCCTTGAAACTTGCAGGCCATATAAATTGATGACCAATCTCGAGATTGTCAAATTTTTAAAAAAATTTATCTCGCGGTTTCCAAATTATCATCACATTTGTAGGCGTAGACCAAATTACATACAAAAATGGCAACAAGAGCAGCTGAACGCACGCTAATCAAATCCTTCTTTCTTGCAATCGGTCAAAGCAACCCCCTCACTTTTTCACACACCATTTCAAATGGAATCAAACTACTATGAGATGAAACTGCATCCCCATCGCGCATCATTTTCTTTAGATATTAGCCAATTATGTCAATAGTATGTTTTTCACTGTATTTATAATCCCCAAAACTTCATCCCTAAAAATTTCGAAAACGCTCTCATACATTTCTTTCAAACTTTGTCCAGTTGAAGCCCATAGTCTAATCAATTAGTCCACTAGCGGGTTTACAAAAATTTCTCTTGATCTAAAGAAACTCCGCAACTTGTGAATTTCAGAGGATCACCATTCCGTTGCCATGGAAGCACCGATGTAAACAAATCCTATACTCCCATAAAGTCCAATGTATTGTGTGTTTGCATGCAAAGTGGCTTGTCTTTTTATGCACTACAACAAAAGATATGGCCCATTAAAATTGAAAGGGTGTGGACTTGAGAAATGGGTACGAGCCTCCTTAAGCAATGCTCCACATAACAACTACAGTAAACTTCATTGTTCTGCGTCATTGGCTCTTTCCCACATAGAATATCTTTGGTTTCAAGAATAGAGGAGGATCTGATGGTTTAAAATTATATTTCATTACAAAAATAAAAAAAAAATCCATTTGCGTCAAATAAATTTTAGGAAATGTTCGTGCTTAACGAAGTTGTTAAATACCTATTTAAGGCATCCACTTATGTCCAGAAATGCACGTCACTCGGATCTTGGGCACTTCATATTACACACAATTATTTGTAATTTCCATGACTACATGTTTGACAGAATTGCTTGTGTTTAGGTGAGAATTAGGTCTAGGGGACACTTCATGATGTCTATCATAAGGAGCATGAATCTAATTAGCATGCATTTCTGGACATACCTCATTTAAGGCTTCATATAACAACATTTATGCAATTAGTGTTAGAATGAACCATTAATGTATAAAAACAATTTTAAAGGCCTCATGTCTTACCAATGTCTCAACATTCAGCTCTGCAAATTTCACAGTTCCTGATTCTTTACAGCCCTAGAAGATGTACATCGTGTTTTTTCACATGTAGTGAAGAGTGGGAGCTTTATTTCCAAAAACTCTTTTATACTGATATTAGTAGCTGTGTACTGAATAATGGATGGACATCCGACTTTTTCACTCTAAACAGAGGTGTACGTCAAGGCTGCCCTCTTTCCCCTTACCTTTTTATTTTATGTGCCGAAATATTAGGGGCCACAATAAGACGAGACAAACAAATTATAGGTATTAAGATCTCAGCTGAGAATCAATGTAAAATAAGCCAGTATGCTGATGACACTACATTAATCCTCAATGGTACTAAATCCTCTATAGAAAGATCTTTTTTCCTGTTAGATAGTTTTGCCGAATTATCACGCTTAAAAGTTAATTATGAGAAAACCGTGGCTCTCTGGATAGGATCTTTTAAAAACCGGACAGATAAAATCGCTATACAACAAAATATAAAATGGGCTTTTCGGAAGCTTAAAGCACTTGCAGTATGGTTCTCAACGTGTGAGGAGGAAGCTATTACACTAAATTATAAGGAAAAGAAAGAAAAAAATCGCTAAAATCCTAAGTTGCTGGCAGCTCAGAAGATTAACCTTGTTAGGAAAAATAACAGTCATTAAAAGTTTAGCCGCCGCTCAACTTGTATATATTATGTCACCTTTACCTTCCTCACAATCCTACTTGAAAGATATAAATCAAATTCTTTACAATTTTCTTTGGGATAAAAAATGGGATAAAATTAAAAGAAGCGAAGTGATAAATGATTACTAAAATGGTGGATTAAAGATGCTTGACATCCAAACTTTCAACTGCGCTTTAAAAGCTAAGTGGGTACAGAAATACCTCGACGACAACAATCACGGTAAATGGAAGCTGTTTTTTGATTACTTTCTAGGACATCATGAAGGTAAACTACTTCTGACTGGTAATATTAAGCAAGCCGATGTAGCAAATTTGACCATTCAGGATACCTTCACAAATGAAATAGTCGAAATCTGGTCAAGATTAAACTATGAAGAAAATCCAAAACATTTCGAAAAAATCCCCATTTGGTATAACTCCCTTATAAGGATCGCAAACAGGCCAATTTTTTATAGAAACTGGTCTTGTGCAGGAGTTAATAATGTCAGACATATTAGATCAAGAATCTAATTTTCTAAAATTTAATGAGTTCAAATCTTTATACCAAATTAAGGCCCCTTTTTTGACCTATCACGTTGTTGTCTCTTCAATAAAATATTTGAAAAAAGTTATCCCGTCTCAAAGTAGTGCAAACTCAAATAATAATCTCAGCCGTGGTCAAAAGTTACTATCAGCCTCGAACCTTTGTAGTGAAGCTTACAAATGCCTTATTAAAAATATTTCTTCTATACCAAAAAATAGTCAACATAAATGGATAATTGACTGTAATATCGTTGAAAATTCAATTAACTGGAATCAGACTTATCTTTTGCCCTTCCGTTACACAAGAGAAAGTAGGTTACAAGTTTTTCAGTTCAAGCTCCTTCATAGACGAATTGCAACCAATAGGTACCTTAATAAAATAGGAGTGTCATTAACTGATACCTGTACTTTCTGTCAACAAAATTCAGAGTCTCTATTGCACCTTTTTTGGAACTGTGAACATCTTCAAACTTTTTGGAAGAACGTTCAATCTTGGCTAGTGCAACATCTAGTGAAATCACAAAATGTGCTTTTGACTTTACCTATTTGCCTCGGGTTAGTTGACAATAGTGAAGACCTACTTGTACACCACGCACTATTAATTACAAGGTATCATATCTACTCGTCTAAAATAAAGGAAACTCTACCGAATATAAATATGTTCTCGAAAACGTTCTTAAAATGCCTAGAAATAGAAAGACTTTTCGCATACAAAACAAACACAATTAAAGCTTTCAAATCAAAATGGGTTTGCTTCAATTTTAATGCCTGTCGCTAATTCAGTAGAACGGTCCTTTACCCCCCCCCCCCCTTCCAACACACACGCGTTTATTTATTTCATTTCTGTCTTCCTTTCCCTCTCTATTTTCTTTTTCCTTTTCTTCCTTTTCAAAGAAATGTAATATATTGTATTGTAATTAGGGTAACGTAAAGGTAAAGACAGTAAGTTAATTCTTATTTATGTAAGTAAGGTAATAAGTAAAATTGTATTTTAATTGCGGTAACATAATTTAATTTATAGATAAGTAAGTAAATAAGAAAGTAAATTCTTGTGTAATGTAAGTAGGCAAATAAGTAAGACATTTATTGTAATATAATTTATTGAATATTGTACTTTGGAAAGAAAATAAAAAAAACAAAAAAGTTTATTTTGCAACAAAACAATAGAATAATAACAAAACCAAAGCAGAAAAAAAAGAAATCGCAACAGACAGTACTAGAGGATTTGCACTATCAGCAATGCAAGGCTGTAAAATATGATTTGCTGTTTAACACTGCCACTTTGCAGATGACTACCAGAAAGCATTGACACTAAAAAGCAAGTACCGCCAGTCCCGCCAAAAAGAAAAAGCCAAATGCGACCAGCCCGCCAAAAAGAAAAAGCCAAACGATGCGACCAGTCCCGCCAAAAAGAAAAAGCCAAACGATGTGACCAGTCCCGCCAAAAAGAAAAAGCCAAACAATGTGACCAGTCCCGCAAAAAAGAAAAAGCCAAACGATGTGACCAGTCCCGCCAAAAAGAAAAAGCCAAACGATGTGACCAGTCCCACCAAAAAGAAAAAGCCAAACGATGTGACCAGTCCCGCCAAAAAGAAAAAGCCAAACCATGCGACCAGACCCGCCAAAAAGAAAAAGCCAAACAATGTGACCAGTCCCGCCAAAAAGAAAAAGCCAAACAATGTGACCAGTCCCGCCAAAAAGAAAAAGCCAAACGATGTGAACGGACTACCTAGCGACTTGGTCCAAGCACGGGTGAAACTTTGGCACGGCTCGGGTACATTTTTCATGTTTACACTGAAAAAGTTTCCCTAGCCGTGTCACTTTTTTAGGATATCCGAGCCGTGCCAAGAAAATGCACGGCTGAACTGCAAACATTAGCTTGCTGTGGATTCTGTTTTCTTTTCCTTAATCTCGTTTCCACCCACTTCCTTGTGTTCTTTATACCGACAGACCATTAGAAAAGTGAGGGGGAGAGAATACAAAAAAGAAATTCATACAAGGGAAGGTGGCCAAAAAAATATGCAGAAGGCAATGCATTTGCAATTGCTGAAATTAAAGCCAAACAAATAGTATAACTGATAAATTTCATAACACAAAAAAGACCGAAATATAAAAAAATGCATCGCGTAGCATACCCCGGACCCCCTATGTTGCGTGTGTTGAAAAAGGAGAATTCTTCCAAAATAGTCACCAAATGGCGGGAAGTGAGGTGGTAAGTGGCTGGAAGTGTCTGCAAGAAAGTTTTCCCGTTCCCTGAAGAAAATCTGCGAGCAATAATTAAAGAAATCAAAGGACTACTTCCCTTATGTTGCAGATCCACGTACCAATATCTTTTACCAAAGAAGGACCTCTAAAACCTTAAAACCTTCGTGTGTAGCTAGCAGAGCTAGTAAACACGAAGGAATTCGTTTACTAGCGAAAATGAAAATTACGGGACAAACTTACCTTTTCCTTCATTATTAATGTCAGATATCCTTGCCAAACAATAATAACAAATAAAAGAACCCAACGTTTTCCCAAACAGACGTTTCAGCTCATTGAGCATTCGTAAACACAACGGCCGTATTAATGGCGGACTTGGTTACTCCATGTATGCTATTACTGAAGTGTAACATCAACAATTTAATATAAATTTAATATAAAGTTTATGATGAGCGAGTGACCTCTCCAGTAACCGCAATAAGTCGTATTCACGACTTAAAAATTACTATTTTTGAACAGTGAATTGTCACTGTATTTCTCACTGTTTTGCTCTTCGAGAGCAAGTAAGTTACTGTTGGCGCAGTGATGCGAATACTGCATACCGAGATGTAACTAGTTGTGTTAATTTTTATTTCTTAGTTTTCTGATGAACAATCCGTATTTAGTGATTATTTCAATGCATTTTTACCTTAACCTTGCAATTTTTAATAAAGGGAAAAAAATACGTAGTTTTGGAACCCTAGAAAACGAAGATTTTAATATGAAAATAATCGTTCCTGTTTTGCTTCCATGCGAAAAGAAAAAATGACTATTTTTGAACAGTGAATTGTCACTGTATTTCTCACTGTTTTGCTCTTCGAGTACTGCATACCGAGATGTAACTAGTTGTGTTAATTTTTATTTCTTAGTTTTCTGATGAACAATCCGTATTTAGTGATTATTTCAATGCATTTTACCTTAACCTTGCAAGTTTGAATTAAGGTAAAAAACAATACATAGTTTTTATCCCTAGAAAACGAAGATTTTAAGTTCCTGTTTCGTTTCCACGTGAAAAGAGATTTTAGTGAACCGTGAATTATCATTGACAGTGATTGCATTTCTCACTGTTTTGCTGCTAGAGAACAAATAATTAACTGTTGGCACAGTTAGACTGGTTACTTAATCCAAGTTTATTTCGTAAAATAATGTTGTTGCATTATAACAATTGTTTGTGATTAATAAATGCATGAACAGTTTGAAGAGTTGACCTAATTGTTGCAGCCGAAATACGTTTTTCTATATTGAATAAGGTGAACGATTTTTCAACTGTATCTCGTTTGAATCTCCAGGACTTCGCCGCAAAACACATTGCGCTGCAACAAAACCGGCAGACCCAGGGACCCAAAGACCCAGAGACCCAAAGACCCAGGGACCCAAAGACCTAGGGAAACAGGAACCCAGGAACTCAGAAACCCAGAGACCCAGAGACCCAGAGATAACAGAAACCCAGAAACCCAAAGACCCTGGGACCCAAAGACCTAGGGACCCACAGGAACCCAGAAACCCAGAAACCAGAGACCCAGAGACCCAGTAGCCCAGAGACCCAGGAACCCAGGAACACAAAGACCTAGGGACCCAGGAACCCCGATACCCAATTCTAGGCACCAAAAGGAACTCTAAGAACAGTTCGGTTATAGTTGCATAAATTTCAGTTGTTGATATACCGAGAAAGCGCCAAGTTTTCTCTCTTTCCGCGCGACCGTTTCAAAAGGCGAAAGAAAGTGGTAAAACAATATGCTTTAAATGCTTTGAAGATGATGGCCTGGTCAATTGTTTTGCCGAGGGAGCTGGAATTAGTTAACATTTTTGTACGATGCATCGTAACACTGGTGTCGACTTGGCGAAATGCACTTTTCCTGAATCGCCACGGTGAGGAAACGGCAACGGCAACGGCAACGGCGAGAGTCCTGGAGCAATTAAGCAGACTCCGACTGGAAACGGTTAGTATGCTCCTTATTATTTTATTATTATAAAGAACGGCATCGAAAAACTGCGACTATACAATTTCCATTGACTGAAAACTGTAAATAAATAATTCACTCCAATCATTTTCTGATGAGCTCGTTTTATTAAGAGAATTTGACCTCGTAATGTGAAAAATAATTCCACACACTTTCCAAGACTTATCCCTGTTTTATTCTATATTATAATTCTGCATTTCAAATATGTTATTAGGTTTATAAAATAGTATCTTGGGTTTACTTATTCAAACAAAAAAGAAGCTGTTTTCTGTGTAGAATTTTGTAATTCTTTTCAGATCTTTTAAACAAGAGCAATAGGAACCAGATCACTTTTTAGTCAACTGAACAACCTGGCAAAAACAGTCAAATACTAGCACTCCCCATGTGACTTCTCTCCTGAATTCTGTTAAGTGACGAAGAAACTACATAATTGACATTATGGAGTATGTTATCATTAATTTCCTCTATCAGAATATTTCATTTACACTTCCTCACGTGTTATTATTATTACTCCAATAGCACTGCTCATGCACATGGTGGAACAACATACAAATTCTGTAGCTGGAAGCTGTTAACTTACTCTACCAAACTATTCATGTTGAACAGTTTTGACCCCATGAAACAACAAGAAACTTGGACATCATTACAGCTTTACATGTTTACAAAATAGCACCAGTCACTTTACATTAAAGGGAACCTTGGCTGAAAAACAGTTTTAGATTCAAAGTTTGTGTAATGGTTATATTTAACTCAACTGGGGTTTTAAGTCGGTATCTCTGTAACTTGTTACTGAATGCGAAGTGTTCTTTTTTCAGTTTAAATTTCCTGAAGGCTGCCATGTTTCCTTTATGGTAATTTATGATGTCAATGCATTGTCGAAGATGTCAATATGGAGTTTACAGAAGATTTCGCGGTAGAACCATACATTATTCAGTCAAAAATGCATTAAAAGCATATATACATGAGGTTGACTTAAACCATTGTATTAAAAGCTCACGACAATGCAATGACATCATAAAACAAACATGGCTGTGCACGGGAACTTTGAAAGCAAAAAAATGCAGAAACAAAATGCCCAGTATTCATGAGTTAAAGGTTTGTAATCACCTTCAAAACCCATAAACCAGTTTAACAGTGACACGTACTAATGATCTAGAAGAAATGTTTTCTAGCCAAGATTCCCTTTAACCCCTAAGAATGACGGAAATGAAATTTCTCTTTACATTATTCCTTGTAAACAATCAAGTGATGAGAATAAAGAACGACAATCAAAACAATCAAGTGATGAGAATAAAGAAAGCGATCACCAAGGATGAGATGTCTTCATATTTAGACAAATTCTCCTTACTAGTTCCATAAGAAATGTATGAAGAACAGTGAGGAGAATATGCATTTTAATTCCAGGGCTTTAAGGGTTAACTTTTAGCTCACATTACAATGTAGCAGTACTTGCATTAGAGAGTTAATACTGGTGTTTACAACAAATTTTATTGTTTTGTTGCTCGGTATGAAGTGCTAATTTTTCTCATAAGGATTATAACAATAGAATTCCATGTAAAAACCAATGTGATATGTAATGTGTCTGCAGCCATTGTTAGTTGTGTAGTTGTGTAATGCTGGAATTCCCAACAGGCACATCATGGCTATCTCCGGTCACAGAAACGAGCAAAGCCTTGCACATTACAATACCCGACCATCCACTACACAGCTACGCAATTGTAGTGATGTCCTATCAAGAAGCTTCAACGCTGGCAATGTTAATGTTCAGTGTGGTTGTTGCCCAGGATAAAACTGCAAGTTTCCTGCAGTCTGTCTTCTCCAATTGCACCGTGCACGGCAGCGAAAACATTATTTTGAACAATCAAAACCCTTGATAACTTTGGGTCTTTGACTTTTAAAACACTTTTTAGTGACACTTGAGTTCATTCGGCTTTGATTTTCTCCATTTTCCCCATAAATTTTGAGATTTTCATTCAGTTATCGGTTAACATGGTTAACTGGATCAAATGTTCTCCATGAAACCAAAGTACAAAAATGTGGCGTGTTTTCGACCAGCCAATAGGCATGTTTGTTTACTTTTTTGAGCGTTGTGAGAATTTTGCGCCTTATCACAATAAAAAAAGCTTCTTCGCGCAGATCCTTGATGTCGCTCTGTTATAAAAGAATTTGCTCATGCTTTTAGCTGTGCGTATATCGAGTTATGGATGCACTTAGGAAGTTTGGAGAGCACTCAAGAAGCTAGAGTTGCACTTGGCTATCGCCTTGTGCAACTCTTACGCATCTTTCGTGCTCTCCAAACTTCCCGCGTGCATCCATAACTCGATATACGCACGCTAAGCATGAACAAATTCTTAAATTAAAGTTATCCCCAGGGACTTTTAAATACGGAGTGAGCTTATATTCTGAGGCTAAGGACTAAGGTGTTAAGACTGTCAATCATGACAGGCCAGCAATGAGCAGCCTATGCAGGCGCATAGCTGGGGTTTCAGAAGGGGTTTTCGTATTTATTTGAAGGTTTTGTAATGGGGTGAATTCAGGGAGGGCCGTAGGGGGGTCTGGGGGCATGCTCCCTGAGAAATGTTTGAAATCTAGAGGCTCAGAACAGCATTCTCCCCGAGATATTTCGTCAAAAAAAAAAAACAATCTCGATCAAGGGGAAAATGACAGGTATTTTTAGTGCTTACAGATATATTTTGTTTAGCTTGACATATAACACTTGATAATATTATATCCCAGCCTAACTAACTAACTTAACAACTTAACTTAACCAGTCCCAGGGGTTACGCCGCTAGGTCCCCTGAAATTGTATTCTCTGCATTTTGTCTTTCGAGACTCCATTTGTCAAATCCCGAACGTCTGTTAAGGAAATCACATTTCCCGCATTTTGAGACCCCTTTTTGTCAAATTCCAACTGTTTTTTAACTTCAATTCAATATCTGTGACAGCATAATTCTTTCAACTTTAAACAAGAAAGATCGATGCATACACTAAGCTGGCAAACTACATCATCCTCGGGTGAAGGCCTTCAAATAAATTCACTACCTCCTCTAGATTGATATGCATTAGAGCCAGGGAGGAGAGCCTTCCCTCTCCCATAGTGCACCTCATGTAATTATGCTTATCGAACCTTCTCATTCACAACTGGTCACTGGTAGGGTGGCAGCAATTTTCAGGATTCCTAACATTTTCCCTTTGCATTGGATGGAGTTGAGACATCAGAAGAGCTTAGAGGGTACAAAGAACTCGTTTATATTAACATTTCTTCTAGTTTGACCACCAGCACATCATTTAAATGCTAAGGTATCAGCGTTTCATTTTCAGTCCGCCATTATTGATCTTCAAAGGGGGTTCGTTCAAACCCCTCGAACCCCCCTTCTATGCGCCTGCTATGGATGCATTTGACTGCCACACTAACTATGTAGACAAAAGGCCACCAATGTGTCCTTCAAACATTGTCACAAGTTTCCTGCCGTTTTACTTGTCAAGTGAAGCTGACAAAGTGGTTAATTCCCTTTATCCTTTTACATGTATACCCTGTACTCGGGCGGGGGGTGAACTCCCATATAAAATGACGGGGGTAATCGTCGTACTTTTTAGGGGTCAAAATTTGTAGATTGGTACCCGTTAGGGTGCTAAAATATGAAATGACAACCATTAGTAATATCACGGTACCTTTTAGGGTATTGAGCCACAAAAATGACAGGAACGTTTAGAATTGGTGCCTTTTAGGGGTAAAAGTCCATTTCAGCCACACCCATCAAACAAGATTCTGGTACCTTTTAGTCGTATTTTTCAAAATTTCCGACGAGCACCCCCGTCATTTTTATATGGGAGTCTGTGTTTAAAGATTATCTTGTTCTGTTAAGTCCTTTGCCTCAAAATAAACCCTATAATCTCCTTCCTAATTAAGGCATCAATCAATCTATCAATAATTTGCCACTTGTTTAGCTACTGTTTTGTAATTACATCATTATACAGGCCATGCAAGTTCAATGAATTCCAGCCAAAATAAGACAGAAGAAAACTCTGCTGACTTGAATAAAGGTAACTGCTAAAATACTATATTTTCTCAATAAAATGCACCTGGCTTTAATCATTTAATAGTTGGTATTTTGTCCCTGGCATATTTTATTAGAAGCCAGCATTTAATCAGGGTACAGAAGCAGTGTTGCTCATGATAGCTTTTAATTGCAGACCATATGGGGAATCATTGATGTTAATGATGATTAATTAACTAGTAAGATATCCAAGTATCAGATGTCATTTCCATTGCCATCTCAGTGATTCGAAGTGGGACATAAGCTCTATTATCACGTTTTACCACTTCAAGCTCTTTCTTCTGCAATGGCCGCATCCCAAGGAGCACGTCCTAAGAGAAAAGTAAAAAAATCTTGCAATCCAGATTTCTTTTACGAAGGCCTTCCCGTCCAATCTTCTTTTTCGGATGAATTGCTCAAACAGCAGATACCGCATCAACAGCATTCAGCAGAATCTCTCTATCCGGCAAGAAAAAGGCTACGCCACTTTCTCCTACAGTCAAGGAAAGTTCCCTCTCCGATCTCGCATTCGATCAGCAATTTCAGTTGCTACAATTACAAAAGGAAGAGCTCGAATTGGAATTGAAAGTCTTGGATCGTCAACGACAATGCCCTCTTGACACAGCGCTATCAGACTTTCGCATTGATGAAGCACATACCACAGAGGCTGCAGTTTCACGGAAACCAAAGCAAACGATCGACTGGCCTCAGGACTTTGTCCCTGGCATTCAAGGCGAGTATGACATAATTGATCTTTCTGAATTCGTCTCTGGCTATTTGCTAACGATAAAAGGTTATGAAATCACAGAAAAAGAAGCGTTATTGTCACAGTTAGAATTACTGATGACAAAATCGATAAGCTACACTTGGTCAAGCGTTTGCACATTTCATAAGTTTATTGCCAAGCAAGTTGAACAGCGACAAATCACTTCGGAAGACACAAAAGTTATACAAGATCAGGCTACCACCTTTTCTCGGCATTCTGATCTACACAACTCGGTACAGAATGTTGCTTTCAAATCTACTCCAATCACACCTATTAACCCGCCCATAGCAAAACCAACTAGCATGAACAAAGCTTGCAAGAACTGGAATTATACTGGCGCTTGTGATTGTGAAAAACAAGACACGGAAGCTTACAAAGATCGTCATCGCTGCCGGGTTTGCGAGGCGAATCATCCGATGCTTCATTGTCCGCAGCTTCGAACTCCCATTCCTTCATTGTCTCAATGACAAAGTACTACCGAAATCAACTCTACCCAATTTCTGACTCGGACCGGAGAAGAACATGCTGAACTTTGGAAAAACTATAACAACCCGGCAGTCGTGCGACATCTGCTCGCTTCTAAACACCCTGAACCCAATGTATTTGGTGCAAAGTCTATGTACCTAGTCATTGACAATTGGTGAAATCTTTTATCCTCTTATCACGACAAGATAGTAGCTGAATTTCTAGCATTCGGCTGGCTGATCAATTATGCGGCGGCATCAACGCCGGTTTCAACATAGCATAATCATGCACCTCCAACGCAGTACCGTTCTCATGTAAGACAGTACATAGATGCAGAATTGAAATGGCATGCTATAGCAGGTCATTTTGACCAAAATCCTTTATCTGCAGCCTTAATTTGTTCTCCTTTACAAACTGTTCCGAAGAGGGGTTCCACAACACATCGTATCGTGATGGATCTTAGTTTTCCCCTAGGTTATTCCATTAATGACGGCATCTCTAACGACAGTTATTTAGGCGAGCAGTTCAAATTACGATTACCTGGCATTAATTGACTAGTTGAATTCATACTTCTAAAAGGCAAAAATTGTCCGTTTGGACGGCAAATTGTACTTTGATACTTGATGTCCTTTTGGATTACGTTCCTCTACTATGATTTGCCAAAGGACTACTCGTGCATTAGTACATATTTTCACGACGGGCGGATTTTTGGCCATGTTTATCTAGATGACTTTTATGGCGCCGAATTACCTTCGAGAGCACATCAGGCCTTTGATCGTCTCGGTGGTTTATTTACTCAACTCGGTTTGGATTCCTCCCCCGACAAAGATTGCACACCGACTACAGCAATGATCTGTCTTGGGATCCTCATAGATACGGCAGCTTTAACTCTTCAGGTTCCTCACGCTCGCATACAAGTATTACTAGAGGACTTACTTGAATGGCAAGAGTTTAACTTTTACAAAGAAACAACTCCAGTCACTTTTAGGAAAACTTTCTTTTGTCACTGCATGTGTAAAACCCGGCGGAATATTTATGGCACGTTTACTAAATTGTTTGCGAGTGTGTAACACAGTTTCTCGTCAGCACTATGTGTTGACACGAGATATGCTTCTAGATATCCAGTGGTGGATCACATTTCTACCCAAGTCCAACGGGGTCACGCTTATCAAGCCTCTCGCCTGGGAGTTCCAATCTTTAGATTTCACTACCAACGCATGTCTTTCTGGCGGTTGCACTACTTGTCGTGACAAATGCATCAGCATTGTTTTCCTGATAACATTTTGCACTCCACGCTTCACATTAACGCTCTGGAACTTTTTAAGATCATCGTGGCAGTCAAACACTGGGCGCCGCATTTACGGGGTTACAAGTTTATCATCTCCTGCCAACTCAGCTGCCGTCTACGTTATCAATTCTAAGTCATCTGTCGATCGTTTCATGCAACATTGTCTTGGACAACTTTGGTTTACCTCGGCTCTGTTTGACTTTGAAGTTCGCGCTCAACACGTGCCAGGCAAGCATAATCAAATTGCCAATTATCTTAGCCGTTGGAACTCAAACGCTTCGGTTCCGGCTCGTTTTCAGCGCTTGTGCAGCAATTTGGACATTACATTAACCTTTCAAGATGTTGAACCTGCTTGTTTTTTATTCGATGTTGAGTGATGACATGACTTTGTTATTTTTCTTGTAGGCCTATCACCAGTTTATCTTCCGACGACCAATATAATTTACGCAATTTCTCTCGAGTCATGGGCATCTCGTCTCATAGATTTGTTTTTAACTCAGTCTTTACATTGCTTATTTAGTATCTCAGCGAAGAGCTTTTGGTACAATTTTAAACCATATTAGCAGTCTTAAGCATGCTAATCAACTAGCTGGGTATGATCTCTTTTGGAGCAGAGATTATAGGTTTACACTCTTATTACGCGGTGCTAAACGTTTCTTGGGCCAAGCAGTTTCCTGTAAATCCACCATGACCCCGCACATTTTGTATGCGATGTTTGATTGTTTAGACTTATCTCTTCCATTACATGCAGCCATGTGGGCATTGTTTTTAGTTGCATTTTTTACATTTTTGCGCAAATCGAATCTAGTTCCTGATAATACACAAGATATTTCCCATAAAGTAATTAAGAGGGACTCATTCGGGGGCTCGCATTCAAGTGAAGGCTAAAAAACCATCCATCATCAACAGCGACAACTTATTTTGCCTCTTCCTTTCATTCCCAGGTCTCTATTGTGCCCCGTTACAGCCTTGGGACGTCAATTAATATTAAATCCGGGCTCAGATCACAGACCTCTTTTTTCAGTTTTGTCAGGATCACAACTAAGTCCTATCACGTATAGGCAGTTCAAAGTTTTCTCTCTTACGTAATATCTCAGCTCAGCTTGGATCCTTCTCTTTTTTCTCTGCACAGTTTCAGATGCGGAGGCGCGACTTTCGCATTTGACTGTAATCTGCCACCCGAAATCATTAAAACGATGGGAGATTGGCAGTCCGATACATATCTTGTTTATTTAGAGTTATCAGACAAACAAAAACTCTCGCATGTCAAACCATGGCACACAAGTTGACAGCTATGTTTTCATAAATCAGTTACGCAATTTCAAATTTCCTTTTCTTCTTTTCCCCCCTTCATTTTGGGCATTCTTTGGCGTTTCAGTTTATTGTACAAGATCATTCTCGTAGTTCATCGAGTGTTCATTAAACATATTTAGCCCAAAACTCTCATGGTCTACTTATTACGTGGGTTGATTGGGGAATCATTGACATTAATGATGATTAATTAACTAGTAAGATATCCAAGTATCAGATGTCATTTCCATTGCCATCTCAGTGATTCGAAGTGGGACGTAAGCTCTACCCACTCACTCCCAGTTAATATATTTATATATACGTAGCTCATATATTTCAATCACTTAGTTTCGGCGTTTCGGTTTATTGTACAAGATCATTCTCGTAGTTCATCGAGTGTTTAATAACCATATTTAGCCCAAACCTCATGAGGTCTACTTATTACGTGGGTTGATTAAGTGTGACTGCAGTCAGCCAGAAGAAAGCTCTGCTGAAATGAAAAGAGGTAAAATGTCTTCAGTATCTGTTGATTGTTACTGCAGTCAAAGCTCAGGGCAATCGCATGAAATAATTGAACAACAAAAGCTGCATGGCCACTTTCAGTTTCGATAGCTTTAAGTATACATGCCCAGATTAGACTATTGAAAAAAAATTACAGGTTAAGACATGGCCATTACAGTCTATTTAGCACTTATTATTAATGAACAAACATTACGTAATGCATACAGGCTATGTGTAGTTCCCATAAATTACATCATTTTGTAATGCCTAGAAGACTTAATGGTCAGATGAGTGTGTAACATGCATCTTTTTATTATTTGAAGAGTGTACACAGACAGCAGATGACTCATTCAGCAGCAGTGGCATTGCCAGCCCACCTGAAATTGTCAGTAGCTGTCATTGCAAAGAAGAACTAAAAGTGAGTATCCAAGGCATTGTTTTAAACCATTTGGTGGTGCAATTTTGCCTATTTGTTGCATGAGATGTTGATCCACCAGGTCTCCCAACCAGGCCTTATAAGTATACCATACTTAATAACCAACTATAAAGATAACACATTCAATGTATGCAGAAAGTATATTAAGATAAAATTGAATATTACTGAATACACTGATAAAAACTGATTCATTTCATAATAGGTCATGGCCCGAAAAATGGAATATCTAACCACAAAAGTTACATATTTCATTAACATGCTGGGAAACAACCAAGTTGTTAAGCGGCTATACAAGGAAAGTACCTTTGACTAGTACATTGTACAATAATTATATATTTTATTTTGCTAAATTATATGTTATTATCAATATAATTTAACAGAAAGAACTAATTGTAAATTAAATATAAATATATTACCCGGTAATTTATGTGGATGCAAAATAAATTTCAACCTCACTGACCTGATAAACCCACTGGATGCGAGGCCCTGATACCATACTGAGGGATTGCTCTTACTAAGTCTTAATTGATGGTTTTTTTTCAGCTTTTTGTCTCCATGGGGTTTTTATCCCTCTCTTAATTCTTTAATGATGTTGATGATGATCATTGTTATTTAGGAGAACAAAAGCAATAACTTGAGATGAGAAGGACGAGGGTACCAACTGCACCTGGATTTCAGTTCAGACACTCCAGGCAACCCTGTGACGTCGGCAAGTGTAAATATACCTGCCAGTGCACCAGTTGCCACACCAAGAGTGAGTACACCAAAGACTGTCTCAAGCAGTGCAACAGCTGTTGAAAAACGCATTTATAATGCAGCTGTTTTAAAATATTGCAAGGAAATAATATCTTCATTGGCTAGAAGATATATCTGCTAGATAGACTTATCCAGTGGAATATATTAAGAAGTAACAGCTTCATTCTTTCTTTGGCCTTATTAGATTCTTCAACCCACGAACGAACCTCCAGCGAGGGGAATTTGTTTGTTGGTGACCCTATTTATGGGGTCACCTTAGACAAAGGTTCCCTGGATGGTATTGTACGCAGCTGCAGTACAAGGAACAAGATGGCCCTGACACTGCTGGTCTGGCTGTTTTCAGTAGAAGTGTTGAAAATCTCCAGTGTCAGGGTCAAAACAGTCCAAAAGTGACCAGGCCTTGGACAGCAAGAAAATAATGGCAATAAAAAGTGAGTTGAATTCATATATAAATTAAGCGATTTTAATCTGCCTGCATGCTGTCATTCCCCAGCCCTCATTATCACCCGCCATTATAAAGATTTAAACTTCATAAGTTGCATGCAGTTGTCATTTCTTTGGCAAGTTTTTAAGTTTTCTCAAATCTCTCCCAATCAGACTTGAACAGACTGAGAGAACTGGACCCTTCGTTGGCTGGGGTGCCTTTATAGGCAAATGCTAGTATACATGTTAGTAATGGTAATTGGATTGAGTGGAGTACAATTACCAATTAATCGTGTCAATAACAAAATTTCAAGATTAAAAAGTCTGTGGACATTTTCCTAATCAAAATGTCAGGGATATTTTCTATCAGTTTTCAAACCAGTGGGGTTTCAAACCAGTGGTTTTAGAAGACTCCTTAGACGTGATTGTATATTGACATTATTCATGTAAATATATGTAAATTAGATTTTTTAATGTAAATAGATTTCCCCCTTTTTTTAATTAATTTAATTTATTTTTTATTTTTTATACTATTTATGCTCTCGAAGATATTAGCCTTTTTAGGCTACTTTGTAAATTTGAATAAAAATTCATGTATGTACGTAAACAGCAAGAAAGAACCCATTCAAGTGTATCTCATTGACACATGCTGCGTAGGTGTCCAATTACAAAAAGTTGTAATTAGACAGCTGTAATTGGACACCCACCACGCTACAATTACATAAGAAATAGGCGCATGGACGACCAATTACAATCAAGAATTTTGTTATTGATACGATTAGTTCTAATATAATAGATACATATTTTATGTTAAATAATTTTGCTTTCTTTTCTTTACTAATTCCAGGTTTGATATTTGCACATTTTCCCCTTCAACCAGGGGAAAACTTGGATCATGCTTGGGCAACCGTGGTGAAATCAATTAACTGCAAGTGCAGGGGATATCACCACGGCAAATATAAGCCAAAGGAAGATTGAATAAGACAATAATTGTTTCACAAACAAATTTAGTTAACATGTAGCAACAGTCAGTGAACAATAACAATTAATTATTGTTTAAATTTTATTATTTTGTAATGAGGCAATTTGGCCAGTGTTTTTTGTGTAGATATATAGTGTCAACTTATGCAGCAATTATTATATTAATATATCTCCCGTCGATATATATATGCTTAGTTTTATGATGTAGGTTAAATTGTTGTTCCAAAATTGACCTATTGATACTCCTTTTATTGTGTTCGGAAGAAGTGTGATTTTATCCAGAATTCACACTTTTATTAGTGTGATCACACTTCTTAAATCAAAGGTTCCTTGCGAGCCAAGTCGGGTAGCTCGGAGGTTACGTTGTTGACGCAACGTTCTTCGTCTGCTGTTCAGAAGGTGTTTTCAGAAGGTTTCAGATCTGTGGGTAAGTTTAACAGTCTCATAATTTCAGAGTAATGTTGTTTAGAAATCTCGTTTGTGATATTTTTCAAAGCCTGAGGATAATGCATTAGGACTTCAACACGGTCAAAGTGTGTAATTCATTATGAATTCAGTAATTATTCCTCGCATGCGCAGTTTAGAGCTAATACTACCGTGGGAGACTTGGAACTAACAAGTATCTTAGCAACCAAATGCGGACTTTCTGCCTGACACATCCAGTTTCTTTCCGTCGATCAAAACCTGTTTTCAATCAGCGAAAACGAGCGAACGTGCGAATAAGAATGGCTTTCGAAAACTTTGAACGTGGCTGTAAAGCAGAAGTGATCGATGATTATGGAGTTCGGCGTGTCTGCACCGTTGTTTCTTCAACCCGAGAGGCAGTGACGGTTTCATTTGATGGCTGGAGTTCCGAGTGGAATCGAAGGATCAAAGATGAGTGCGAGATTCGCAAAGAAAAACGAGTAAAAGATGGCGTCAAAAGAAAACGCTCAATCCTTTCGAGCAAAAATATTGAATGAAGCTTATTTGTAGTTCATGCTCCAGTGATAAATCAACTTCAGCGTTCCAGAAATTTATTCAAATTATAAACACAGAAACATTGTTTGACTGAAAAGACAATACGCATCACTGATCGCTTCATCGCTTGAGCCGGGCCCGGCTCAGGATACCAAAACGAAATAAAACCAGTCAATTTACACCACTCACATGGAATTGTCTTAATGTTAAAGTCTTTCCGAATATATTTCGCTTTGAAATGGGAAACGTTCGTGCAAGAACGGCTTGTTTTCTACTTGTAAACAAAGAGCTCAAATTACCTCAAGAGCTTAAAATTTGCATAAAAACCTACACGAACGAGATGCGATCAGATCTCTCTGAATTGCGAACATTACAACATCCATCTTTTGACCTCTGAATGAAAAGAATCGTATTAAAAATATCACAGTGGCTATTCGTACGGCACCCGTACGCAGATTTCGATTTGCTATTCGTACGGGAGTATTCTTTGACGCGAAAAGTGTCACGATGAGTTGCTCGCGTGAGTATACAGAGACTCAGCAAATTAGTCTGAGCCAAATCAACATCGCTTACCAGAAGCGTTTCGTAAAGCTAAACGAACATTAATATTGGGGACCAACAAAAGTGAAGAATAACATCGAAAATTGTCGAAAGTTTTGGACTCCCGTACGAATAGCAAATCGAAGTCCACGTACGGATGCCGTACGAATAGCCATTGCGTAAAAATACGAGCTTCAGATTATCGAAACCTCGAGAAACCGGTTTTCACTTTACGGCCAGCATTTGAGATTCTCAATCGGACGTGACGTAAAAAACGTCAACCGTTACTAGGAAACAAGGCTCATAAATATGCACGAACCCCACTCAAGTGGAGTTCGCAAAATTACACACTTTGACCATGTTGAAGTCGTCATGGTGTTTGACTGGCTCTGCATTGAAGCACGAGGTGCATACATCAAGTCCGATTTGGTGTGTGTTCTCATCAACTAACTGCAGCTTGCCCTTGAAGAACAATTGACTAGCCCACCCAGACGTACTAAATCAAAGGAAACATATTGAATGGACATTGATACTGAAAACACATGACTTCAAGTTTTGGATTTATCGGCTAGTGATGCACAATACAAAACTATCATGTCCCACTCGGCAGCCATTGACTGAAATGACCCATTGAGGTCATCTCAATACAAACGCGTGGCTATTAAGCCACGATACTGAAAACAACCAAGTCGTTGTACTTGGCAGCTATTGAGCAAAATGACCCGTTGTGGTCAGCTATTGATCAAAATGCCTTGCCGGGCGGTCATTACACTATGTCTACACTACATCCATTGAGTGAAATGCCGCATTGTTGCGCACGTGATCCAATTCAGGCTTTGAAATATAAGTTGACGAGTTGTATTTTACCGGCCACTGAAAAAAAAGTGTATAAAAAAGGTCGAACGCACTCCCTTAATCTGTGATTAGTACTAGTTATAAGTTTCAAAATGTTAGACCTAAGAAAGTCTTAGATGCAGCGAAATAGATTTGGATGTGTTGAATTTTGTTTGTTGTTCTAAGGATAGCTGTAGTGTTGCTTGGTCATGAGAAAAGCATATGTCTGTTTGGGCGATAAAACGCTGTGCCGATTGCGTGAAAGATAAAGCATCAGATTGCACATATGGCATCTTATTTTGTGTTGAGGGAAATCATTGTGTTTTGCTGGCGACTGATAGCTTTTTTTATTTTTTGCGGAGATACTTTTATGTTTTGATTGACATGTTTGATAAGACAATCCCTAGGTCTGTGTTTTTATAAGGATAACTTTAAATTGGTATGTTGAAACAAAATGAACATGAATTAGAATTTAAAGAGATTGGTTGTCGGAAATAGCGTTTAAATTGAAGGGTTGGCGACATTGAAAAATTGTTTTAGATTGGTCTGTTAAATGTTGTTTGATGTTTAATATTTTCTTGTAACTTTTTCAGTTGTGGGTGGGCTGAAATATCTATGTTTTCCGGTTTTCGATTAGCGGTACGTCTGTTAGTGTTAAATGGGCTAATTAAGTACTTGTCAATTCTTGTTAAAGGAAATATTTAACGCAGTTGTATCTTGTTATCAATATAGATGTGAATTTTTTTGGAAAGTGAAGCAGACATTGATTTTTCTTATGTGGAGAGTTGAATAAGAAATGCTGCATAAGTTAATGTTATAAATGGGTTATTTGCGAATATATAGTAGTTCTGACTTTTTATATATAACTATCAGGGATTAAATGGATGTTTTTGAGTTTAAGAAATCGAGTGGTTTGTATTTGATTGCTTGGAAAAACTGTTGATATTTTTTCGTTTTAGGAGTGTATTGTCCGTTACGAATGAAGTTTCATGTTTTCTTATTTAACATGTGTAGATTTTATCTGTGGTTGAAACCACAGAAACAATAAATCCCAGATAAGAAACAATCTGTCAGGCGATGAGGTCATAGCTCTAAAAGAGTTGAAAAACAACTGCTATAAACCTCAAAAAAGCGAACAAAGATACTACAACAATCATGATGAATAAGACAGAAACAATTAAAGAGGCCCAAGTGCAACTCGACAGGAAACAAAAAGCATAAGACGCAAATAGCGTAGAACGTCTCGGACACATCCACTTAAAAACAAATTTGAAAGATTGATACCATAGGTAACGTGAGATATCGAAACTAAATAAGAACTTTAATACCTTTGTGGTGACGTAGCATGAGATAATTATGACAAGTTCATGACATCCCAATACCCTAGGGAAATTAACAATAAGTCCAGGGGTGCTCCCAAAAAAGTTTAGTGGCAGTATGTGACGGCCTTCTTGAAATCCTAACCGGTTTAACCCCCCGGGGGGGACTCCCATATAAAAATGACAGGGGTGCTAGTCGTACCTTTTACGGGTCAAAATTTGGAGATTGGTACCATTTAGGGTACTAAAATCTAAAATGACCACCATTAGAATTACCGCGGCACCTTTTAGGGTATGAGCCGAAAAAATATGAGAGAAGATGACGTGTTGTTTTAGAATTGGTACCTCTTAGGGGTAAAAATTGTTTTGAGCCACGCCCATCAAACGAGATTCTGGTACCTTTTAGGGTGTTTTTCGAAAATTTCCGACAAGCACCTCCATCATTTTTATATGGGAGTCCCCCGGGCCATATCCTCAATGCCCTAATATAGCTTCTATAAAGAAGAAAGAACTACCCCCCGGACAAAAGTCCACAAAAGTTAACAACTTTTGTCCCTTTTTATACTATACTGATACCTATATCTCGTTTACACGCATGCGCATTAATGAGATAAAAATCAAGTGGTATAAATCCAGAGGTGCAAGAAATAGATATTTTGCTGGAGTTGTGTGAGAAAGAAGAGTTAGCAAAGAATAAAGCTTCAATAAGTGGAGACAAAAGGAAAAGCCTTGAACAAGAGAAAGCAACTGCAGAGGCAATGCGGCTAAAAGCAATGGAAAAATTGGGACAGACTCAAAAGCGGCTTGAAAAAGACAGTGGAGAAGCTCCAGCAAAGAAAAGTCGAAAAAGTACAGCTGATGCGATAAGTTATTTAGAAAAGAAATCAGGTCAAGAGATGGCATTAAAGAGAGAGGAGACGGAAATCAGAAAACAAGAAGAGGTCAGAGGTTCTCTTTCATCTGAGCAGCAGGCCAAAATGCAGCAAGATTTGTTGAAGAGATTCAGCAACAACAACAAGAACAGCACAAGGAACAGCAAATACATCAACAGCAACAAGTGCAATTTATGCAGTCTATGTTCAACCAGCAACAGCAGTAATCCAAGGCTCTGCTAGCCCTAATTGAGAGATTAGCTCCAAAATAAAACTAGTTCTTAACAGTTGAACACTTGTCACATATAAATGATGTTACATAACCTTGCGTTCTTGTTGTGTTAGGGAGATTTTCGTATGACTTTGAAAATCGGTTTCTCAAAGTGTTCGCAATTTATTTAACCTACCAGTTAGTACGTTGAAAGGTGAAAACAAGCTTTGTGCATTTTCCAGCTAAAAATATCCCCAATATGGAAGGACGCTTGTTCGATTTACCAATCAGAGAGCTGAAAAGCAAGTGCGTTTCCTTTGCTTTGCATGCTTGCTGAACCAACCAAAAGTCATGCGCACTTGCCTCCATTCCCCAAACCAATAAAATTGCTTCATTCCAGTTTGTTTGATGTTTTGGTTGTGTTCACACATAATCATTTCAAGGTAATACGAAAATCACTCAATTATTACTGAATGTCTGTTTGATGAGGCATTCTGCTTTGTTAAAAGAAAAAAAATTATGCAAACAAAAAGCAAGTATTTTGTTTACAATTTGCATTCTTCTAAACCTCAGGAATAGGCCTGTTTTTCAACAAATCATGTTGTTTCCTGTTATGGAGGAACTTCAAATGATTTTTACAATGTTAATTACTTTGATTAATATTACAGCTGCTGCATCTCTGACAGTACACTACATAACATTGATATTGTGGCTCTTTCTGTTTTATTCGTAGATTTAAACCAACGAGTAAACTGACAGAAATGCGATGAAATATGAATCCAGAGTGGACTGTTGAAGCTGCAGTATCTGTAATTTGTTCATTGCATTGAATGTTTGCTTTGTAACTGTAGTCATGATTGTTTTTTCAACAACAATCTTTTTAAACGTTTTCAAATTAAATCAGTTCTTGTTCTCTTTAAATACTACTGTGCTGAGTGTGAAACTCTTATAAGGAAAGCCGGCGTGGCAGCAAATACAGTCCACTACCAGTCAGTTTGATTATTGATGTTTGTGTCATCAAGAGTAGCCCTTGCAACAGTTTTTAGTTCTTCCAAATCATCCAAAGTAATCCTGGAGGCTTGGTGGGTGTAAGCGTTACCGTTGTGCTACAGTGTGACGTCATTAGTGTGTAAAGCGCTCAAGGACGATTTGAATGCGAGAACAGAGGTGTCATCGAAATTTGAGTCATTGGAACGTGAACATTCCGCTGCGTTGAAAGGACTAAACAACAAGATATCTGAGCTCAGGCAAGAAAGTGGAAGCGCATGCTCTTGATACTCCAAGCGCTCAAGCCGGGATTCTCGTAGCTGTAACTTGGACAGATCATCTAATGCGTCCTCGTCAGCGAGAAAGGCTATTATGGCGAAAAATGTCGCAAGATTCACAACAGAATTGGAATTTGCTGACGCAGAGGCGTGAAAGACAACGACCCTGAAAGAATACGAAGATGATCTCAAAAGATTCCAATTAACTAAGGAGCTGGCATTAGCTAAGGCCGAAATGGACGCTGTATTGTCTGTAGACGAGGCCGGAGAGAGCAAAAATGAAATCCTCAGTCAGAAGGAAAACTTACCACAAGAAACCGGCAGAAATCATCTTCTTCAAAGTTATTTGGAGACACAAGTGTCGTCAGTAATAAACGCCAGCCTCCCGACTATGGAAACTAACATCAAACTCCTTCCCGAACTTTCTGAAACAAGACCCAGCAATGAGTTTGTTCCTGAAGTGAAGGAAGAGGTGTGTAAGACTCCACCAAAACCTAGCACTTTTGATACTCCTGATCAGAAGCCATTGTTACCTCTCTCGTCGATGAATCCGTTCGTAGCTGAATTTAAGTCAAGGTCAAGTCCATTGCCTAAATACGAACCGTACACCCCTGCGGATTTTAAACTGTCAATGATCAATCCAACAAATGAAAGAAACTCTGCAGATAGAGAAAGATTTGGTACTACCCTTTACAATTCACCCGTCGAGGATTCCTTACAACAATTAGCTGACATTTTATTTAAGCGACGATTGCAAGATACTCTCCTGCTGCCAGAACCTGAGATATTTAGCGGTGATTTGCTTCATTACCCAATATAGCTAAAGTCTTTAGAGACCATAATAGGAGGCCAGACAGACAAAGTCTCCCAAAGATTGTAATACCTTGGGAAGAACACAACAGGTGAACCAAAAGAAGCAATTAGAGGGCTCCTGCTGCTGGAAACCGTAGACGCTTATCGAAAGGCAAAGAAGATCTTGGCAGATCACCCCTTCCTCGTTGGAGACCCCTATGGGAAGAAAATAAACGAGTGGCCGAGAATTCCTGCTAATGATGGCACCAGCCTGCGTAGGTTTTCAGACTTTCTTATTTACTGCCAAACAGCAACAAAGACGATTGAATACCTGAAAGTCCTGGACGACCCAGATGAAAATCAGAAGATAGTACCGAAACTTCCATGTTACCTGATAGATTGATGGAGTCGTTAAGTGGATCGATGGTTGAACAAAGAGCAGGAAGATCCAAGTCGCAGCGAACATGTTCCATCTGGATGTGAAGCAGCCTACCCTCCTTTCAAAGCATTCTGTCGCTTCCTTGAAAGAGAAGCGAGAAGTGTGTAATCCTGTAACTTTCACTCAAGCGCTGAAAGCAGAAGAAACCAAGGAGAAATTTGAGCCTAGAATGCCAAGGTACAATGCACGAGATAAGGGGAACTTTGGAGCGGGAACCTTCGCAACTGGAGCTGAGGAGGAAGCTAGGAACAATGTTGCAGATAACGGCTCTAAAAGGATCATCTGTCCCTTGTGTAAGAACAATCATGAACTTGACCTGTGCGATACATTTTCTGAGAAGGCCCTTTCAGGAAGAAAAAAGTTTGTCTAAGCTAATGCAATCTGTTGGGGTTGCCTCAAATGGGGTCACGTGTACAAAGAATGCAGAGGAAGAAAGACAGGCAGAAGATGCAGTCACCGACACCCAACGCACCTGCACAATGATTCATTAATGTACCATGATAGAACCCCAGATCAAGAAAACAGTCAGTCATGCCGCAGTAATCCAATCTCTCATTGTATTGAAGTGCACAGCATGAACAGCCAAACCGAACCTGTTTCACACTCCCTCATTGTTCCAGTATGGCTCCATCATGAGGATAACCCAGACAACAAGCTCATGGTCTATGCTTTGCTCGACGACCAATCTGATGCTTGATTTATCAAAGAAACAGCCCTAGAGAAGCTTGGTGTAAATGGCCCCGAAATCCAATTGAAGCTTTCTACAGTCCTTGCTCAGGAAGCGATCACAAGTCAGAAGATTACCGACCATTACCGGCCTTGTAGTTCGTGGTATAAATGAGGCAACAGAGATCTCCCAAGTACCTACACCAGAAATATCATCCCAGCCAGACGGAGTCGGATCCCAAGACCTGAAACAGCAAGAAAGTGGCCTCGCCTTAAGAGAATTGCTGATCATCTTATGCCTTACGAGGAAGATCTGGATGTTTGCCTGCTTCTTGGTATTAAATGCGCGCGTGCTATCAAGTCACGAGAGGTCATCCCAGGGAATGATGACGACCCTTATGCTAAAAGAACGGCTCTTGGTTGGGGAGTGATTGGCATGGTTACACCAGGTACTAGCAGGTGTGAGGAAGAAAGTGTAGGAGTCAACCGCATTGTCACTTGTGAGGTTCAGTTTACCCCAAAGAAGATGTGTCACTTCGTCCTCAGGACAGTTATGAAGGAGATCCTTAGCTCAGTTCAAGTGAACCGCATGTTGGAGCTAGATTTCAATGAGAAAAATACAGATGAACAGCCCCTCTCTTGTGAAGACAGAAAATTCTTGTGGAAGGTCTCTGAGGGAATCCACCAAAAGGGTGATGGTCATTACAAGATGCCCTTACCACTCAAGGAAGAACTGGTCGCACTGCCCAACAATAGAGAAGTCGACCTGAGTCGACTCAGCAAGTTAAAGAGAAGACTCAAAACTGACAGCAGGTACAGGAAAGACTACCTGGCCTTCATGAGAGATATCATTGACAAGGGTTATGCAGAGAAAGTGCACGCTGAAGAGGTGTCGTTGGAGAATAGCCATGTGGTATATTCCACATCACAGGGTGTACCACCCGAAGAAACCAGGGAAGATAAGAGTTGTCTTTGACTGTAGTGTGGAGTTCGCTGGTGAATCTCTTGATCACCACCTCCTTCAGGGTCCAGATCTCACCAATAAACCTGGTTGGCGTGCTTTGCAGATTCCGTCAAGATCCTGTAAAACTGTCATGTGTGATATCGAAGGCATGTTCGACCAAGTCAACGTTAACCCAGAGCATCGTAACTTTCTTTGTTTCCTTTGGTGGGAAAATGGCAACTTTGATAGCGAACCAACTGAATACAGGAGGACCACTCATCTGTTTGGTGCCACTTCTTCTCCGGGCTGTGCAAACTTTGCATTAAAGAAGATGGCAAGTGACTACAAAGATCAATGTGGAAGTGAAGCAGCCAACTCTGTGAAAACCAATTATTACGTCGATGATGGTGTGAAGTCAGTGTCAACACCTGAAGCAGCTATCAGTCTGGTGAAGAATGGAAAGTCCTTGTGTCACAAGGGCGGCTTTAATCTTCATAAGTTCACTTCAAACCACAAGTCTGTGATCGACGCTATTTCCCATGAAGATAGATCAAAGGATCTCCAGAATCTGGACATCACTAAAGACATTCTCCCAGTCGAGCGGGCCTTAGGTGTCCGATGGTGCGTTGGGTCAGACACATTCCAATTTAGAGTTGAACTTAAAGATCAAGAAGAGGCTTCCTCTCGACTGTTAGTTCCGTGTTTGATCCTCTTGGCATGCTTGCACCGCTTATCCTGGTAGGAAATACCATCCTTCAGGAGTTATGTAAGCGTTACCGTTGCATTACAGTGTGACATCATTAGTCATGCGCAGTTAAGCGTAAATAGTAGCGTGCCTCGTGCAAAAGCTGTTGCCGTGTTCAGTGCTCGAGTCCATTGTTTTAGCACAAGTTCAGTAGGACTTCTACTGCTGTTTTTAAGGATCTTTTAAGTAGACGTTCGCACCAAAGTCAGGATAGAGGTATGAAAGTTTTTAGTAATAGCTGTTGTTATTGTTTTCATCGCCGCTAGGGTTTTGTTGATTGTCTATTGCCTCGAAACAGTTTATGTAATTTCATGGATGATCTACATCTGTTGTTTGTAAATGCTCAGTTATTTGTATTCGTCGTAAAGTTAAGTTAGCATGGTAAAGTTGGTCATTGTATGCCTTTATTTCAGTTTTTACGCATTGGACCGTCATTTAAAGTCACCATATTACATATTCGTCATGGTTTTTGATGGTTCCGATTCAGTCTGAAACCTATTGTTAGTTCTTCCAACTCATCCAAAGTAATCCTGGAGGCTTGGTGGGTTTAATTTAAAAAAATGGAGGTTTGGTTATCATAGAGACATGTTAGAGCATTTCAAAGAAGTGCACATACAACATTTAATTTACCAATGCAACTTAAGCCAATTTTTAAATTCTTTTTAAAATCTAAAAATTTGAAATAGTTTAAAATGTCTCCGAACAGCCATTCCACTGACACTGACAGAGCTCATGGATGAATTGAACATCTCCATCTGGGGTGTGAGAGCTGCACCTTGAAATGGTCTTTGGAGGTGAACTCTTAGAGGATATGCAATCTCCATAAATAGACATGGGTTGACCAATTGTGGAAAATGCATAGCATTCTAAGTCCTGCAAGAGTCCAGATTCTGCAAGCATTCCAGGATCATGCCATTTTCCCTCTGGAAAAAGGTTAAAAACAATGATCTCTTTCCAAAGAAACACGCAAAGATTGTGTGATGGGCAAAAAAAATTGTGGGGGAATCTTTTTTTTCTTCCTTAGAATGTAGTTACTATAGCTTATTTTACTTCCCTCTTCAACCGAGGAGTTTAGTGTTTTATAAAAGTACATAAGCTAACTATTTATATGAACTAAGAATAATTTTTCCGCTGACAACTTATCTGTTGGTGATTAATTAACCCTATATGATTTAGCAAGTACAAAAACATCTTTACCTACTGGACCGTAGAGGTTTGCAATCAAGCCGTTCGGTAAGGCAACAGACTGGAATTTTAAAGTGCCCATAACCTAAAATTTTTTATTTTATTATCTGTAACTAGACATTACTACAAGAGCTTCTGTGAAAAAATTTTCGTTTAAATTAAAACGTGATTTTTTTAGAATTTTTTGAAAACGCTCAAATTGGCCGCCATTTTGGCACACCATTCGCCTTAGTCTTCTCTCGGAGCTATGACGTAATATGACGTACTTTAAGGAACATGTGACTTCACCTCCAGGAAAGCATTGAAGAGTTTCTGTGAGTTTTCTTCGAGCGGAATTGTATAATAGGACGAAAAAAGGTTAAAAATGCCAGAAAGATGCGTGGCAGTAAGATGCAATAACGTTGCTCATCCTGAGAAGGGGATAAGTATGCACCAAATCCCTTTTTTGGGTCAAATAACCCGATCGCCAAGAGAAGGCGAAAGAGATGGATCGACTTCGTTCTTACAAAGAGGAAACTTTGAAAGCCGGGGAAGACGTCCTCCTTGTGTTCAGTTCACTTCAGAGAGGAGGACTTCAACTTTCGCCTTGATTCGAAGTTCACTTAAGGACGTTCGCGCTAATTGTTTCTGCGCAGCTTTTCTGCGCAGGTATTTACGCGTGATGCAAAATGTCACGCACACGTCAGGACATAAATAAACACGTCCGAGAGGCAATGTGAAAAAAAAAACTTTACCAGAAATAAAAGTGGGAAATTTGTTAAGAATGGCGAGCTAAAACGAAGAAAAGTTTGCGCCAAGAGGCTTACAGTTCCACGGCCAAAAAATGGTGAAAGCGAAAATAAAAAAGTAAACACAAATTCTAACAAAAGCAAAGTGATGTGGGACGAGGGACGAAGAGTGGTGGAGTTGGGGATTTTGGCTGAAGGTCTTCAGGCCTGCAGTGACTGTGATCAACTGCTACAGCTGTCAAATATCATTAACGAAAAACGATATGGGCTGGCAAGCCTCTTAAATATCCAGTGCAGTTGTGGCCAACTGAATTCCGTGTACACCGGCAAGTCACATCGATCAGCTCTTTCACGCCGGGGAGTACCAATTTACGATGTCAACACGAAACTTGCCACAGGTATGGCATTTCTTTTAATTTATCCAGAGAAATAAATTATTTACTCCTTTTTTTCAGTAAACCTTACCTGAAGAGTACAAAATTCAGAAGTGTAAAAATGTATACAATAATTTGTGAAAATTTGAAACTCGCAAAAGTAAATATTAGCATTAATGAACTGAAGCGCAAGCGCACGTTAACAACTTAGAAACACACGTTAACAACTTATTGGCCGCAATTAATGTTCCTGTGATTCATCAGAAAACATTAAAAAGAAGGGAACGTGAAGCAGGAAAGGGATTAGAAAGCTTGACAAGAAGAACTGTCGGAGAGGCGTTGCGTGAAGAAGTTGACAAGACTCGTAAAAGGTCAGTTGATGTTTCTATTACATATCGAGCTCTGCTGTGCATTTGGAATTTTATGTAGTTTACCTATCACAGAACCATTTAAAAGTAAAAGATTCGAACTGTCGTTTTCTTTCTTTCTGTCTTTGTTGACTCACATATTTGTAGTTGTGCTAATATTTGTTGTGTATTTTTAAACGGGAGCATAACATTTTATACGTCAACGGTGGTAGTTTCCAATTTATCAGTACAAAGAAACCGACAAAATAATGTTTGACAACTAAGCAATGAAGTAAATGTAATTCACTGTAAATAAACAAGCAACTTACACACACTTTTTCGAAATAGATGCTATCAAAATTGATAAAAGTCATATCATAGTCACGCAAAATGCGGACCGCCGTGAAAACGGGGCGCCTGGGCTAAGGATTTTTGTCATCAAATTCGGGGAGATTTCATCAGTTACTGTGATCGATCGGTTTGCCAAAAATGGTAATTACGTGGAAGAATAACAATCTCCACTAAATCTCGGGGTTTTTTTTTCCAAAAAAAAGGTTGCGGTATAAACAGAACTGCGCTGGCTCGAGATGCTTTTCACATCATTTCACATATGTAATTTATGATAAATTCAAGCTCATGATTGACTATTATCTAACAGTTATAAAAATATTTTGTACATTTTGATGTTGAAATGCTCCAACCCATATTATCGTTTTGTAGTGTTGATTTGTCAGAGGGAAGTTCTTCGGAACCGACTAATCCAGTGACTCATCTAACAGCATCATATGACATGGCCTGGCAACGAAGGAGCAATGGGAAAAGCTACAACAGCCTGTCAGGTATGCCTTGCTAAGTTCCAGATTAATTAACATTCCTCTGGTCTGGACTTTTCCTTCCACGTAATTTAGTTTAACTTAATCTAAATCAGGGGCTGTAGTTAATTCTGTTTTGTTTTTAAACTTTTATTTGAGTTATTTAATTCTAATAATTTTTTGATGACATTGCTTATTATATTATTTTTTGAAGGTCATGGAAGCCTCATTGGAAAGGAAAGTGGAAAGGTGATTGGGGTGGGAACAAGGTTAATGACCTGCCGAATCTTCAAAAGATCAGCAGACCCGAAGAAAGTGAAAGAACACGACTGCCGTGTTAACTGGGGCGGTAGCTCGAAAGCCATGGAGTCAAATCTAGCCATGGAAATGCTCAATACCATCAAAGATAGCACGTTTCAAGTATCTACCATGATAGGCAAGTAAAGTAAACCTTCAAACCAACAAAACAGTTACAGAAACTTATAGCTTGTAGCCTTCTCTACAAACTAAAAAAATTACTACATTTAATAGTTATAAAAATGGATAAGATGAACATACATTAACAAACTTATTACATATATGAATAAGAAAGACTAAGCATTATATTTTAATTCTTAAATTTTCTTATAATGAAATTAATCTTAAAGTGCACCTAAACCCTAATTTTTTTCTTTTAATCAACTCAATGTACGTTGAAAAGTTGAATAGTGAAATATTTCTTGTTTTTAACGTCACGTTAGTGAGTTATAGAGATTTGAATTTACAAAATGCTAATTAGATGACGTCAAATGCAGACTTCATTTTACAATATGCAGTTCACAGCTTAAGGATAATCAATTTAAGAAATACTAATAAAAACTGTTTATAGCCAATTGATTTGTAAAAAAAATATTACTTGGAGGTGGAAACAAGTAGTTGTATAATAAACGAGTCTGCATTTGACGTCATCTAATTAGCATTTAGTAAATTCAAATCTCTATAACTCACTAACGCTACGTTAAAAACAAGAAATATTTGACTATTCAACTTTTCAACATACATTGAGTTGATTAAAAGAAAAAAAATTTAGGGTTTAGGTGCACTTTAAAGGTGATGATGACAGCACCACTATGGCCTTGGTCCACCAGCAAGTAAAACATGGGGTTGATAAATGGAGCGATGTCAATCATGCTAAACAATCTTTAGGCACAAGGCTTTACAAGCTTCAGAAACAAGAGAAGGAACTCACGAGTCAAGTCATCAAGTATCTACAAAAGTGCTTCGCTTATGCTCTCACACAAAATAAAGGTGACCCACAGGGTGTTCGTGATACGATCTTGATTTTCTCCTCCAATTCTCCAATGCCCCCAAGCCAATGTAGAAATTCCATCCGGGCAAATGAATCTTTTGTCATCTCCCGCAGAAAGAGCTGTTTTATTGATTGTCTGGGAGAAAAGTTCATGCTTTTCACTCCTGATAACATTCATCGTTCTCATCTGGTTTTTCCCCGTTTGGAGGCAATTCAGAAAGTCTTCATGAGTGATTCTTTTTTTCACAACTCCTTTTTTCACTCCTTTTGCTTTCTTTGTTCCTCCTTCTCCATGAATCTTGAAGGAATAAAGCTTGGATCTCAACCCAACAAATTCTTCAATAATCCCACCGCAGACTTCATCTTTCATCATGCCTAAAACTTTTTTATTTCGCCTTTCTATCCCACTGGGGTGATTTTCTGGGAATTCAGAAGTATCAAACCATCTGTCAACATCCCCAGCAATATCAGCGAATAAATCGTCAGTTTCTATCTCATAAAGCAGGGATTCAGTATCGGTGAAACAAAACTGAGCTTTCTTCCATTTTTGTTTGACAAATTCATAATGAAAGTTGACCATGAGAGTTTTGGAGAGATCAAGAATTGCTTGCCCAACAAAGACTGGTTTATTGAAAACCAACTCTGTTCGTTTCATATGAACCGCAACCAGGTTTTCATTGAAAATGGTGAAATGAGCGAAGCTGGGTTTCGAGGTCAGCCTCAGGAATTTTTCTCCCGAACACACAAGATGAATATCAACTCTTTTCCGAATATTTTCCATTGTCTTTCCAAAGACAGCGTTGTTCATCAGTTTGAAGAAATCTTTCTCAAATGCATTCTTGCTTTTCATCCGCAGAGTTGCGTTTTTCTCGATGAAAGACTTCAACCAAGTTTCTTCCCTGAATGCGACTCCGCGGTGAATCTGCTTCAGTTTCAAACCCAGATTCAACGCCTGCTTCAAAGCTTTTCTATGAACCACCATCTTGGTTTTATCCCATAGGTTGGGAACCAACTTTTCAACTCCATTGAGTTTGACGCTTTCGGGAAGCAAAGGAAAATCAAAAAAGTCATGCAGCTCTTTTGGAACATCAACATCAACCTCCAAAACACAGGGGGTTTCTTCCCAATTTGTCAATTCTTCTTCTGTCATCCATCTGAATCCATCAACTGGAAGAGGATTTGTCATAGCCCAAGCATAAAGGCCATTTGCATCCCAATGGGCAATGAATGTCGATGGCTTTTCTGGATTGAAATCTTTCCCCATGAATTTGTTGTTTGCATTTGCTTTGTGGTGAAAGATGGTTGAAACTCCTCCACGAATTCCTCTTTCAAAAAACAAAAACATTTCTGGGTCAGTCAACAACTCCAATTTCACTTTGCTTTCTTTCAAAGCTGCCTCCCAAGCCAAACCAGGGGAAGTAAAAAACCAAGCTGGATCCAAATCATAATGTTTCTTGCAAACCTTCCTGAATTCCTGGAAAACATCTGCCAGCAGAACCACATCAGCTTGGAGATAAACATCGTGGAATTCTCCCATGTTTTTCATTTCCATTTCTCTCCAAACTTTCTTTGCATATTGAAAGTCATCATCTGAAATTCCCTCCTCATTCAGCTGGGAAAAGAAATCTTCTTTTGGAGGAAGACTTTTCTCCTGGAATTTGTGGGTTGAATCCAGCCACTCATAAGGGAAAACTCCTTTCCTTTTCAACAGATCAGTTTTTTCTCCAAAAAGATTTCTGGTTTCAATGAAATCATCCGCAGTCAGATTCTTCACCAGATTTGACAGGGGAGCAGCCATGAATCTGGCAGAATCCAAAAATCGAATTTCATGCCAAAATTTCTTGTCTTTTTTCCACCACTCTTCTGTTTTCTCACTCCCATAAGAATCTTTTTGGAGAAAGAAATGAACTTCTCTTCATTGTTTGGAATGCAAGTGATATCTCCTTCCACCACTCCCAGGTTTTTCACAAAAAGATGAGAATCATACCCAGTCAGGTTGTGGAAAATAACTGGGGTGAACTTGGGTTTCTTGAAATTCAGATTGCAAGATTCATGAGCTGCTCCCCTGAATTTTCCTGTGAAATGACAGTGGTCTCTGACTTTCTTTTCATCTTTTTTGAAATCTTCTTCACAAATCCAGCAGGTTTGGGAGTTTGTGAATTTGATTTCATCTTCTTCCCTGAAAATCATCTTTTTTGGGAACCTGAATTGTTTCTGAATCTGAAAGACAAACTTGGTGATCTTTTTCACAAAGATTTCCCCCACATCAACCTCATCATTTTCTGCCCGGAAAAGGACGGGTTTTCGTTTTGTGAATGGAGAAACCAAATGAAACGCGAAAGAACAGGGAATGTGCTTTTGAAATTTCTCAGTGAAACTGTTTGTTGTTTCCCTGCTGACTGAGGAAATCTTTTCTTGCCTGGCTTCAAAACCAGCAAAGATGACGAATGGGAAATCCATTTTTTTATTGAAGTTTTTGAACTTCACTTCACTCCCCTCCTCAGGCATTGTGATTTTCACCGCATCGAAATTCCCGCATGATTGGAGGTGATTTTCCAGCTTTTCTTGGCTGGGGAAATGATTGAGACATCTCCTGCAGAAATTGAGTGAACCGTTGTGATTTGAAATTTGTTTTGACAGAAGTCTGCTGAGACTTTTTATCCAGCAATAATGAGATTTATCACCCAATTTAATCCATAGCAGATCAATTTCTTTTCCTGTTTGGGTGGAAATTCTCAGCGGAAAAACCTTTCCATTTGAGAACCCAAAAACATTCACAGAAAGTCCTGAGTTTCTTCTTTCAAACTTGTCAATATCTGAAAGTGGAGTTGGGAAAGAAATTCCTCCCCAATTGAAGCTTGTGGATTGTTTTCTCAGCTGGAGTGAAATTCTTTCTGGATGAATTTCAGTGGGGAAAACCGCTCTTGTCACTGCCCATTTGAAACAAAATTCATCATCATGGTTCTTCAGATTCACAATAGCATTCTTATTCTTCAATGTGGAGGGAAGTTTCACCCATGAGCTTCCTCCCAATGGATGATACTCAGCGAAGTGAATTATTAATTCAATGACTCTTTCAAACCTCCAATTTGATCCCCGCTGTTGGAAATTTGCGAGATTCTCAAGAATCCGTTCAACCATCTCGCTGAATAAATCTTCTCTGTTTGTTCCTTCAAAATTTGTTTCTATTCGGGAATGAAAATCAGCTGGTTCTTCAATCACTTCTCCAGTTGATAAATTCGTTCTGCTCATTCTACAGGAGAGAATCAGTTTGACTCTTGCGTTTTTATTTTTCTGTAAGAGATTTGTGACTGTCTGTCTGTTGTTGGCTAGAAACCCATGGGGAGTGAAACCATCTCTCCCCGGAATGCGATATTGTCTCGCAAAATTCTGCAGAGCTGATCTTTCTGCTTCAACTCTCGTTTCCCAGAGTCTGCTGATCTGCCGTTTCAGTCTTTCAACCGCGGGATTGATTTTTCTTTTGAGTTGGGTTGTGGATTGTTCAAGCCATCTTGTCCAGTCGGTGAAAGTATCAATCACTCTTTCAACTACTCTGGGAATATTCTTTTGTTTTGTTTTGACTTTTTCAGGGATAAGAACAGGAACATCTATCTCTTCATTTTTGAAATCCAATGGATTTCTTCCGCGGAAAAACTTTTCCAATTCTGCTTTTCTCATTCGCGACCAACCTTTCAACCCAGATGATCTGGCGATAGATTGCAATTCTTTCAATGTTGGCATTTTAAATAAAAAAAAGATTTCTATTTAAAATGAAGTTTTCAATCCAGGAAGAAGGAAAAGAAAAAAAAGTTTTCTGGAGATTCAGCGATGCAACTCTGGAGACAGGGCTTGACTCCCGAACAATCTATCTCGCTTTGAAAAACGGGAGAGAAAAGTATAAAAGATCTGATGGGAAAGTTTTTTTTCATTCGAGAGGAAAAGGAGGAAAAGATATTCGTGATAGATGGAGAAGATTTCAAATCCCTCGATCAGATCGAAGAAAAGTTTGGTATTTCCCCAACAAAACTATTGAATCAAATCTTGAAAAAGAAAAAGCATTTCATTGACAGCGAAGAAATTTCTCATTCAATTGATTGGATTTCCCCAGACATGGAGAGAATCCTGGATCTGGAGAGACAACTAAAAATGTATGAAAATATAGGCAGAAAGTGTAAAGAGATTAAAACTGGGATATCATTGAAGAAAAAATAAATACCTTTGGTATTTATTTATTCAAAATCATCCTCAAACTCATCATCCTCCAGATGTTCATAAATGGAAGCAGCTTCGTGGAAAAGGGTGACAAAACAATCACTCACTGAACAGGTCACGGCTTTGCATCCACCACAAAATATGCGGGAAATTCGGAAGATAAGATGGCCTTCAAGTTTTTCCCCAATGTATTCATTAGGATTAAAACGAACTGGTTTTCTTTTTCCTTTTGGATCATTAAAACTGAATCTCAAAAATGGGACAGAAATAAATCCTCTACCGTTTATTCGCAGTTTAGCATAAACTTTTTCCATTTCACTCCTGTCAGTTTTGATCAGGGTGAAATCTGTTGATTTATAATTCCCAAACTTGGGATTCAGAGCTGCTACTGCTGATTTATTTTCCATCGCTAGATTTCTGATTTGGGTTTGAATTTCAAGAAACTTTTTCTTGATTTCAAACGGAGATTGTTCCAGGTTAACTCCCAATGAAAATCCGTTTTCATTCCTGTAAATTTTGAAAATGCATTTCTTGATTTCAAATTTAACTGGTTTATATTTATCTGGAGAGGAATTTCAACAAATGGATGTGATGTGTTTTTCAAAATTGGTTCTCCCGTATTGATTTCACTTGCTTCGATATTCATTTTCTTTGGAGACAAAAAAATAATTTTTTTATTTAAATTTGGAATCATATTTCATGCCGAATTTCTCCAGATCTAATCCCAAATCAATCATTATCCCATCTACTGCTTCCATTGCAGGAAGAAATTCACTTTTTTAAAATTCTCCACTCCTCAGGGAAAAACGTAAATCAGATAAAGTTTTCTCATAGGTGGTGAAACCAAACTTTGCCTTCTCAATTCGACTTTTGAAATTCTTCATTTCATTAATTGTTTTCAAGATCAATCCAGCTCCTGAAATTACACCCAAAACAATGGGATTCATTGTAGCTGCTCCAGCAATTGTTCCAATCGCAACAAGAGCGGAAGATGAAAGATTTGAAATCAAATTCAATCTCTTGAAATGTTGATGAGCTCTTTTCAAACACCAATATCTTTTGTGGTAATACTTGTATAATTGTGTTATATCCCCAACTGTTTCTGTATCCAGTGTGGGATCGATATGATTGAAATTGAAAATGGTTTGTTTATTCGTCATTTTTATTTGGAGAGAAATCTTTTTCTCTTCAGATTTTGAATTTAATTCAGAATTTTTTCCCTGAAATCTGCGGAAAGAGATTTTGAATTATGAATTTCATAGATTTGTAAGATTTCCCCTGGGGAAAACCCATCGATCAAATCTGCGGAAAGAGACTCCAAAACTTTTTTGGAATTTGACTTTCTCCTTTGAGAAATCTTTTTTTCTCCTGGGAAATGATTTTTATTTTTCTCCTTTGGGATTTTATTTTTTTCTCCTTTGGGATTTTTTTTTTGTTTTTCTCCTGGGAAAGTATTTTGTTTTTCTCCTTTGGGGTTTTTTTTTTGTTTTTCTCCTTTGGGATTTTTTTTTTCAGATTTTTGCCTGGATTGAAAATGTCGTCGTTGAAAAACTGGATTCCAACACCCCCTCATTTGAAAAACAGAAAAGCATTGGTGAATGTTCAAAACTGGGATGAAAAAAGTTCGTTGATGTGTTGCATTCTGAGAGGATTGAACCCTCCAGAAGATTCCCACCCAGAAAGATATTCAAGAAACTTGGAACGAGAAGAAAGCAAATATCACTGGGGAGAATCTCTCCCAATCTCTGAAAGACTGGATTTCATTGAAGATTTCAATGATATTTCATTGAATGTTTTTGTGGAATCAGATGAGAAAATCATTCCCTTGTGAATCTGTTTTGGATTGCCGGAACAGAACATTTCTGCTTGGTAAATTCTTTGAGTCGTCTTCTATCAAAACAAAACAAACATTCACACAAAACATTCTATTGCAGATTTTGCTTGAAAAAATCAGTGAATGAAAAAAAAAATTGATGAGCATGAATTAGGGTGTGAAAATGTGAGAAAATCTGTGTTTGATTGATTTCATTCCCCTGAGTTTTTTTTCATTCACTGATTTTTTTTTGGCTGAATGTTTGTTTTTCTCCTTTTCTCCTTTTCTCCAGGGAATGAATTTTGTTTTTCTGGGGGAAATGAATTTTGTTTTTTTCTACTATGGAAATCTTTTTCCCCTAAAGTAGATAGGAAAAGAGAGATGCCAGACTCCCAGACCCCCTGATTTTAATGTCGTAGAAATGCAATGAATTTACTCAAGTAAATTCATTGCATTTCTTTCACATTAAAATCAGGGGTCTGGGAGTCTGGCATCTCTCTTTTCCTATCTACTGTTGGACGTTTTATCGCCTTCAAAAGTTTGCATCAAAAAAAATTTGACGGCATGGGACGGGGAAAACCTCCTTCAACTTCCATGGAATATTTCATACAGATGCTGGCAAAAACGACTCCGCCGGCGAGCCGAGAAGTTTTGAGCTTTTTCTGTTGTTTACATTCTCGCAACCCTTGTGTCTATCATAGTTCAACAATAAAGCTTGTAGTTAGAAGTTTGGTTGCTTTATTATTTTTTAAGATCAATTCATGTGCTTTCAGTCTCTAAGAGGAGCAGGCCGTGTATCAAAATGCAAAAATGCAAAGCATTTTGATATTTTGTTATATATTAACAAAATAATTTTTCATGTCTTTATTTAGATGACAAAGAAGACCTATTGAAAAGAAAGACTACAATGGACAGTCTTACTAAGCCTGTGAAAAAGGCAGCACATGCTTCAGAAACAAAAAAGAGAAAGGAAAGTGATAAAAAGAATGAAAAGGCTGAAGAACAAAGAAAAAAGAAAAAAGAAAAGGCAGAGAAAGAAAATACAGAGAAGCAAAAGAAGAAAGAAGAGAAAGAACAGGAAAGGGCAGAAAAACAAAAGAAGAAAGAGAAAAGGAAAAAGCAGAGAAGCAAAAGAAGAAAGAAGAAAAAGAGAAGGAAAAAGAAAAGAAGAAGGAAAGAGAAATACTATCTGAAAGAGATGATTTATACTTAAAAAAGCTGTTTAACTACAACGTGCTGGGCACGTCAGTGCAGAATGATGAAAACTTGTCCACTGACAACTCTTGTGTAGCTGACAGCGAAGAGGACAGTGGAGCAGAGCACGTGGCTGAACAAGCTAGTTCTTGTAACCGATGGGATGAGGGTAACTTTGACATAGACATTGTTACAGATGCTGTGGAGTTGCTGCAGTCTCCACCAAAACCAACAGGGGCGAAGCAGCAGTCTTCACCAAGACCAACAACTGGAGGAATAAAAAACAGCCTTCACCAAGACCAACAACTGGGGGGAATAAAAAAACAGCTTTCACCAAGACCAACAACTGGGGGGAAGAAGCAGTCTTCACCAAGACCAACAACTGGGGGGAAGCAGCAGTCTTCACCAAGACCAACAACTGTGGGGAAGCAGCAGTCTTCACCAAGACCAACAACTGGGGGGAAGCAGCCCCGAAAACACCCTCCACTAACACCACACAAACAGCCAAGAAGTACCATACCTTTGTATCCTGTGCTGCAGACCTGCCAGAGATGTGCAGAACTTGAGAGGCAAGTGAACAACCTCAAAAGACAACTGGAAGAAACTGGATCACAAAGTACGTACTGTCGCAGACTTAAGCTTTCTGTCAAGATAAAATTATAATGAAGACAATGCCTTCTCTGGTGACTATTCATTGGTACAACTAGGTAAACCCATGCACATAAAAAATTATTTAATTACCCCTTTCGGCTTTGACTACTGAAGTAAAATTTTTGTCAAATTAGGTGACTCTAACTTCATCTTTGGAAGAAACCATGAAAAATAAACACTTGTTGGAATGCTACTGAGAAGTACTTTCATGTGGTGATATTAGTTCTTAAATAGTTTGTAAAATAAATTGTTCGAAGTTCTTGCAGTCTAGTACTTTTGTCCACTTGGTAGCCAAAGGGTTAACTCTTCCTATAGAAGGCCCATATAGCTACAGCTCTACAATGGCTTTTGTAGTTAGTTAGGGGTGGGGCAGTGACTGTTCAAAATTCACTCATTGGTAATAGTTTTTCTATTTTTCTATGCCTTATCCAGGTACTTGCATGTAGGTAACATCCTAGTAATAATTATTAGATGTACTTTTCTAATTTAACCCTTTAGCTATTAAAGTAAATATTTTGTTAAGCCTAATGGCTCTAACTTCATCATCCTTGGACAAAACCATGCAAAATGACCATTTGTCGGAAAGCTATTGGGGAGTACTCTTACATGATGGTGTTAGTTTTTAACTCTCACCCCCAAGATCAGAATACTGATAAATTTCTCCTTAGTGAGATCCATATACTTTCCTATACTTTAGTATGGATAATTTGGTGGTATTTCAATTCAGTATCCTTGAGGTGATGATTGACTCAATTCTCATCACCAGTTTGCTTAACAGTGTATTGATATTGTGTAAAATATTTTTCCGAAGTTTTTGCAGTTTAGAACTTTTGTCCACTCAGTAGTCAAAGGGTTAAAATAATAGTACTTATTGAAAAATGTAATTTGAGGAAGTATTTTCTCCTTATGTCGAATTTTCCCCTTGTGGAATACAAGTTTCGTAATAATGGCAGTGCAAAATGTGTATCACAAGGTTGTATTGATACAAACCTTCATCAAGCATAACTGGCAAATTATTTTTGTAGTGATCGAAACTTTCATCAGCAAAGCTAAAATTCCATTTCAATTCTTTTTGTTGTGTTTTGTAGATATACCATCACAACCACCAAGGCCAGGGGTCTTGCCTTTGGAGACTGCAGCAGCATTTAAGGTAAGAACACAAGTCATATAAATAATAATCTATTATGTTCAAACATCTACGATTATTTAAAATAATTATAACTCTTCTGAAATTCAAAGTGTTTCTGTTTATGTTCAGAAGCTTTTTATTAAGAAGTTTCCTACCAAAAATTCAACAAGACTGCTTAACTGTTTTCATTCATTACTAGGTATTACTAATATTATCAACAAAGTAAAAAAGTATTAAAGATGTTGTAAGCTTTCAACTGCATATTGCCAGCACTGAGCAGTAGACCTTTATCCTATTGCCTGATGAAGACTTCATACAGTATGCTGCTGCAATGTGGCAATTCATATGACACAACAAAAATGGCAATACTTAATTAAAATTACAATATGCCACTGCACAAAGATATAAAATTAAAATATAACAACAGCAACACTCTTTATGTCATATTGTTTCAATTTTCATTGATTGTGTATTAAGTAATAAAAAGGATGTTGCTCTCCATATTAAATACATAGAGCAGAAGGTATTGCCAGAAAAAAAAATTCCAGAAAAAAACACTGCAGAGACTCAGTTTTTGCTGTATTTATTTACGTTTTTACATTAATTACTTAGATTTATAAGTAAACATGTAAAGTAATAAATAATTATTGATTTTTACCTGAGGATGTAACAATCTGAGGCCACCACAACTGGAATTAATTACTATACTGAGTTTTATAATTACACCACTATATCTTGTTTTCAGATGGTTGAACTTTCCCCAGGAAGTAGGGTGTATGTTTACCAATAGGGACTTTAAGCAATGACGACGGAGGGCTCTACTACGGCTACCGGAAGTAAATTTTCGCGTCTGTCGCTGATGTTCAGCCGTAGTATGAAATTTGACTACGTGAGCGGGATGGTTTGGCCGTAGTCGCTACTACGTCGAGTTTATTTCGCTTCTGTATCCTTTTCTTACGAATTTCTCAGTGTTTAAAGTGTTTCAACGGAACTTATATCCTTTTTAGTCAATGACAATGTAATTTTTCTTAAAATTGATGCCCAAAACGTGTGATTCTATCACGAATTTACGAACAGTGTTGGCGATTGAAATTGAAGCGGCCGGCATAGCGAAGCAAAATTCGCAAACTCTAAGATTTTATCGCTGAAAGTCCAGCTTTAGAAGTTGAATGAATATGCTTTTATGCTTTATATATATATTTCAGTTAAAATTATATTTAGTTAGGCGTTTTAATTCGTACTTTGAACATTTAATAGATTGTTATTGTTGTGGTTCAAAATACAGAAAATGTACGGCATTTCAAAAGTTGTAAGACTCGTTCAGAAATCATCCCTTGGTCCCAACAAAGAAAAATAAAGTCCATGTTCTTTTGAAAAATGCTATTCCGTTCTCAGAAACCTAAATAAAAGAACCTTAGAGAGGCTTTCAACTTCTTAGCCGTCGATACCATGTCGCAAATAACATCTCATTTCACTGTTCCTCGAGCGCTCACGGACGTACTCTCTCCAGTCTCCTTTGTCACGGTAGCTGTAGTAGCGTCTTCCGTAGTGATTTGCTTAAAGTCCCTAATCAAGCATTGACGTTGCCTCAAATAAGACTCCATCAGCTGCAGCTTGCTTTTTACTAAGCTGTTTCTTCTCAAACACAGCGAATTGGTTGGGTCAAACCTCACTGGCGCAAATGGAAAAAGGCAGCTGAATCTTCAAATTATTGATGCTATTGTTGGTAAGTAGTTTCAAGTTGCCAATCAATGTACCCTGTAAGCAAGAAATACCCCACATAGATTCTGTTTCATTTTTTCTGCATTACTCTAGTTATGATAAGATTCCTAATTTGACTTGGTGCCATCCCTCAATCATACTCTATAACAACATTTAAAATTTTTATGCAATTTTTTATGGGTCAGGTTGTGATATACTGCCCAAGATTGGAAATATTATTTACTGCACAATTGCACTTAACATATTAAGGTAGGCAGTCAGTAGCATTATAAATTGTTGGTTCTGATTGTCAGCTATACCATAAATCCTCTATTAAGCCCCCCCCTTTCAAATATTATTAGTCCCCGTTTACACCAATATACCTTCCTCCACCCCTCTGGAGGAGAGAAAAGTTATTGAGCACCCCTCCCCCTAAAACAAAATACAGATGTGCATTGAAAGTATAAGTGCTTTAAAGCACTAAAAACAAGGCGACAGGAGAAGTATTTCCTCGCATTTCAAAACCAGAACTAACGCCAGAAGGTACATGGTCTGTTTAATGAAATCATTCAAACATCAGTTTCTTTCGAAATAACAGTGCCGAAACTCTAAATTTCGAATTCAAAGACATATTTAATTTCCATCTAATAGACAAGGATTGACGGGAAAAAAGGCGACTCGAGGAGTATTTTCCTAGCATTTGAAGACCAGAAATCTGATAGCGTGGCAGATGACAACAACATGTGGTCAAAAGGAAATCCATCACTAACCAGTCGGTTATTTGCTTTCACTGATTCGCGATTTGTTTATCCAGATTGCTTTCAATATCACTGGAAATGCCTTTGGTGTCTTCGTCGGCGTTTAAAATCGTGTCTAATAACCGTTCTGGATCCAAAAACTCAGATGGCGACATCTTGTAAGCAGACGCCATTACAGAATTTGTAAGCTGATATCTAAAAATTCCGTCATGTAGGGTACACTGAAGTGTTTTAGCTCAAATTTGGCCACTGATTGGATAAATCTCTCTATTTCCTGTGTGCCAAATTTGGAGGAAAACGGATTTATTTTTTTCGAATTGTTTTTTCCTATGGGTCCTAGAAGACCCATAGCTAAGGGAAGGGATCTGGGAAAGAGTTAGTCATGCAAATAGAATTTTACTTTGTATTGCCAATAAATGGATGAATTCAGTCAGAAATAATTTTTTGGTATTTTCTCTAACTTTTAGCTTTTGCAACTCACATGGGGGCAAAGAAATCTCTGGTGCAGTCTACCCTCCGCAACAAAATAACAGCACTGGAAGTTCGTCTGCGTGGCAAATGACATTTTCATTTATTATTATATTTCTTTATGTGCAAGGACTTTCATCTAATTCATCTAATTCTATTTTTCTATGTATTTACGTTATTACATTAAGTAATCATAACTTTTTTCATGATGCAAGTTTTTTAATAAAGGATTCAAAGTTCTTTAGAGCATTGGACTGCTCTTTTTAATGTTTTTTTGCCGCAATATATACTGATCAAATGCTGATTTTGTCAAGACTTTAATTACCAGTAATCTAGCTAATTGACCCACCTTATAAAAGTCTGCTTTTAGTATACTTTTCAGTAAAATTTTGTTCAAGTAACCGCATCAATCCAAAAGCATAATTATATATTAATATATCAGGATAACTATAAGTTATTAAATTATAATAATAATCCTTTCAGTATACTTTAGTCTGCTGTAGGCACTAGAAACAAAAGTATACTAAAAGTATACGTATACTTTACATTAATGCAGTTGCCGGGAACAAAATTGTACTGAAAGTATACTATAAGTATACTTTTAGATTGATGCAGTTGCTTGGAACAAAATTGTACTAAAAGTATACTAAAAGTGTACTTTCATAGAGTACATTCCTGAGTCCAAAATTCCTGCTACTTTTTGTATACTTTTAGTATAAAAAAAGTTTGCTTTGTTTTGGTAATATTACATACTTTAAATATACTACAAGTATACTTAAAGTATACTTGCACTGCTTATGCAAAGTATACTTTTAGTATATTTTCATATATACTAAAAGTATATGGTTTTTCAGTAAGGGAAGGCACTTGAAAATTACGAAGATGCTCTCTTTGAGAATTTCGCGACTCCAACCCAGTTTCACTCCAGAGAACCGTACGGTGGTTTTTGTCCCTTCAGTTTGGTTTCCGAGCAAGAGACGAAAGTCGGAAGCTACACTGGGGAGATGTTCAGCTGCAGAACGATCAGGACGACCAAGAAATCCTTTTTTGGTTGGCCGAAAGAGGGAGCAAGAAAATGGGCAAGAAAAAGATCATCAGAGGGCTTTTCAGCCAAAAATCTACGCCACAAAGACAGAAAGATGTCCAGTGAAGTTTTACAAAAAGTTCAAGTCACAGGCCATTAGAAAGCTGTCTGTACAATGATCTCTCAAAGAAATTGTTGGATATATCCATTTGAAATCAAACAGACTGGAAAGGTGGCAACCGAACAGATTGAAAAAGATCTTCACGCTCAAGATATTGGCGAAAGAGCTTACCGTTGCTTCAGTGAGCAAAGCTAGAGTCAAATCCAGCAAAGGTGAAGTTTTTTTGACATGATGAAAAAGGCAAATCTCAAGGCCTTACCTAACAATGGCAAGGGAACTAAAAGGGAACTACATGTACCAACGAAATCATAGTGAGAGCTGACAAAAGATTTTTTGAACAGATGATCGTGATATCTGAAACAAGAAAGCTTACTGTGAGTTCAGTGCTGTCTCACCCTTTGGGGCCTCTTTCCTGGGCACTGGCTTCTCCTGATGGCTCGCTAAGGAAGACAAACAAGGCTGCACTAGCGAAAGAACTCCAGAAAGATGTACCAACAGTTGAAGCTATCCCACAACCATCAGTATGTATCATTGATGGCATGGCCATGGTCCAGAGGCTCAAAGGAGACCATAAGACATTTGCTGAAATAGCAGATGCATTGATGGCTATGATCTTGCGAGGCACTTCAAGTAAGTGTATCAATGTTGTCTGATATTTATAGAGAAACATCAATAAAGAACATGGAGAGGGAGAAGAGGACGCTACGAGGGAACCAAGTACAGAAATATACAGCCAGATCACAGAATACAACAATAGAGAAAGTTTTTATCGAACCCTCAAAATAAGAAGCAATTAGAGTTGTCAACAGAAAAAAATAGCAGAGAGGTTCAGGCAAAGACTCACAGGGAAAACACTTTTCACCAAGACCAAGGAAAGGCGTGTTGAGATTTCACCAGACCATGTCAGGCTAAGAGAAGTGGACACCAGCAAGGAATGGCTACAGGGCTTTTGCAATATCAGAAGATACTGATGTTTTTGTACTTTGTCTGGCATTCAAGGGCTTTGTTCCGGCTACTATATATTTGAAATGTAGTACACAGACTCGTACAAGGTATATCAGCATTACAAATGTTATCGAACGTCATGATTCTGGGATATGCAAATGTCTTCCTGGACTGCTTTCATTGGGTGTGATACACGTAGCATCAGCACCTTTTCTGAAAAAGGAAAACTGACTGCGTTAAAGCTAGTAAAGTGAAGTCCTACATTCCAAGAGTTATTCCAACGGCTTGGCATGGAGTGGGAATTTTCACATGAGCTGTTTATGAGCCTTCAAGAGTTTACATGCCTGATGTACTTCTCAAATCCTGGAACTAAGGATGTTAATGTGTTGCGTTACCATCTTTTCTGTGCCAGGAAAGGACAGTTACAATCGAACCAACTTCTGCCATGCCAGGACACTCTGCAAAAGCATTGTGGGAGAGCAAACTATCAGTCAGTAACATGCCACAGTAGTCTTCAAAGCTCTCCCCCAATCCCCTCGCCCATTGGATCTGGATGGTGTCTAGAGGATTGCAAGTGTGTAAAGGTGGATTTCCAATGTCACATTTTTGGCTACGCACATAAAATAAAAAGTACATAAAAATAGGCTTTTACACATTAAACACACACATTGATTTTAAGTTGTCTAATTTCCACTGAAACGTTTTTTAACGGGCATAAATGCACGTTTTACGTACATGTTGATCGCAAACGTCTACGGAAAAGTTGAACAGGTTTCAACAAGTGTGTACAAACCAGCCCAAGGAAGTCACCGAGGATTCACCTACAGATGCCTCTGATGATGCGGGTGAGGATGATTGTGTTATGCTACTCTAAAGGTTCTCAGTGCTTTGATATAACCTCTTAGTGTTGTAGGGTAATGGACAAAGTTACCCGAAAAAATACCAAATAAGAGAGTGAAAAGGTTTTAAGTGTTTAGGTATTGTGAAATGTTACTGTGTGTCGCTAAAGAAACTAAAACTCAAACATTGGCTTGCCACTCGCAAGAAAAGGGCCGAAAATGACAGCTGGTGTCAATGTGGTAGCTAAACCTGTCGTGGAGATCCAGCGAGAACTCCAACAGCAGTTTAAAGCATTGAAAGACAATGCACAAGACCATTAATTGCCAAGGATAATGGTAGATCACTTATCCTTTGAAAAGATGCACCAAGTGATGTTTAAAAATGGGAAGCAGATATTGGGAGCTTACGATGAGCTAACGCAATTATAAAATATGTTGGACCAGATAAGTCGAATTGTACTATGGACAGAAAAACTCTTTTGGCTCTAAATGGGGGAGGACAGTGGACGAGAGACTTCAAAAATGGTTCATGCACAATGGAGAGAACGTGCCTCAACATTTCTGGTTTCATACAGCTAGTGTATGTAGTAAAGATGATGGCTCTTGATGACTTCGAGGAGTTCAACTATCGACAACTATTTATATGCCCGAAAGAGAGAGACGTGGACTATAACAAACTTACAACAAAAGACCAAGATATCCCTAACTTGAAACGTTTATTCATAATAATAAAGGACTTGCATAGCAACCAAACCACGTACCTATGACCAACAAGCCCAAGGACAATTTCAAGAGTACCACGACAAGATGAAGGGGCGAAAACTATCTTGCACGACAAGAACAGAGGCGGGATTATTGTGAAAGCCATAGGGCAAATGGCTCGAGAAAGCATAATATTACATGCGCTCGTCTTTACTGCTGAAGCAGCATTTCAAGAAATAGGAAAAGAAGTTCTGCATCCCAAACACATTCCTATGATCAAGGAAACGACAGTATACACAGCAATAGCGATCCTGAACCATGTCTTAGAGACCAAGTTTGTGCTGTTGCCTCCTGAAGAGAAGTTGGAAGATGGTCCAAAAATCAAGCAAGTAATGCCGTGTCCATTCCAGTCTGCTTCGCAGACTGAATTGTGACGAGATCTTCCATGCAGACAATTTGATTGAACGATATGACAAGTATGTTACGAAAATTTTGCTCTTTAAAGATAGAGTGGTCAAGGCAAGTGACGTATCGGGTAGACACCTAGTGCCATCAGTAACGCCTGGTGATCATAAAAGTAACAAGTATCCAACTGAAGCAGCAGAATCCATTCTTAAATCACTAGACACACTTGGATTCGGGCACATTGAGCCGAAAACTAGCAAGACACGTGAAAGCTTGTGTCTCCGTAAAAGAAAATGCTCCGAAATGTCTGAAGAAGCGAAGGCAAAGCTTGCCAGACTTAATATAAATGTAAATGACTATGAAAAAGTTTGTCAGTAAGCATTAGTACGTAACGACATTTTTTGACTCTCATTGTGACTCAGACAAACAAACTCCTCCATGTGTTTATCTGGTGTACACTTTGATGCGGCTTTTATCTATATTTGCGCACGAAAATCGAACACCCGGGTCAATGTTAAAGAGAGAACCTAAAAATCATTCTTGGAACATCTCAAACTTTGGGAAAAATGCAAAGAACTGATGCAGAGTGGCAATTATTGTCTGAAAGATTTCACTCTCGAGAGGTTCAGTTTGCAGCATAATTTATGCAGCTGAGCCGTAAGAAATGTAGCATATGCATGTAGAACCAAGCAGTAAAGTGGTTCATGGCAAAACATCTGTCCATTGCTCCACAGAAAGGATACGTTTATTTTTATGCTGTTTATGGGACAAAATACTGGAAAGCCACAGTTGGAGAAAAGTTTATACCCGTTTGACGAATACTCGAGAATAAGCAGCTCTCTGATTTATCAAATAGTGGCCCATAGACTCTCCAAACTTTACAGTATATATTTCACTCTCGAGAGGTTCAGTTTGCAGCATAATTTATGCAGCTGTTTCATAAGAAATGTAGCATATAGAACCAAGCAGTAAAGTGGTTCATGGCAAAAAATCTGTCCATTGCTCCACAGAAAGGATACTGATATTGATAACCCCGTGATGTCACAACATGGCGGCATTTCGTAGCTCGGCGAGTATTCGGGGTACATTCATTTTGTTCGTCAATTTTTTCAGTCATGTTCGCCTTTTTGTAGCTACTTCTCGAAGAGAAATAGCTACTATGTCATCGAGTGTGTAAGTCCGTAAGTGGTCCAATCTTCGGATTGTGTTCGGAACATATATCGGTTTTATTTCGGATTATCGGTTTTATACGATTCCAAACTCGATGAAACTCGATCACGTCGACGATAGCCGAGACTAATCTCGATGTTACCCGATTCATTTTCGTTGGCTCTCGTCAACGATCGACTACTTATCGATTGAGACGTTCCAGCGACATGCTTTCTTTCCATGTGGTCGATGCACGATTACAGGAAAGAGAATTTGTTCACAATGTTTTGCTATTTTGCACCAGTAACCAGGCACAGCTTTCAAGCAGTGTGCACGATGTTTTCTAGAAAAGACTTCTTTAGGTTGTTTGACGATCTGCTCTGAATTTCCACCAGAAAAACCAACGCTGAACCGAGATGTTTGACTTCGTTGGGCGGCCATGATGGAGCGATTTGTGCAGCGAAACACCTCGAATTGGTCCATGTACATCATCTGGCGAACCCTTATACCGATTTGAGTAACTCCTTTCGGGGAAACAAATGTTTCCTTCTGTAAGTCCTCTGGTACGCATTGTGTTTTGTTTTAGGATCAAAACCTCAAAACAGTTGTATGTCGAAGGTATTGAATCCACATGGACACCAGTCAAACCAATTAGGGCAGGAATAGAACTGTACAAGTGGTAAGAAAACAGTTCCCATTAAGACCTGCTGCTGCTAAAACTATACATAGATCCATAGAGGATCAAGTTGTTTTGTTAAGTTAATTTTCATAAAGGATCAAGTTGTTTTGGTTAAGTAATATTGTGGCAAATGTTAAATTATATTTCAAGTTAAACGAATGTATAGTTCCGCATGTTGAAACTGAAAAGAGCTCTATCTAAGAAAAATACACTTCCATTTGCTGTTAGCAGATTGATCTACACCCAAAGATGATTTTAAATTGTTATTACCAAAGGCAAGAACTATTGTACCTTGTGTTAAAAATAAAATGTTCGCTTTCCATCTTGTGGTATTGAATCATTGACGTCATTCTCACTCACTCACTCACTAGCTATGGTGTAAATTTCCGTGTTAACATTTCACTTCCAGTGTTAACATTTCCAGTGTTACCTTATATTTGATCAAGGAAATGTTATACCAAGAGACTGAGAGACGAGCGAATCTGCGAGAAAAGGGTTCAGCACGAGGATTGAACTCACCGACTGTGAATACTTATTTAGATTTAACATATAACTGTTATTTGTACGACACATTAATTACTTACAATAGAGAGCTACATCACTCGCATAAAACCTAACTTACAATTTGTTTCTTATAATTATACTTGCATACATTATATTTTTAATAATTCGATACAATTTCAATAAATATAACAAACATAAGCATTACAGTACAGTGCAAACAATTTTACAATAAAAAGACCAGGAATTAATTACAACTGAGTATTATGTTAAACCAATTTGCGCTAAAACATAAATTGTACAACAACATTGCCTTGTGACTAATAAGTTCTATGATTCATTTAAACAAAAGAAAAAAAATAATGAGAAGTCAATCTTTGTAGACGCTTTAAAGTGAGGTGAAAATGATATACAGCAGTTCCACAGGCTCGATAGTCATTTCAATCGATTATTTCCTACTTTTATTAGTTTTGCACTTCTGTATTTACCACCGGTAACCTCATGTCCTCTCAGAGGCCTATTTTTAATTGGTCGAGAGACCAAAATAAGTTGCTTTCCATTTAAGTAGCCACATGCATTCCTCTGTCTATTTCTCTTTTTTCATTTCCATCCTACAGAAGTAACTACACGTAGTCCTTGACTACCTATTTTCTACCCATGGTTCCAGGCGATCATCTTTAGTGAACAATGAACTTCGAGTGTGCACAAAATGGCGGCCGTTTGTGGTTGATCGTGCGAGTTTTTGCCAGTTGATTCAAAGAGATGGCCCAAACATGACAGTTTTTCAGGTATGTTTGTACTCTTTGCCGTCAATTTTAAGCTAGTTGCGCATTTTTGTGGAGAATGTAGAAAAAATCCTGTATTCTTTGGTAATTTTTCTTTTGATTCATTGCATATTCGTCGAAGGGCACAAACAACTTTACGAGGGCATCGTGTTTTTATGATATGCTGTCCGATTCCGCTACTGACCGCCATGTTTACTGCTTTTACTTGTAGGTAATGAGTAGTATCAAATGGCAAAATCATGGAAGTTCATGCGAAGAAAAATTGCCAGTTTGTGTCGTTTTTGTGCCAAAACGGCAAAATCTAAAAATAAAACGGGAAAGGAAAAGTTTTTATTCACGAACGAATTTTTCTCCTTTGGTGTGAATTTAGAAGATGTTGACTCTGTCCACCCGCGTCTGGTGTGCCAGTCTTGTGCGCGTTATTTATACCGCATTATAAGTTCTGGTCCCCCTCCCAAATTGAAAAAGTTGCCATTTGTATGGGAGCCACATAGAGAAGACAACGAAAACTGTGTTTGCCTAGGAAAGACGAGAGGTAGACCTGCAAAGAGGAAGGCAAAGGAACAGAAAAGTGATTATGACAGTGAAACAGATAGTGCAGCAGAGGAGGAGGATGAACAGGAGAAAGCCTCCTGCAGTGTTTTTAGTGAGATCTCACAAAATCTCCATCTTCTTGACAGAAAATTGGTGAAGTCCCTGTGCAAGAACATTTGCTCCATCTTTGGTTTTGTCTTTATTGACCCCAGTGATATTTTGTCTTCTGTGAAGGCAATTGACAGACCTCTCATGTTAAAACTTGTTGAAACAATATTCTCTGTTGAAAGAGTGAATGAAAGATGATGAAATTGATCCTAGTTACAAAAACATTGAATATCTACTTAGTGTAACTCGATCCAGAAAAGTGGCTCTCTTCAGGAAACTTAGTCTTTAACAGTGCTGTTAATGGACTGATTGACAGCAGAACAAAACCCGTAAAAAGGTCATGGCCCTTGACCATATGTACAATTTGGTGAAATCTAGTTTCATTAGTCCTTTTATGTTTGGTTCAAATATTGTGATGTATTCCATTGCACGAAGCAAAATGGCTGTCAATATATATGGAAAGTTACACCCAGGGGGGCAATACACCACAATGAAATTATGGGTGGATGGCCTGACCATGGAGATCCCTACTTTGCCTGAGGGGGACTTACTCACAGCCATTGACAACGATCAAGTGTTGATGAAGAAGTGGATGGTGCGAAAGGACAATCGGGCCCAAATCAGTATCCTTACAAGTGTTTGCTGTGCTGAAGTTGCTACTGGCGATAGTGGCTTACAGAAGGATGAATCACTTTCACCAAGGTATGCATGTACATGTACATGTAAAATACTGTGCATTGTTGATTTATTTTAGAATACAAAATATTTATAGTTTTCAATTGCTTGCTGCAATACAGGTTGTTTCAGCTGAAAAAAAAAATAAGTTGACAGCTGAGTATTTTTCCCAGAAGTCAGCCTTACCTAAGTTCTTGCCATAGGTGTCTGCCTTGATGCAGTTTTTACCAGTAACATATATGTTAATAAGCTTTTCACAACAATGATTTCGATGCTGTGGGATATAGCCTGACTGATTAAAGTGCCCATAACGTTTAATTTTTTTATTTTCTCATCTGAATGTAAACATCACACAAGGAACCTCTGCGAAACAATATTGCGCTTTGCACAAAACGCGAATTTTTTATGAATATTTCAAATCTTCAAAATCCTATTTTTTTTGCGGTATACCCATCCCACTGTTAAGAAGGCAAACGGGCTCTCATGTTCCTTAATCTACGTCACAATTCCTTTGTTCGAAGTTACTTGTTCCTTTGTTTGAAGTCACGTGTTCCTTAATCTACGTCACGGATCCTTTGTTAACCAAGAGGGACCGAGAGGAGACTAATGTGAATGGTGTGCCAAAATGGCAGCAAATTTGAACGTTCTAAAAAAAAATCTAAAAAAATCGCATTTTAATTTAATCGAAAAAATTTTTCACGGAAGTTCTTGTAGTAATGTCTAGTTTCAGATACAAAAATAAAAAAATAGGTTATGGGCACTTTAAGGCGAACAGTTTACATGAATTACACAATATTTGCTTAGCCTGAGGTGAATAATAATCTTTTTAGTATACTTCAGAGTCAGGTAATTTGAAAGTCAACAGCAGTTTCATTTATTTTATTTGATGCTGTAATAATCATTTGAGCAATAAAAGTGTCAGATACTGACATCCATTGTGTTATTTTCAATATTATTATGCAAAATAGATGATAATTACATTTTTTGAAGGGCAATGTAATAATTTGAAATACCCATCAACACTTAACATTGTTTCCCTTTTTTACTATAGTCAATGGCCAAACAAACTGAATGAATTGAATGAATTGCTGCAGATGTGCTGTTTTTGGGGCATTGAGCACAAGTTTACTTGTGGTTCATATCGCCTGTCAATTCATTTCATGTGGATCATTAATTTTGTTTTGTTTTGCCTTTAGTGTGGACCGGGCCACATTTCCACCTGCCGTTTCTGCCTTTGTGTCAAGAACTGAGTCAATTAGCACCTCAGGTAATCCCAGCAAAGGAGAGTGCATGGATGCAAATCTGGAGGAAGTCAACAAAGAATCAAAGGTTTGGCAGCATGGTGTGATGAATGCCCTTGACTGGCTAAGAATCTTTCGTAATCTTGGAAATTTGTCAAAGGCAAGTATGAATGCAATGTGCACTTTCACTGAATAATTAACAGTCTTTGATAGCAATTGTTTTGTTGTACATGTACATGTATGATATTTATTTATTCCAGATTAAAGTTTTGGTCATATTATGAAAAATCACATTTATGCTAATCAATGCAAATGTTTGACACTGCAATCAGTCAATGAAGTGTATGTTGTGATTTGCCAGGTACAAGAATTTGTTTCAACACAAAGGGCCTAAACATAAATGTTTCTACCATAAAAACAGACAGGTACATGACTGGCTCCTGAAGTTAATTGGAATGAGTGTTCCCAAAACAGATGTAGCAGTGTTGAGAAAGAAGTACGATTTTAAGGAAGAGGTTCTTGCATGGCGAATCAAGCTTAGGAAGGAAAGGTCAGTTTGTTTCCTATATACTTTTTGTTTTACATGTATATAGGTCATTGCTTTGTTTCCAGATATACATGTAAATTTATAATAGTCTAAAACAAACAAAAATAAAAGTGAGGGTGGTTTGAAATAGTTTAATTAAGACCAAAAATAAACTTACACCGTACCACATACACGACAGAACATGTTCTCTCCCTTTGTAGCTCAGGTTGTACCTCCCCTTTGTACGCCTTTTTGTCTACCGGTTGCCACCCCTTGTAAACATTCTGTTTTTCACAGTACCAGATGTCATTTGTTACCAATTCAATACAATTCAAATGTCAAAGTTATGGTTTAGTTTACATGTCTGAACTTTGTAATATATCCTGGCTGGCTGGCTGGCTGGATGGCTGACTGACTGATATTCTGACTGGCCGGTTCACTGGCTGGCTGGCTGGCTGGCTGGCTGACTGACCAACTGACTGATTGACTGGCCATAGGTTCAGCCTACCAGGTTTACAGATTGTAAGCCAGCAAGCCCTTTCTTATATTTTTTTTCTTTGTGTATCATCTGTAGGTATTTGTTAGATAACCAAGACCAGCATGTTTCCCTAAGCGGTTCAGCTCTTGATAAAGACCTTGTGAAGATGGATGACATTCTGAAGGATAACAGACAGAATTTGCTATTTGAGCACTTTGTGAAGGGGGTACCAAGATCAGATGTACCTATTACAGTGGTTTACACTACCGAAGAAGAGAGAGCCGAGGACATTAGCAATGCTACCAAGAGTGAAATACTGCGAAGAACAGAGAGCCAGGTCAGTCTGCTATCTGACGAAGATTTGAAAGCTGTATTGGGACAGAAACTTACTGAATTTAAGAGAAAGCAAGCTTCTCTGAAAAAAGAAGTACTAATCTCTTTCTACCTCAAAGTGTGCGAAGAACTGAAACTAAATGAGGATGCTGATGAGCAAATTTTGTTCGTAGAAGATCAGTCTGATGATGACGATTGTGCTCCACAGTGAACATTATTTAATAGTAACATTTCCTGCAGTTGAGACATGTCGAGGTGGCAAACAAGAACTGTGTACAAATTATTTTAAATATTTTGGGAATGTCTTGAATTTTTTTCATGCCTGAGTGATACTATCTAGGTATCTGCTTCAATAGTTATAATTATTGCAAATTGTGTTACAAGAAGACATAATTATCGAGTTTCAACGTGGAGCCTGGTAAAGGCAAATGCAACCATTTGACAAATAATATTACTGCAATATAAAATGCATTTAAAAATTTAACATAATATTCAATTGTGTTGTTACATAATGCATGGTTCAATTCCTACAGTTACCATCACCCCCCCGGGCAACCCCGGGACAAAGTCGGCCCTTGTGGCCCGGGGGTGGGGAATTTTGCAAGTACTCTTGTCTCGGGTGTAGGGGGTGGTGATAATCTAGGTACCAAGGAATTTTTGGGCGAAAATTTCGTCGAACAAGTGGACCACTTTGCTGGGAAATCCTTACAATTTGTTAGTAATTGGCTGGAAGAAAACAATTTGGCAAAGTTAAAGCCTGTATTTGAAGCGATGAAAGCCAAAGCAACGCGAGCAAGGAAGAAAAACAATGGGAGAGATGCATCCTGTTCTTTGTAGTCATATGAGTCCAGTCCAGTGAATGTCTATTTTGTAACTGTTCGGTGGATTTATATATTAATAAATATTTCTGTCTTCTTGAGAACCGGTGCAACTTGCTTTTGACTGACCCGGGGGTGGGGAATTACGTCTGTTTTGTGCCTGGGGGTGGGGAATAGGAAGCCAAGTGAAGAAAACATGCCAAATCCCCGAGGGTGTGCCCGGAGGGGATGGTAACTGTAAGAATTGAACCATGCATAATTAAAAGCATTCAGCCAAGTCTACTGTATTTCTAAAATTTCATTCGTGTGGTTTTGTTGGCCATTTTAAGCTGTCCACATACCAGTTCAACATTATTGCAAGTTGTATTAAGGGAGAACATAATTATAATTATCGAGTTTCAAGTACCATGTGGTAAAAGAAACTAACTGTGATAACAAAAATTTATGCAATATTAAATAAATGCATTGAACTTGAACATAACTATATTGTATTTAAGTTGGAAGCTTCGGCCAAGTCTATTTCCACAATAATCATTCGCGTAGTTCTGTTGTTCATTACAAATTGTCCACATCCGGTGCCAAGGGCACATTTGTCGCCACGGATTCTTCCGAAACAAAAGTTATTTCAGTTTGTTCTGTGATACTTGGACTCTTTTCATTGTCGCAAATCCTTGCTACAGGCTTGCTTACCAAAACCTCCCGTACTGGTTCTGGTATGTTTTCAGGGATACTTTCTGGGATTTTTTTTGGAATGTTTTCAAAGGGTATACGTGTACGTACTGATTGTGATCGCCGGTTAACATTTGGACTGTGGCCAAGAACACGTGCCAGTGTTGGGGACATAGTACAATGAACTTGTTCTGGAGTGTCGGCAAGAGCTTCCACTGTAATAACGTTATCGCCTCCATCAATTATTTCCTCCATTTCACCGGACTCGAAGATTTCTTGGTCAACTATTGGTCGCAAGTTTCCCTTTTCGTATTCGGCACTGAGATGAGGAGAATGCCACACAATGCGGTGTTCCTTTGTAGGTTCGACTATTAGAAGGACTTCCGCTTTGGTCATTACATGCAGTTTAACTGCATTTCTAAATAAAGTTCCCTTTCGAAGTGACAATGTCACCTTCCTTTGCTTGCTATCTTCTATATATTGTAACTTTTCTTTTCCCCTAATGCTCCTTGGTTTTTGTTTGCTTTGGGGGGTCAGACTGAAAAAAATTGTAAGAGAAGTGTCGCTCAGAAATCTACAATTTCATTACAACGTTTGAAATGCTTATCGAAGGCACAATTACCTTGTGCCGTTTTCAGGCGTGTGCATCTCAAGCTCTTCCATTTCAATAGTGTTGCTTTCCACGTGTTCCATGATTGGTATCTGTCGAGTGGAGCGAGGTAAAGAGGTGGAATTCACTGTTGTTCTATTTTTTCCTGCGAAGTTCACAGCTAGAGAACTGGATACCTGGTTGTGATTTGATAAAATCTCGGCAATATGACAGTTTGATTGTCCATGCAAGTGGTTACTGGAAATATGATATATGTGAATTTAATTGTTTGCCGGGAACAGCGAGTCTTGAGAGTTGGAGTTAACCGCTTTCGAGTGAAATTACATCGAAATGAGTAAATGAGGTAAATGTCTTTTAATAATATATTCTACTTTGCTTTGATGTAACAATTTTAAAAGATAGTCCGGCAGCCAGATGCTGATTTTTACCATAAGCTTGCAAATGGGTCCATACGATGTTTTAATGCATATTATTTTAGTCTTAGGTATTGTCTTTCATAATCCGATTGATGACATCCCATAATTTTTGGGCATTTCGAGATATCAAGCAATCATTTTTGCCTACATAGACATCTCAATGCATAGAATTGGGTACCCTGTGGTGAAAGTTGTAAGCCGAGTTTTATGTATTATGTTTAGATTCTAGGTGTTTTTATTAACAAAAATAGATGATGAGGTGCAAAAAAAATATGAAACCGGTAGTAACCGAATTAATGGTCACTAGGACCCAGGAACCCTCGGTTTTTCAAATCCAAGATGGCGGCCTCCATGCTGTTCTGTCAGAACTGCTAAAAAAATACAATATCTTGCCTAAAACACTTACTTTTTTATTGAATTGAGATTCAGAGTGGTAAATGTCGTTATTTTGATTGTTTTTATCGTGTTTTGAAACAAAAATCCCTGTTTATTTTGATGTTTTTAATTTGAAATTGCTCTAACGATGAATCAACATTTGCCGATTTTTTTCTGCTTAAAGAACCCAATATCTTAGCTGTAACACTTGTTTTATTATTGAATTGAGTCTCAGAGTGATAAATGTCGACGTTTTTATTGTTTCAATCGGGGTTTAAAATCAAAATTATTGTTTATTTTGTCAGTTTTTATTCTGAAAGAGTTCAAAACAATAATAATGTATTCATCATTTTTATCCTTGTGGCTTGCATAAAGCCGTGATTAGAATGGAGTGCATTTTTAAGAGCAAATTTGATTGTGACGGCACGACGGATAGAACACATGCCGGCCCTGCTCGTATTGAGATAATCATACGCTTTAGCAAAGAGTACAAGGATTCTATACATATAGAGCTTGCAGCGACAAAGGGCGCCAAGTTGAGTGGGATTGAGGACGAGAGTATGGGGCTCATCCAAGCTGTGGCTGATAACTTTGACGCTGATGTCTCCTCTCAAAATGGAAAGACGACGACACACTCACTTGCCATGCTTATGACCCAGCCTGCGAATGAAACTAGTAACGCCAACGACGACAATACCATCGCCAGGATAAGTAAGCCTGAAATGTCTCAAGTTATAGACTTTGACATACCGGTGCACCGCTATCAGGGTCCAAAGACAGTACCGATGCCACAGAAAGATTCATTAAAGAGCGTTCTTCCACTTAAGGTCATTTGCAGCTCTATCATTTCTGAACGAAGAACCAGAGAACTGGATGTATCGTTATCAACAATGAAACATGCCCAGAATACAATGGCTATAACACCAAGGTAACTAGAGATCAAGGAGTATCAATGCAGCCAAAGACAAAGGCAGTGTATCTACCTCTGATCGAAATGACACCATCCGACCCAGATACCATGATGACAGCACTCCACGAGGCAAAGCGGCTAACCAAGGAAAGAGGCCAGAAGAATGCGATTTTCACTAGTGATCAACAACTCTACAAAGTTGCTGTGGAAGTGAAGTGGGCTTACCCAAATGAGTTTGAGGATGTCATTATACGTCTTGGAGGAATGCACATGATGATGAGCTTTGTTGGTGCAGTTGGCACCTGGACTCGCAGAGGTTATGGAGTCAACATTTGCAGGAGTAAACAAAATGCTGTCTGATAAGAAATTCTCACAGAATGTCAGAACGATGAGGTTAGTTGTAGAAGAGCTACTTAGAGGAATCATAAATGACGGCAACTATGTCACTACCATGGAGGAGTTGATAGCGCGACTTGAGCAAGCTGCGAGTGCAAGCAGGATGTCTAAGCTGTGGGTCAACTGCTTTATCAAGCCTGTTTTCATTATGATGTTGTATGTGCGAGCTGAAAGAGAGGGTGACTGGCCTCTGCATTTGGCAGCTGTAAAGCAAATGCTACCGTATTTTTTCGCGTCTGCTCATGTTAACTACGCTCGATATGGCCTTTACTATCTACGATCAATGGAAAGTTTGGGAGAAGAACTTTCGAAGTTCATGAAAGGAAAGCACGTGATGCACCATGTTCCTGGGATGGGCTGTGGAATGGCATTTGGAGCGACATGTTTATCGAGACCACTTTCATGCGCTATGGCCATGGACCTGGGGGGATTATCGGAATAACCTTTAAGCCTGAGACGCTCAAGACATGGGCCCTTGGTCTGCACATCTGCTCTCGTTTGGAGCAGGACATCACTGACGTAGTTGGAAATGAGCAAGAAAGAATGCAGGAAACACACAAAGAGGAGACAAAGGCAAGAATAGTATCAGATAGTGCGGATCGAGGAAGCATTTGAGAGTAGTTGACCCTGAGCATTGATCCACTGGATGCCACATCACATCCACCAATCATCGTGAATATTGTGACAGGTCAAGTGTCAGATGGCTCAGTTAACTGCCAAGACTCAGTTGAAATTGGCACATCCCAAATGAAAGAGTTTGAAATGAGCTGGCCAGAGGAGTTCAGAAGTACTATCAAGAAGATAGTCAAGACTGTCGCAGAAAGCAACAAGAAGTGCATTACAGTTGGATCGAAGAAAGCATTCGACACTTCATTGATATACAGCAGAGTAATAGGAATACAAGCAAGTTCTAGAGACATCGACATTCAGGATGTACTTAGCCACTATGAGCTGTCTCCGGTGCCAACGTCCATTTTTCACGACTCTGGAACAATGAGGATCTGCAAAGGTAAATCTGACTTGAAAAGCAGACTCGCAAAGGAAGCATCATCACGACTTAGTGCATCAGAGGTTGGGTCAGTTGTGCTGGATGGCTCGGCTGTCTTGTGGGTTGTGCACTGGCCTGCTAAGGGTACCATCGTTGATTACGTCAACAACTTCATGGAGTACCTATCGAAGAAACTGCTTGAAGTAGATGTTTTCTTGATCTTTGATCGATATCTCGAGTACAGCACCAAGAGCACCACAAGAGATGGGAGATCATGTCAGGCCAGCAGGGCGTATCAACTAACAGAGACCACACCTCTTCCCTCACAGAAGGCGGTTCTTACTGTATCTGCCAACAAGAAGCACCTGATGTCCACCATTTGCCAGAACATAATCAAGGATACCTCGTTCCATTGCAAATACACGATGAGTCACAAGCTAGTGATTACAGGAAGCGAAGATGTGCCAACAGAAATCTACCAAGGCGCTATCATCACAAGGCAGGACATTGCGACATCACATGAAGAAGCCGATAACATCATCGCTCAACAGGCCATCATGTGTGCGAAGACCCAGCCTAGCTGTACTGTGGCTGTGTTTGCTGATGATACAGATGTTTTTTATCCTTCTGCTGTACCACTACTTGATGGAGCGCCTGTCTTGTGATATGTTTATGGGCTCGCCCATCCAACAAAGATCCCTAATCGACATCAAGGCCACTGCTCAAGCTCATCATGCAATCATACCTGGCCTACCAGCAGCACATTCTCTGTCTGGATGCGACACTGTTCCTACATTATTCGGTATTGGTAAGGGGACTGTATTGAAGAATCTTGTTGCTGCTCCAAGCTCGTTGTCAAAGCTGGTATGCTTAGATACACCACTACCTGAGGTCATTCACCAAGCTACAATGTTCATCGGTAGTTGCTACAGTAACAAAGTGAACGAGAAGACCATGTCTGATGTACGATACAAGATATCGGCAGCGAAGTTTGGAAACGCGGCATCAAAGATCCAATCACTGCCTCTTACCTCGGAAGCCTTTGCGGAAAATGTAAAGAGATCCCATTTACAAACCTACATATGGAAGACCGCATTGGCCTTGGATCCACTTGAAGTTGATCCAACCGAGTATGGCTACACAAGGCACGAGCCATCAAAGTCACTACTACCTACGACAGTACCAAAAGGTAGCTGAAGGTGTGTCATTGGCACCATATGAGATCATGGTCTTGATCAAGTGTAACTGTGGTGACGATACACCTTGTAGGAACATGAGATGCAGGTGCAGCCGCAACAAGTTACCGTGTACTTTTTTCTGTAGATGCAATGGTGAGAATGATTGCCAGAACGAGCTTACCAAGACCGTAGGCGCACCAAGGGAGGTCGTTGAGTAACTGTTTACATGAAATCATGCACTGTTGTTAAGCCGGATTTAAAACAAACTTTAGTATTGTTAATCAAATAGTTAGAATTAGCTTAACCACTGAAAGTAGGAAAGAGATTTCCAGGGACCTTCGATTAAACTCATTATCAGCGTAAGTGACGTGTGCAGATCTATAGTGCAGAAAGAAGCGTCTCTTTAGATATAATGAAATAAATATAACGTCATCATCAAAAGTCTCTCTGTTATTCTCAATTAGTGAAGCAAGTGCTCAGGAAACTTTTAATTCAGAATTGAAAAAAAAACGAGGAAAAGCAAGGTAAATCTGATATATTTATCGCCTATCTCCTATGACGTCATCAGTCCCTAACCCCCCCCCCCCTTCCCCCTTACTCACTCATAATGTGCACTATACTAAAAATGTATTCCAAATGCAATATTTATTACATTTTAATGGCAAAAGAGCAAAAAAACAAGTCATAAAGTCTAATATTCTAACCACATCTATATGTATGACGTCATATATAGGTACCCCACCCCTCCCCCCTGTAAATCAAGATGCCCAACAGATATGAAGTGTCATCACTCGGATTATTTCTAAAGGGCATAATTCTTATTAGAATTTGCAATAAAACATCGTATGGAGGCATTTGCAAGGTTCTTGTGGCCTGCTGCCGGACTAAGATTTCTCATTCGACATTGAAGACCAATAGAGATCAAAAGTGGCACGTAATGCGGTTATTGTACATAATGGGAATGACCTTTTACAAGTTCTCATCTTGAAAGTGTCTTTTTAGGCAATCAAAATGGGAACCAGTCAGTTTTAAGAGTAACTGGTGGACAGATAAAGGGGTAGGTGAATGTGGTCTTTTTGCTGCTTGATTCTGTTCCATGAAATCTTACATTTTATCTTGCACTTTTACCTACAAGCTAATCGATCCAAATTGAGCCACGTGCGTTAGCTGTGCTTCAAGAAGTGAAACAATTTGCAATCGGTTTTTATATATTATTTTTCACCAGTTACCACGAGTTTAAAATCAAGGGGCCCGAAGGCACTCCTGTCAACGTGATGCATGAATCTGGCAATAGGGATCCCTTTGCCCTACAATGTGTATTGCCTTCAAAAGAACAAATACCAGAGGCACTGCTGGACATCGAAATGTCGTCCAAGAGCGCTAAGAGAAGTTACACGTTGAGGGACGTAGCAGGCAAACAAATAGGAAGAATGCAGTACTTCTTAAACCAAGAGTTAAAAGCGCTTATGGACTGCGGTAAAGTCAACGGCATTGAGGGGTAACGCTTAAATAAATGTAAGCCAGACAATATTTTTGCGTTAAACACTTGTATGACCATAGTTATGAGCCAGACTTAAGAAAAACGCACATCAATTTGGCGCAGCAAACTCGACATGCCTGGAACAGATATGATTAAAAACCTACAACATTACTCGATTTACAGGATCGAAGATATAAATGTCTTGGACAAATATTTAACGATCGAAGCGACTTTGTGTACGTCGTTTCGTTTTGTGTACATCACTGTTCCATCAAATCTTTGCTTTTTGTGCTTTAAGGACAGTTTATATTTGGCAGGTTACTAAAATGCGAACATTTATTCATTCACGCAGATGCTCGAGGAAGGACATTACGAGGAGGAAGCTGCACCTAACCCCAAGAAACTGAAAGCTTGTTAATGTTAATGTTGTTTATTGATTCAGTGACTGATTACACAATAAATATCTCTTTTTATGGCAGTCAATTTGCTATTTTTTGTCTCTTTGAGTGGCTGACGCTCGTAAAATTCTGATGGGATAAAAAACGAAGCGTATTTCAGGACTAGTCTAGCTTATTGTTACCGCGACGCTCCCCAGCGAAAGCATAGCATTGAACCTTTTCAAATTATTTTGGATAAAGATTGGTTTTTCTCCTTATTTTGACCCTGAATTAAATTATGATAAAACGGGAATCAAATGTTAAATTAGCTACATTGGGATGTTTTCGCAGAGAAGTGGCCGCCATATTGAAGAGGATGGTTGCCATGATAACTTGTCACGTGAGCGCAAACTTGATCTTTGATTGGCTAATAGTTTGTTTTGGTCTTGGTTATCAATTCTGATAACTGTGCCAGACTGGTCACACATTGTTATGACGATTATGTACCAGTCAAATCCAAGAGCGCCCATCCCCCCCGGGCAAACCCCTGGGCATTTGACTTTTTTAAAAAAATCGGTCAAATCCCCCACTATGTGGGCAGTTTATACCGTCAAATGCCCCACCGGGCAGGGCTTCACAGAGCGTCAAATGCCCCACCGCCCGGGCAAGGAGGTATTAAAGTATAAACTCGTTAAAGGAATTTTTACAACGTTTCACACCTTTTAATGTAACAATTTATACAAATTTTTGTTTATACAGCAAGCCCACATTGGACAAGCCTTTTCAAAAACGCGGAGACGCACCAACAAAAAAGGAGACTGGTGTCGAAGCCGACCATGGCAGACGTGTTTCAATCGCTCTGTTAGAATTGCTCCGCCTTGGTCCCGAATATGGCCATTTCTCACATAACAACAATTCAGTAATGTCAAAAAACAAACCAAAAATATCCTGTGAAGCTGTCAAAGAAACGAAAAGGAAGCGTACACATGAAGGAAGCTCACAAACAGACGAGGAGGTCTTCAAGAACAACAGTCATGACTGTTCGAAATGCAAGTCAACAAATGATCGTCTCGCTGAAATTAATGAGAAGCTTGAAAGACTACTAAAGTTAACAGGCGAATTTGAAACCTACAAGAGCCGTGTTAAATCCCTTGAAGATGAACAGAAAGTTTGCAAGAAAGCATCGAAAGTTCTCAAACTGAGATAAAAGAAATGCAAGGTTTACAAGATAACATCGCTGAACAACAGAAGACTACCGAAGCTTCACTTCAACACGCCCAATGTGATCTCGCCGAATTGAAGCGCCGTCATATTAAATTAGAGTGTTATAGCCGCAGAAGTAATTTAAAATTCTATGGAATAAAAGAACGCGAGTATGAATTGAATGAAGACACAAGATTTATTGAGGGAATTTTTGCGTACCGACTTAAGGATCCCTAAAGCGGACGAGGAAAGTATTCGGTCCGATAGAGTGCACAGGGTATTAGTTCGTCGAGTATCATCTGGCATCTCGAATTCCAAGCCACGACCGATTGTTAAGCTTTCCAGCTTCCACGACAAAGAGTTTAGTAAATCTTTTATCAAAAACCTTACGAAAGGCCGCAATCTTGGAATTTCCGACGACTTTCCAAAGGAGGTAGAAGAAATGATGAAAAAACTATACCCAGTATTAAAAGCTGCCAAGCAAGAAAAGCGTACTGCATTTTTCAAGGTAGAAAGGCTAATTATAGACGGGTCGCTTTACCGTGGCTCTGAGACAAATGCTTTTCCTCTTTACGGACATTTAATGGACGCATAAAACAGCTCAAAACTTTTATGTTATTATTCATGGCCATATTTGAAGGACCAGTAGTGTGCTTTACAATCTAATTTAGCTCGATACGCAGTCAGTCAACGCTGCTCAAATTCAGAGGTAAGTTATGGAGTTTTTGTTTATACGTTTCATGTTTTTGTTGTTTTTCTTGTTTCGTCGTAATTTTTGCGCAGTCAATTTTGGTTCTTTTCCCCAAAAGGGAAAGCGATCCAGGCAATATAAATATATACTTTTGTCTATGACTTGTGCCACACGGGCAAAGAAAGTCATTTCATTATATAATTGAGCAATAAATATGTTACAAAAGCTTTTGTCACTGAATGCAAGAGGGCTAAATAGTTCAAGAAAAAGAAGACAGGTTTTTCGATGGCTGCACCTGCAACGATCGGACGTTGTTTTCCTCCAAGAAACTTATTCTTCATCGGAAACTATAAAGCGATGGGAAGCCGAGTGGGGTGGGAAAGTTGTAGCTAGCCATGGTACAACTCACAGTAAAGGAGTAATGGTCCTGTTTAAACCAAATCTTAATGTTACTATTAACAAAACCTTAACCGATAAAAATGGAAGATATATTCTCGCAGAAACATCAATAGATGAGATGAAACAAACATAGTTTTTGTGAATATTTATGCACCAAATGATCCTTCTCAACAAATACTTTTCCTTAGGGATTTGTCCAGTTCTGTGTTGTCTGCATATGCAAATGAGAACCTTGTGTTAGGTGGCGATTTCAACTGCGTTATGAATGCCATGGACAAGAAAGGTGGCAGGTCTTTCAATTCAAAAAATACAGCAGTAATTGAGTTTGAGTCGACAATCAGGGTTCACAGCTTTGTGGACGCATGGCGCATAGTAAACTTGCATAATATCGGTTTCACTTGGAGCAACCCGTCGATGAAGATACAAAGCAGACTTGACTATTTTTTCATCCCCAAATTTTTGCAAAAGTTAATTCAAGAATGTAGAATCATGCCCAACATCTCAGATCATTCTGCTTTAATTCTCTTCATCTGTTTTGATGAAGAAACCGCGCCTCGCGGCCCAGGCTTTTGGCGGTTTAATAATTCTTTGTTATCTGACAATGAATATGTAGCTTTATTACGCTCCAAAATTCCAGAATTCATTGAAAAGTACAAAGAAGTCGAAGACAAAGGTTTGTTTTGGGAAATGGTCAAGATGGAGATCAGAGGCTTGACAGTTCGGTTTTCCAAAATGAAAGCAAAGCGTAACCGCGATGAAGAGAAACTCCTTACATCTAGGTTTGCTCAACTGAGCACTAAACTTCAGACAACATACAGTGAAGATGACAAAGCCGAACTTGAGCAAATCAAAATCAAACTTTCTGATTTTCAATCTGAAAAAACACGTGGTGCTATTATAAGAAGCAGAGCCCGCTGGTATGAGCAGGGAGAAAAAAACAGCAAATATTTTCTTAATTTAGAAAAATTAAACCACCGGCGAAAACATATAACATCTTTGATTAACCACAACGGCACTAGGGTTAAAGATCCAAAAGAAATTCTTAATGAAGAGCGGGACTTCTTTAAAGAATTATACTCCTCTAGGAATGTGGATCCTAATAGTGAGGAGTTGAGTGATTTTTTTAATGCAGATTTTCAAGTACCTGAAGAGATGGCCAGCACTTGTGAAGGAGAGATAACTTTAGCTGAATGTACAAAAGCATTATCAATGATGCAAAATAACAAAACTCCGGGCTCTGACAGGCTAACAACAGAATTTTATTGAGGTTTCTGGGACATTATTAGCACCTATGTTGTCAACAGCTTTAACTACGCCTTCAATACTGGAAATTTATCTATTTCTCAACGACAAGGGATTATATCTTTGATTCCAAAGAAAAAAAGGATACCCAGTATTTAAAAAACTGGAGACCTGTGACTTTACTTAACGTAGATTATAAAATTGCAACCAAAACCATTGCTCTCCATATTGAAAAGGTACTTCCGCTTTTGATCAATCCCACTCAAACAGGTTACGTAAAAGGAAGGTTCATAGGCGAAAGTATCAGATTGATTTTAGATATAATGGAATACACTAACCATAAGGATATTCCAGGCGTGGCCGTGTTCTTAGATTTTCGATTCGGTGGAATGGAACTACATTCAGAAATGTTTGGAAGCAACTAATTTTGGCCCTCATCTTCGCCAGTGGGTTTATGTTTTTTATCATAATATTTTCAGTTGTGTGTTGAATAATGGTCACGCATCGGAACCCTTCTTACTTGAAAGAGGTGTTCGACAGGGGTGCCCACTATCAGGTATGTTGTTTGTCATAGCTATTGAGGTCCTTGCGCAAAAGATAAGACGCTCCAACACGATCAAAGGAATTGAAATTGTGTACAATGGATCTCAAGAAATAAAATTATCTCAGTATGCGGATGACACGACAGCGCTCTTGAGTGATAGTGATAGTGAGTCCGTCATGCAGCTATTTGAGTTGTTAGGCCTTTTTGAAAGATGTTCCGGCCTTAAAATAAACGAATCAAAATCGGAATTGTTATGGCTTGGTTCATGGCGCCATAGAAAAGATAAAATTTTAAATCTACAAATTAGTGAGGAGCCTGTCTACGCGCTAGGTGTTCATTTTGCGTACGAACGTGACACAGTTCTACAGCGGAACTTCTGGGATAAGTTAAATTCCTTAAAAAAACTATTAAACATATGGTCTCAAAGAGACATCTCTGTTTACGGCAAAATAAATCTTGTGAAATCCCTTGCGCTCTCCAAACTGGTATTTATCTGCAGTGTAATGAAAACTCCAAAATTTTTTGTTGATGAAGTAAACAAAATAATCTTAGATTTTATTTGGAGCCACAAACAACCCAAGATAAAATACACTACACTCATCAAAACTAGGCAAGAAGGAGGCTTAGTGATGAAAGACTGCTTTATTTAACAAGGCTTTAAAGTTAAATTGGGTTAAGCGACTCTGCTCAAATTCAGACGCTCCGTGGCAGTACATCCCGAAGTCCCTCCTAGTGAATGTTGGGGGTCCAGAGCTTTTCAAGTGTAACTATGACATCAGTCACCTTAATCTGAACAAATGCCTTCCAGCGTTTTATCATGAAATAATCACACTCTGGCAAGACGTAATAGCGTCCATCCCAAAAAGCAAAAATGATGTTCTTGAACAGATAGTTTGGAATAATAAGTTTATTAAGTCTGATAAAAAATCTATGTACTTGCAGCACTGGCACTATGCAGGAATTCTCAAAATTAACGACCTCTTTGATACACAGCAGAACTGCTTTCTGTCCTTTGACGCTTTTCGTAATAAATTTAACGTAAGATGCAATTTCTTACAGTACTTTAGTCTTGTTAACGCCATCCCTCAAAATTGGAAAAAAACTCCTTAACTGCTCCCTCGAACAAAGCTTAACACCGCAAATATTAACAGAGGAAATGACTTGCAAAAAAATTTATACTAAGCTGCTGTCTCTTCGATCAATGCCTCCGCCGACTTGTGAGAAAAGACTCTTAAATTTTGGCTACCAGAAGGATGATTTGAGAAAATTATATCTATTACCTTTTGAAGTAACAAAAGAAGTAAAGCTATCAATGTTCCAGTACAACATTATTCACAATATTCTGTGCACTAAGAGCTTATTATTTAAAATGAAAAAAGAAGACTCCCCACGCTGCCCTTTTTGTCCAGCAGATCACACCATCATTCATCTTTTCGCTGAGTGCACGCAAGCCACTTTGTTCTGGAAGGAGTTTCTGGATTGGGCTTCAAGCATGGTGAACTCAAAATTATAGCTTTCAATAAAAGAAATTATGTTTGGCATTATTAATAATGATTCTAAATTCTGTTTAGCCCTCAATCATTTAGTCATTATAGGAAAGTATTTTCTTTACGTAAAAGCTCTTAACGGTAAACTTTACATCTTTAATGAATTTGTTTTCCTAGCTCGTGATAAAATTTGTCTAGAAAAATATATTTCTTGTATGACTGGTCGTGAAAATGATTTTAGAACAAAATGGTCTGTTTTCTCGTCTCTTTTAAATATGGTATAAAATTCTGTTTACTTGACTGATTGCGCTCCCATTTAATTTTAGTTACCACTAATGTTTTTACTGTTTGTCATAGCTATTGACAAACAGTAAAAACAGCTACTGTTTTTACTAGCTTCAAGTGGTAGTTTTCGTTTTGTTGGAAATTGTCTTTTGTGAATGTTACTTGTACGTGGGTATGTTCAACAAAGAAAAAAATAGCGAAAGTACTATAATTGCAAGTTGTATAAGTATCGCAGTGTAAGTAGTGTAAGCATCGTTTTTGTAAATATTGTACTGGTTCGTAAGTGATGTAATAAAAACAAATAAAAAAAAACATAATATAACTCAATATATACAATAAACAGATGATAAACCAATTGGAACAAATCCACAAATAAAACATACACGTTCTTTTCTAAGGAAAAAGGAAACTCTACTGACAACAAAACGAAATTGAAAGCCAATGTATACTTGTTGTTCATGTAGCTTTCGCCTTTATTAGCTCTGCTAATGGGTCGTCTGGAAAGGCCAATACCTTTTTTACAATAACTGTAAAATTTCCTGTGTGCTTTTATGGCGACAGAATATTATAAAATATGACTAAAATTACTTTACCTTTCGATACGAGCTCGGAATAGTTTCCTGCTAAAACACCTTTCCGGATTTCCTTGTCCGCGCTCCACACTTTAAACAAAGGCATCTGAACTCCAGAATAATGAATATTTATAACGAAAGAGGTCAACTGAGTCAACAGACAAAACAGCAAAACCACGTGGAAACTACCGGAAAAGAATGATTACGAAATCCTTTACCTTGCAACCGCTGACCGTTGTTGTTGAAGTCAAATGCCCTCCCCGTCGGGCCTTGTTTCGCATCAAATGCTTCACTATGCGGAGGGATGGGCGCTCTTGGATTTGACTGGTACATTAATTGCAAGACTGTTCTCATGCAACAAATCTTTTCTCCAAGCGAAAGCGACAGCGGGAAATCAGTTATCGTGTTCACTTGTATTCTTCCCGCACTGCTGCTTTCCCAGCCGTTTGGAGATGTAGAATAGTACTTGTATTACAGATGTAGTTTCTGACCATTTGTCATCGGCTTTGGATAAATACTGCCAAACATTCAAAAAGTTGTTTGAACAAATTGACTTTTTGGAGTTTTATCATTTGATTTGGGTTTATAAAACGGAATGGGTCATTTTATTCATCGGATGAATCAGTGCACCAGTTGAGTAACAATAATCACAAAGCGGAAAACAACGCTAATTTCGAATTGTTAAAACAGAAAGTATTAAGATAGATTTATATCACATTTTCTTCAAATATTTTAGTTCACGACACGTTTACCAAACAATCTTTGTTTTAGTGAACTGGTGCTGCAACACTTTGTATTTTCAGCAGGAAAGTTCACCGGTGTTTTGTTTCGTTTCAGCGAAATTTCTTCAAATTCGCTTCTTTTTTATTTGCTTTGTGAATTTTCGATGTTTTGTCGAATATTCGCGAGAACGTGCCAAACCTGTGCCTAGTCTGTGCCTAACTTGTGCCTTTCATGTTTTTTCTCGTGTGCTTTTGCGTGAAATCCGTGCCTTTCACAGAACGTGAATTAGTGCATAAGCACGGTGTTACGCTAGTGTACACCACCAATGACCAGTGAGTGAAATATACATACACATATCACGTTTTTGCCATTCCTTGTTAAATAGTTCAATAAGCTGTATTCAAATGGTTTAGTAGGAAGAATTTCTGTTTACAATTTGGATAAAAACATTTCATTAAGAAAACTTTTTTCTGTTACCAATTACCAGTGTAATGTGTAGCATTGATCAGCACCTCAAATCTCCTCAGAATATCAGTGTACAAGCAAGCACATAGATTATGGGAATTGAGAATCCGATCACCTTCAATATGAAACATGAGTTATCTGTGGACATTGAATACAAATTGACTGTACTATTGTATGGCTATGTGAACTGTATTGAAGAATGTAAATGTACATATTTGATTTTGGGATTTTTTTAAAGTGGTTAACTGGTCATGAAGGGCTAAGTCCCGGTCTTTACCAACAAATTCTCCTTCCTGGTCTCCATACATTGCTTATAGTATTTGCAGATAATTTGTTGCTACATCTTGAATATTCATGTTTTGTGATCAATTTCATAATTCTCATGACCTGTATCCTAAATATAGTATTGTTACTGTTGGGAGAATCTCGTGCCACTTTCTCAACCAATCGAAAATAAAACAAAAACCAATCATGACTTGCTTGCACAAATTTTCCCATGCTTGCTACATTGGATTGACTGTGTGTGTTGTGATTGGCCAAAGTAATTAAAAAAGTAAAGTCACGCACCCGAGCCAGAAGGCTCATAACGGCCGGAGCTTAAACCCGGTTTCTATAGCATGAAGTGACTAGGAATATTGCTACTCCCCCCTGGATGGGATGCTAGTCGGTCGCAGGGTTTCCCCCAGCATTTTGTCGCCGGTACCCATTTATACACCTGGGTGGAGAGAGACAGTGTGGAGTAAAGTTTCTTGTCTAAGGAAACAACACGACGGCAGAGACCAGGCTCGAACCACCGACCTTCAGGTTGAAAGTCTGACGCGCTAACCACTACACCACCGTGCCACCCATGCCAAAGTAATTACATGTACTATATATGGTTTTGGTTTTATGACACACGATTGAAAACCAATCTATGACAATGCTACATGTAATTACTACTATGATATGTTGGTATGTTCTGTGCTCCACTATTCTATGCTACTGTAGTCTTTGTTGTTTTTGGGTAAGATTATACTATTGTGGACCTGGGTCCAGGACAATATGCAGTGGTGTTCTGTTTATTTTGATTGGGTGAGAGTTGGCTTATCAGGAATACAGCCAACTCCTGCTGTCTCAAATCCTAATTTTGAAGTTGTGAGTGCTATATTCCAAATTAACTTCTTCCCCTTAGAAACTGCTGTATTTTTTTTCATTTACTGGGTATCAAGGGCCCACAGTAATTGGCGGCAGCTGTTGTGGTCACCCTGCCATAACCCAGTAGTTGTTTTCTTTGTTTTTTTATCATTTTGTTTGTTATTAGTTTATTTCATGGCGAAGTCTAATAAAAATATAAAAAAATTAAATTAAAAAATAAAATAATTGCTAACCCAATTCACTATTTCCCTTGAATGGTTGTAACAACTCAATGGTGGTACAGTTGCAGTAAAAATAATACCATATCACTTTCAGACCAATTTTCCTTCTGACAAAATTTATGAAGAGAGGTAGGGGAGGAAGGAAAACCCAATATTGACCAGTACCAGTTCCCATTTATTTTATTTTAGGAAGTCAGGAGACTGAGTACCAGTTAAATGGAAGCAAATGGGCACAAGCCAGAATGTCTCAACTTTAAATTCAGAGGCCACTGTGGCCATGCAATCTGAAGTCTCCAGTTAAACCAGAAATTCCATCTTCCCCTTCCCCCATCGCCCCGTCCCTAAAATTTTGTGGTACATCCTCCCCCGAGCTTTGCAAGGTTCTACGAGACACGTATTTCATGTATATACAAAAGAAGCAATGGTATGTTGGAAATAAAACAAAAGGTATTGACAAGAGACTAAAAATGAAAACCCCAAATTTTTTCAAAGACTTCCAAGACAACTGGAAACAAGTCATATCTATTTTAAGGAGGCTTAGACTCATTTTTTTTTGGCCATGGGGTGTATGTTTGGAAATCAAAATTTCGCAGGGAAGACATGCTTCGATTGCTTTCATAATTCACCAAGTTTATAAAATGTGATTAAAGCTTCCAGCGTAACTGGCTTCCAAGCGACAGTGGTTACTATAACAATGCCAGCTTATTGCTCTTTGTTCTAAACAATGTCGTTTTTCTTAAAATCTAGTCAGATACTTCATAACAAAACTTTGAAATTTTGTAGTACTCACTAGCCGCAGACGAAGTTTCAAGAAGACGGTTTTCGAGTAAATCAAAAATCAATTTTAGAGCATGATAGACAAAGCAATAATAAAGCTAAATAATTCCAAAATGCCCATGCATATTATTTTAAAACAGACAGCCGTTAAAATAATGCTTGTCCTTTTCTTTGCAAATTGGAAACCAGTGACAAAAAAACTTCCATCACATTTCATAAACTTGATTAGGTATGAAAGCAATTGAAGCATGTCTTCCCTGCGAAATTTTGATTTAAAAAAATACACCCCACTGCCAAAAAAAAACGAGTGAAGCCTCCTTAAGGCATCTGAAGTACAGACAGTTATTTTATTACATAACTTCTTTTGAGATTCTGTTGTAATATTACTGACCAGGGACTCCACAGTATTGTGGGTCCCTGATTGTTTTCAAGGGCCACCTCGGGTATTGTTTTTTTGGGCCGCCATGTTTGCTTAGGTTAAGAACATGTGCTTGATGTCAGAGTAGCTTTTTGTTCAGTTTTGCTGCAGAATATTTAGAATTCAAGTTTACCGTTGAGTTGCTTGTTTACAACAGATTCCAACTTAGCAAGGAAATTTCTGACATTTAAATGAAACGTTACAGATTCACCCTTTTGGTATTTCAGTGGCACCTGAAATCTATCAAAAGGAAATGGACAGACTGAAGGGGTTCCTGTGGAAATTATTGTAGATGATTTTTTGATACATGGTAAAGATCAAGCAGACATTGATCAGAAGTTGAGAGCAGTGCTTGACAAAAGGAGAGAAGAAGGTTTGAAGTTTAACCCCAAGAAAGTGAAACTCAGAGTTCCAGAAGTAAGCTATGTTGAACATGTATTCCGCTCAGAAGGGTTGAAACCAGATCCTGAGAAAATTAGAGCCATCAATGAGATGCCCCCACCCGCAGACACGGAAGGTGTCCTCAGGGTACTAGGAACAATCCATTACTTAGACAAGTTCATTGAGCATAAAGCTGATTTACAAGGACATCTCACAGCTTACTCAGAAAGATGCAGCATTTGTGTGGGAAAAACCACAACAAGATGCCTTTGACAGTCTCAAATCTGTCATAACTACTGCTCCTGTACTGGCTTATTTTGACAATAACAAAGAAACAGTGCTAAATGTGGATGCAAGTAGCACTGGACTTGATGCAGTGATCATGCAAGGAGGTAAACCAATTGCATTCAGCTCAAAGACACTGACTTCCAGTGAGAGAAGATATGCCAACATTGAGAGAGAGATGCTAGCTATTGTATGGGGAGAAGAGATATTTCACACTTATGTATACAGCTATTTCAATTAACGTTGTCGGATGAAAGCCTAAAGCCAAGACGGCAAGGTAGTATGGGTTAGGGTTAATAGCCATTGCATCAAAATCCCATACTACCTTGTGGTCTTGCCTTTTTGCCTTTTTCATCTGACAACGTTAATTGAAATAGTCTATCTTCAAGAAACCACTGAATGATGCCCCTCCCAGGCTACAAAGGATGTTGCTAAAACTTACCAAGTATGACTTTAATGTGAGGTATGTTCCTGGGAAGCAACAAGTTATCTCAGACTGTCTGAGCAGAGCACCTCTCAGTGACACTGAACCGGTCAGTCAACCTGAGGATGTCATTGGAGTGAATCTTGTTGAAGCACTTGGCTTCGAAAGCAGTACACAAAGGAGATTCAGACTCTTCAAGCGTTGATGATACTTGTAGAGTAGTGATGAAGTATGTTATGAAAGGTTGGCCTGCTGAGAAAGAGCAAGTTGATGAACTTGCCAGGGAGTACTGGAGCTTCAGGGAAGGGCTGAGTGTTGAAGATGGTTTTCTATTTAAATGTGACAGGCTCGCTGTCCCAAGACCATTGAGAGCTGAAGTGCTGGATGAAATTCATGGGGCACACCTGGGAGAAAACAAAAGACTTTGCTTTGCTAGAGACTATGTCTTCTGGCCGTCAATGACAGCTCAAATCAAAGACAGAGTCAACTCCTGCCCTATCTGTAATGCTTTTCGCAACCGACAACAGAAAGAGTCATCGCATCCGCATGACATTCCAGGATTACCATGGGAAACAGTTGGGATTGACCTGTTTGAATATGCAGGTCACACCTACCTACTGGTCACTGATTTCTATTCAAAGTACTTTGAAATAGAGCTACTTCACCAGAAAACAGCCACCTGTGTTATCAACAACCTTAAGATATTTGCACGGTTTGGAATTCCCAATGAGGTGGTTAGTGACAATGGGTCGCAGTACAGCAATACCAGAAATCTATTCAACAGTACCCATGAGTTCAAGGAATTTGCCAATGAGTGGGGATTTCGCCATAATACAAGCTCACCACAGTACCCACAATCAAATGGTGCAGCCGAGAGGGCGGTGCAGACTGCAAAACGTATTCTGAACGGTGCAGCAGACCACAAAGACCCATTTGAGGGATTGCTGAAGTATCGCAATACACCTTTCCAAGATATGTGTGTCGCCTGCACAGTTGCTGATGAGCCGTCGTACACGCACAATGATACTGACCCATCGACGCTTCTTGTTACCTCTTGTGAAAGCCCTTCAATGTCGTCAGACCATTTCTAAAAGACACTATGACAAACAGAGTAGAGATTTGCCTCCACTTGCGGTAGGAGACAAGGTGAGAATTCATCCAAACAGGGAGCAAGAGTGGTGCAAAGTGGAAGTTATGCCAAGGTCATATCTCCTGGAAGACGAACAAGGGCGTATCTACAGAAGAAATCGAAGACAGATTATCACAGTTCCACATGATCAACCCATGGGTCCACAGCTGCGTAATGCTATGACTTCCCAGCTTCATGACTCTCCCGTGAGCTCACATTTGCCTGAAACTGAGGAGCCGGTGCACAGACAAGAAGTTCCAGTGACCACCAGAGCATGCACAAGATTCACCCATGACCACCAGATCTGGATAGCACGTCAGAAAGCCAGAAAGACTCATTGAACATTGTTTAAGGGGAAATGTAATATTACTGACCAGGGACCCCACAGTATTGTGGGTCCCTGATTGTTTTCAAGGGCCACCCCGGGTATTGTTTTTTGGACCGTCATGTTTGCTTAGGTTAAGAACATGTACTTGATGTCAGAGTAGCTTTTTGTTCAGTTTTGCTGATGGAACATTTAGAATCCAAGTTTACCGTTGAGTTACTTGTTTACAACAAATTCCAATTTAGCAAGGAAATTTCTGACATTTAAATGAAACGTCAAAAGGTGTCAATCTTCACTAAAACTAACCTGTAATTTTGGAGATTCGATTTAAATCTCTGAAATACTGGTCATGTTTAACATAACCTGACTGTAAAAATGTGTTACTTTCATAAATTTTGTTGTGCTTATTGTCAAGAGAAAGTCTGAAAAGGTGCAAGATATTTTTGGAACTGTCACAATGACCAGTCAATAAATGGATCACCAAAAGGAGTCTGGTTTCACAAGTACCTTAAGTCAGGCTACTTCATTTGGAAGACCTCAGAGCCACAAGAGGATACCTATGACATTAAAAAGTTATGTTAAGTCTAAAACGTCCGAAAAGCAGCATGTGAATTTTGGAACCAAAGGAAGGACGTTATGAAGAATGGCAACATCTACAGAAAGCTGTGTCAAAGTAGGAGGCATATGACAGAACATTTGATGCAGACAAAGAATACGTCCTACTCTATGAAGATGGAACACAGGCAGTGTTTATGCCAGGTATATTTCCATATGCAATAACGTATTTTCTATCTATATTATAGGAACTATATCGACTTTTGAAACAATTAGGCTATCGGCATTTACAAATTGTTTTCACACTCAAAGTAAGGAAGTCTGTTGCTCAGCCTTTCATTTGAAACGAGTTTACATTCTCAAGCAAAAACGAAAATCATTTCCATATGAAAGACGTCCTTCATGTTTTCTCAAACAGTCGTTATGAGCCCGCATTTGAAGAAATTGACGTGAAATTGAACAGGTCAGACCTGACTACCAAAGGAACACTTATGTTATGGTAACATGGGTGCTATAAAAGAACACAACATAGAAGTCATCAGGTCTGTCCAAGGGTCTTTTGTTTCCCGTAGATGACTGTACATGAAATAATTTATGCTTGGCCTTAGTACTAATAATTTGGCTCAAATAATTACCAAAACGTGACTTCCCTGACACCCTCTTTTTGCACTGGATCTTAAGAAAGATGTAACTCCTGATGCTGACTACCTCTTTATACTTCTGGGACCCAGTATTCCACGGCAGGAGCATCCAGGCAATGATTTGGGGAACATTATGGACATTTTTCAAAATACACTCCATGACTACTAGTTAGGAAACATGACAGGTCATCTCACTATTGCATCACACTAAAAGAAGGAGGATGAGATGAATGATGGGAACATTAATCAACAGGTAAATGAAGCGTTGAGATCCTAACGTAAATGTGCAAGAGGTCAGTGGCTGGCTGACACAGGGAGTAGCTAATGGTCGTGGGTCGTGGGCTGTGGGTAAAAAGTCGTGGGTTGGAGGACGTGGGTCGTGGGTGTAAGAAAGAAAAATATACATAAGAAAATTAAATGAATGAATGAATGAATAAAAGCAATTTTAAACATTAAAGCATCTTCGAGAGACAAAACAAAATATTATATTCCACGATAAGAGACAATCCGAATGCCAATTGAGTGCGATATTTTTAACTCTTAGATAAGATAACCAAAAAACAAAACAGGAAAGAAAAAAGTAAACGCAGTGGCCTTTAATTCTCGGTATTGGAATTTGAGACATGATCTTTGATTTGCTTTATGTACATTGTTATTGTAAAGTCTTCACGCATCACGGCGTACTCATAGCCCGACTCATAGCCAGGAGCAGCCTCAGAGACTCAGTCAATAAATACAAACAATATTATTGGGAGGAAGGTAAACGTCTCTGTCATAATCTGGATAACTGTTATTAAAATGAGAATTATACTAGGGCCACAAAGCGGCCTGAAGTTATAATTCAAATTATATGAACAGATGAAGTGAGAAATATGAGACAACAAATGGTAGGAATTTCCCAGTTAGTGCTTCAAACCACTTTTTTACCGCCAACAGAAGGGCGACCTCCCTAAAGAAACAGTAGAAGGGGCCTGGGTACACCCACAAGGCCCCGGGACCCAGGTCTCGAGGTCCCATGATGCTTCAGTGGCTTTTTTCCTTGTGCTTCAAACCATTCGCTAAGTATTTTGCTTTGCCCTGCATTTTTTTCAAATTCTAACCGTTTTTTAGGCTATACCTCTGTGTTTTTACACAGTAGGTTTCTTTTTGGTAAATTTGTCACTTTTCAGGTTATTTAAGATAGCTGAACATGTCCCATAGAAGACACAAGTCGCGTAAAAGGACTCGCTCACAGTCGCCATCTTCCCGCCAAAACTCTCCTTCGTCACCTGAAAGGTCGCTGCCAAAACGGTGCAAGGACGAAAACGATTCCCTTCAGAAGATTCTCCAGTCAATTGCTCGTCTTTCCAACCGAATAGACTCGTTAGAGTCCCGAGCAAATCAGCCGGAAACTATTGCAGGTACTGATGATGCTTTGTCGATTATGGCTGGTGAAACGTCAGGCTTGGAGATTAGCGAACCTTTGGCGACCGAAGCGTCTTTTGAGACTGCTACTTCACCGTTGGGGCACCCGTAGAGCCTATTCAAGCACCCATAGCGCCTACAAAGGCACCAACAGAGTCTGGTAAGACATCAGATGAAGCTGAAAACTCAGCGAAATCTAGCGATGATCATGGGCTGTTCGTCCCAGTTGCCAAGTCGACCTCCTGGAAACCATCAGCCCCTTTCTCCAAGTTTCTGGATACTAATTTTCGAAGAAAATTATCTTACCAGCAATCTCTTGAACAACCCGTTGCATTGCCCATGCAAAGCACAATGGCACGTTCTGTCAGAGTTGTCAGAAGGTCGAGTTATAAAAAGGGTAATGTCACTGGAACTAATAGTACATTAAACATTGAATCTGAAGGATTACTGTATTTCACTGGGAACAAAAAGAATATTGAACTGTTGTTTCTTTTTTCTGTTTTTTTTTTTTTGTATAAGGAAAAGGGATGTTGCAATATGATTGGGTTACCTTGTTTCAATGGGAAATTTGCATAGAGTGGTAGTTCAGATTAAGGTGACTCGCTCGAAATGCAAAATGACTTCATCTGTGACCTGGATGCAAATTTGCAACAGCAAACTTTTGGTTACAACTTCATTGTTTTTTACTCTACTGCAATAATTCTTTTCCATCTTCTAGTTGAATGAAGCATGGATTAATAAATATGAACCGATTTTCTTTGACATAAATGCAGGAGCAAAAATCTGGATTTGCGCAAACTCCTCATTTAAAATGGTTGTTTTATTTAGCTCAAAATTTGGGAATCGACTTTGATAAAGTCTAGTATGTGGCCCAGTTAAAAAAGTTTGTCAGAACAGAAACGCTGCAACAGAAATGCCGTCAACTTAGGAGCTTATAGAAATGTATAAAACATACAAATTACAGCATGGGCCGTGCTTTGTACGGCATTTATGCACTCATTTGATTGTACCAGAAATAGAACGGGTGAGATTTCTGATTACATCACCAAGACGTTCGTAAATACCGTATGCGTGCACTGCCCACGAACTAATCTATATTTTCCAGCTCTTCACATGTCCCAGACCACTGCAGCCACTATGCCTTAAGCGACAGCACAGATCCTGCCTTCAAAACCACCTGCATGCACGATCATGACTGAAAGTACGACCTCCGTGAAAACCTAAATGTTGTTGTCTTATATCCAAATAGCAATTCAGGAAGGCCACTTTAAGTGCCAGTACGACAGAGAGGATGCCCTTCACACATTTCAGTAGGTGGTCAGATCAATTGATCTCTGGAGGTCACATCGTAAAGGGGGAAAATTTGTTTTCTGCTACACTCCCCACCTTGCATTCATTCCATTCTATTCTTTTCCCTAATTGGACTGTGAGGAAGGGGTTAATTGCAAGTTAGTTCAATTGAGTACTCCTTTTGTTGCCTAAACTTAAATTAATCATTGGGTAAAACAGAAAATTCGATGATCATACTTACAAGGAGTTTTTGATAAGGCAAAAATTTGAGGTTGTCCACAATACTGCCTAGCTATTTCTTGAGGGTTGGAGTATCATTTCTGCACCGTTGTAAAACGGCGGGGATGTAATTGGTGTGGTGTCGGAGGGTTTTTCATTTCTATGACACAGCACTGCAGTTATGTTGAATATAGGACGTAAGTCGCAGTGCATTTTATAATGACCCACTAACATAAGACAATAGAGCTCTCATTAAATTGCCAATCACCAAAACAAACTTTTGTTTTATTCCATCCACCAACTGATGAGCTAGATTTTAGATATTTGTCTTACATGCAACGTCTTGCTAACCACATGCTATTATCACTTCCTTAAAGTCTCGTCGTCTCATGCTAGAACCGGAACTATTTTCCTGTTTTCTCTGTATATTTTCACATTCTTGTATATATTTTCCATATTGCTGTATATATTTCACTTTTTTCTGTATATAGTTTGCCTTCCACTGGGGGATGGCTGGAAATAAGTGGAATTCAATCGGTGATAAGGAGAAGTTGAAAAATATCAGAAAACAAGCAAGGAGGAGGTGAGGAACAAGAAGGCCCAGGAGAAAACCCTAAAAATGTATGCATTTCTTCCTCCGAGTAGACTTTCATATACAATGTCAGAACCAATTTTGCAAAGCATTAGCATTAACATTGCACGAGCTTGGGACCTCCAGATCAACACTGTTAGCCAAGCTCAGGACCACACATGGTTTGAAGAACGTAAACTTCGATTTACAGCTTCAAATTTAGGGAAAGTGCTTCATATAAAAAAGGAGCCTACAGAGCCATTTCTTAAAAGTATTTTTGAAGCAAAGGATCTTTCAAATGTAGCATCAATTCATCATGGCAAACAAAATGAAAAAGTAGTTAGATCTCTCTATGCAAGGAAAATGCAGAAGCACTTGGACAAGAACTTTACAGTATATGACACTGGTCTTGTAGTAAACCCCAGCCACCCCTACCTTGGTGATGGTAAGGTGTTTGATACACTTGGAGGAATCACACCATGGAAACAGTTGAGAGCACACTGCGAGGATCACAAATTTCACTTATGTTTATCCACAGTTCAAATATATGATTTCATATATTCACATTCATAATGTTATTGGGATAATCTTCCTTGAACTTTTTGGGCATGTTTTCTGGGATAATGTTCTATGAGGCCAGATTTTTAGGGTGCCGAGTTGAATAAACAACAGATTTAACGATGAAAGAAATGTATTTGATATTTTCTCTTCTGCGACATTAAATCTCATTGCTAAGTCAACATTGGTTAGGCCTAAGTTTCATCATTACTACATCACCCTCCTTAAAGAGCTCAATTGGCTTTGTTACAATTTGTGCGCAGTTCTTTCAAGAGAATTTAACTTATTTTCCGAGAAAGTATGCCACATCAACATTGGTGACCTCCAAGACGAAAATGGCAGGCAAGTTCCCATGTTGTGTTTCAACCAAGAGGGGCCAAAAGTACGGATGCACTTTATGCTGGCACTGCTTTCACTGTTCTGTTAGAAAAGACCCTGGCGATGGCGAATTTTTTAAACCTTCTCTATTCGAGCATTTGGTAAAGCGTGAACAGTGAAGAGTTAGTTACTGGCGCAAGCGACTGCGAGAGCTCTAACTCTACACAGAACTCTTTGGGCAACAGTAGCAACAGCTCGTCTGATTCCATGGACGATCTTTTAGATCTATCAGCCAAAGATTCAAGCCTTTTTTTCTTGTCCTGAAAAAGATGTGACTAAATTTATTTTTAAATGATCTCTCTTGTTACATTCTACTATCTCAGTACAACATTTGAGAGTGTAAGTAAGTTAAAGATTTCTATGGCTTTTAAAGTTTGTTTCTAAACATTGTTTCAGGAGATACTATTTGTGTTGATTGGATTATTTACACCTTAATTATTCAGCTTACTCTCCCAACTCATGGAGTTGTTTATGGTGACATGTATTATATTGCAAGCTTACTGTGACCTTGGCACAATGTCATGGGGTTGGCGGTAGAACAGTAGCTAAAGTTATAAGATTTGATTTAAAGTGAGTGAAGGCCTTGCAGCCAGATGTTGTTATTAATTAGAAAACGGCTGCAACGACTTGTGCGACAAAGGGTGACGCCCAGAAAGTATACATGTAGGTTCTAGCATTGAAGACTTGGTTATCATGCTGCGTGAACAATGTGATGTTGCATCTATTTATAAAAACGTTTATCAATTTCATGGTTTTATCTGCTTATAGAGATACTACAATCTTAGACAAAAGGGTTGAGACAAAATACGACATTTTAAGCTCAACGCACATGACATTCATTTCTTACCCCCCCCTGTACAATGTTGTTCAAATGTTGAAATAATTTTTCTACAGTCCAACAAAAATAATGAACAACATTGAATGGGGGGAGGGGGGTTTAAGCATTGTTTTACACGATATTTTTAATGATTTTCGAAGTAAGACTGGTTTTCACGCGTTAGTGTACAAAAGTCTCAACTAGTTTTGTCGAAGATTGTAGAAACAACCAAACTTATTTTATCTCAGTGAAACATTGTTTTATTTAACTATTAGTCCGGCAGTTAAATACATTCAACTGGTATTCTGATTTGAAGTCTTTGGTTCTAAATGAAATCCTCAATGAGAACAATAAATAACATTTTTTGGCACGTCACAGATAACCGCTTAGCCAATTAGTGCAGTGTTTTGATCAGATGTGTGAAAAAAACATGGTATTCTCAGCCGCTATTGAGCCAAAGAGACGGGCATACATTGCCTTTTTAGCTCGCGATAAGGCTTTTAAAACTGAAGACATCGTGAAGAAATGCCATGTTTCAAGAGCTACTGTGTATAGGATTCGAAACGAATCATTTTTATTCGAGAGACAAAAAAGATGTTGTTTTGGTGGTAGACCAAGGAAGTTATGCCCCCGTGATGAACGCAAATTGCTACGAAGTTTGGCTGTGTTAAGGAAGCAAGAGGGGCAGTTTTCATTGAAACGACTAATGAAACAAGCGGAGTGCCAGAAAACAAGGTCAGCGACCGAACTGTCCGTAGATTTTTGAATAGGAAGGGGTATTTTTACCTTCAAGCGCGAAAGAAGGGATTGATGTCAGTGCGTGATTTGCGCAAGCGCATACTCTTTGCAAAAGACATGAAGAAAAAATACTCTGGTGATGTTTGGAAAGAGAAAGTTGCGTTTTTTCTTGATGGTGTTAGTTTCTACTACAAAACAAATCCAGCAGATCAAGCGCATGCTCCAAAAGGAAGAGTGTGGCGTAAAAGAAGCGAGGGCCTGAAGCAAGGGTGCACTGCTAAAGGATCGAAGGAGGGTAGTGGTGGGCGGGTCTTAAGACTAATGGTGGCCATTTCCTATGGAAAGGGAGTCATTCAATGCAGTGAACACGAAGGACTTGACGGTGCTTCATTTGCGCAGTTTCTGGAAGAGAATTTGGACGCAATGTTTATAAAGGCGGGCAAGAATGGCTCAAGATTATTCATACAAGATAACGCCTCAAATCAAAATTCGGGGCTGGTCCGCCGAGTGTTGCGTCGGAAAAGGGCAAAACAGTTGTTTATACCAGCATGTTCGCCTGACGTAAATGCTGTGGAAAATTTCTTTAATCTGATAAAAATGGAACTACATAAGCAAGCATTAAAGCTAAATATTACACACGAGACATATGAACAATTTGCCACGCGCGTAATTACAACTATGTACAACTTCCCTGCAGATATTATTGATAAAATTATTGACACAATGAGTGTTCGCATGGAAGCGATTATAAAAAGTAAAGGTGAACGTACAAAATACTAATAATCAACTCATTCTAAGGAAAATTTTACATTGTACAGAAAAAAAAATGCGGACTGAAAAATGTTGAAAGCAATGTAACGTTAATCATGGGTACGTCACGTAACATGTTTCGCGCGTGACACAGTGTTAAACAATAACGTAACGCGACGACAATAAATGTCTATTTATAATACTTTGAAATACATGGTTGTGTTATCTTTTTCCGTGAAAAAGTTTAAGAACACAATTGCTACATATTTACACGATTAACAGAAGGAAATGGACACATTTTAAACGAATAACAACGAATAACAGTGGGAGACTATGAAATATAAGAAGGTTGATCTATTGTTTTAGTGCAGTTTGGTGTTATTCGTTAAAATGTGGTGTTATTCGTTCTTTTTTTTAACTGAATCTGTTCATTGTTTGTAGTTAATCAGCTTCTACAAAATTCCAATCATCACAAGTACTTTACTCCAGCACTAGCCGTGCAAAACATTTTGCACACGCCGGGACTTCGCGCTGGCTATCCCGCAGGATTTGATAATTGAAATAAAACACTCTGAAACGAACAGCCATCATTTCAGTCTCGCGTTCATCCACCACGCTGTTCTTAATGTATGTGAGTGGCCTTTTTCCTGTGCAGAAGATAGGGGTGGCAGCTGTCAAAGTTATATCTTTGGCGAAATGTGTCTTAGGGGCAGGTAAATGTACCAAATGACCTTCCAACAGTAACAGTAGGTCATGCCAAGGTATCAGCTGTGCAGACCAACGAAAATCATTTAAAAATATACATTCTGCGTTCTCCACGCCCACCCAAGCAAAGCTTCCAGTTGCTGGGTTACAAAAAGTGTTGTAGATGTCACAGAGTGGTTTTAGAATAAATGTCTTGGCACAGTTCGCAGGACCAACTATCATTATGTTTCTGTTCTTGCCGCGGCCTTTCACAAGAAGTTCACTGACAGCTTGTTTAAACACAGTGACAGGCACATTGTTGTTTCTAAGGACTTCCTTAGCGCAGTTAAGCCAATGCCCGTTGCATCGAGCAGCACAATCTCCATTTTTCACTTCTTCCAGGATGTCCATACGGGTTTTCTGGGCTCTATTCAATTTATCCTGGGCGCCTTCTATTTCCCATGCCGATTTCAAAACGTCAGCCACAAACCTAGGTGTGCGGCTCAGTAAAAACTCCGCAAGGTTGATTTTGCCCTCTTGTTTCTGTTGAAACGCCAATGCTTGTAACTGAGTTAGTGTTTTAATATCATTGTCCACAATAATCTCCGATACATCATATGCTGAAAGACGTTTCTTTTTTCGTTTACTACGGCCCGAGGAGTCGTTGCATTCATGACGATCGTTGTCACTGTCAGTATCACTGATGGCTGCTGGTTTGATTGAACGCTTTCTTTGGTGTCTTGAATGGCTGGCTGAGTTTGTGGCAGGTCTCTTTTTTTCTTTTAGATTAGGATGGTTCGCACTTTCCGCAAAATGTTTGTCTGATTTCGTGACGTAATGCCAAGCACTGTAGTAATTGTGAAGATTACTCGAGAAATGAACTGAAATATTGTGCTCTCGAAGAAGATATTGTTTGGCTGAAAACCAGCGCTGATTACGATCTAACTTTGTGGCAATGTGGTAATGTTCACCTGAAGTTCGATGCTGTTCCCTACTGCAACACCACTGAACAACCTTCGCACTACCTTGAGAGAACGCTTGTACCACAGCGAGCGCAAAATCTTCACGCGCACCAAATTTCACAATATCCGCTTGACTGTAAGTTACAAGATAAATACTTCTAAGTTTGTTCCGTTGCAGAGATTCCTGTACAGTCGTGTTTTCTGAATTTTCTGAGCTTGATTCGTTACTACAATAGCTTCTTAGAAGATCCATATGTGCATACAAACGCAAACAAATGTAGAATAACACCATAAATAACCACCCACTAAAACTGTATACCTTTTCGAGATCACAACTTCACGCGTTTGTTAGAAATATCAGTAAAAGTCATTTCTACAATCTTAGACAAAAGGGTTGAGACAAAATACGACATTTTAAGCTCAACGCACATGACATTCATTTCTTACCCCCCCCCCCCTGTACAATGTTGTTCAAATGTTGAAATAATTTTTCTACAGTCCAACAAAAATAATGACAACATTGAATGGGGGGAGGGGTGTTTAAGCATTGTTTTACACGATATTTTTAATGATTTTCGAAGTAAGTCTGGTTTTCACGCGTTAGTGTACAAAAGTCTCAACTAGTTTTGTCGAAGATTGTAGTGCAGATATACATACTGATTTCCTTGGATAATTTTCAATTTCATAATTGCTGTGCTTACTGTGACCTTGACAGGTCACTTAATCTTAGGTTAGCATTTGTGGCTAGCTATTGAATTGGTAAAATTTGTTGAATATTACTATTCTCAGTACCGAAAATAAAACAAGAATATTTCCATAACAATAGATATCTCACAATTCAATGCATAGCATTGCCAACGATTTTTTGCTTCTGATGTGCACGCATCATGGCGAAACCACCACCGTCTGTCCAACACCCCATCCCGTGCCCAAGACATTAACGAAGTAGAAGAGATGTGCCTGTGCAAAATGCCCCAGTCGCAGTTCCAGTTCAAAATGCTCATCCTGCTGAAGACCCAGCCACGAATAATGCTCCTCCCATGGAGAATCCTAGCACTGTACATGATGCTCCATCGCTTGTGGTAATTTGTCCTGTTTTCGTGATTTTTGTTGTTTAATCATTTGCTCTGGTTTTGTTTCTGTGGTTTTCATGAGTGCCAAGATACATGTAGACTTTTTAAGCTTATGTATACATGTGCGATTGGTATGGCCACTGCACTGACATTGTGGTTAAGAGAATGTACATGAGTGTTCTAACTCAGATGTGTGTGACTGAGTGGTATGACCACCGCACAAGAGTTTGTGAAACAAAGAATATGTGTGTGAGTGGTATGGCCACCGCACAAGAGTTTTGAAAGTCAAACAATATGTCCGTGAGTGGTACAGTGAGTAACGTCGTGAAATCAACCAGTCTAAATCTATGGAAAAGCACACAAGAGGTACTTGAATGGTACTGAAAATCCCTGAACAAACAAGAAAGCAGTTTTATTAACTTTGACATCGTTGATTTTTACCCATCAATTACCAAAAAACTCCTTCTGAGAGCAATTGACTTTGCAAATCAATACACCGAAATGAAAGAATCTGACAAGGAAATCATAATTCATGGGAAGCGGACTTTAATTTTCAACGCCAAAGAACCCTGGCAGAAAAAAAGACAACAAAAACGGATTTGACATAGTGATGGACAGTTTTGATGGTGCAGAGTCATGTCAACTGGTGGTGTTATATGTTGTCCCTCTTGTAATCGAAATATGGCAGCTCTGTAGGCCTAGATGCTGGTCTTCTAGAAGCATTTTCAGTATTCGATTCCACCAATTGGCCAAGTGAATACTTACCAGGTGATGGTGAGGAACACATTGAAAAACTGATTAAACACTATCAACCTATTGTGGAGCATCAGGCAACTTTGGTCGAGTGGCAAAGCTTTGTGAATGGCCTGGGAATCTCTACAGGTTCACCAAGAAAAATAGATCAAATGTGACCCGCCACAGGAAAACAGTGAATAAAGTGAACGCATGCACACGGCACGGTACTGACACATTCGCACGCTTCTGACACAACATGCTTATCATGCGATATGCAAACTAAAACAATTGATTTCAAGTAACGTGCTTGTGGCCTTTGTCTGCATTTTGTTAACACGGTTTGACATGGTAGAGCTCTGTATTTTAACACGGTAGATTGACACGGTTATTTCTTTGCTTCTTAACACGCTAGTCGTGATATGGTAGATTTATTTTTCATGTTACTTACCAGACTACATCGCCGGGTCGGAGAATAGTTGTTTTGCTCTTATTATTACTGCATTTACGGTTTGGCAGATAAATGAAAAACTTAAAAAAGTGAGTCTAACAGAGGTGTAAGAGCGCCTCCGATCGAAGAATACTTGAAATAAAACTTCTTGTTATTCTTGAATACACATCTAGCACGTAACGCACGAACGTGAACGTTGTGGTCAAACTGTAAAATTGAACCTCAAATTGTCAAAATACCCGTGTTAAAAAAAGCTGGCTATGATTGTCGGACATTTCGAAGCTTTTCGCAATGAAGGAACACCAAAGACGAACAAAAGCAGCCAAAAAAATAGTTTGTAATGTAAACAAGCAGCCATCTTGGTTAACCTTAGTAACCAGGCAAAATAAAACATGAGCTTAAGAAATTTCCACGTGACATGCGCCACAGTAAACAAAATGGCGTCTGTCGAAATTTGCACTTGCGGCTAAATACAGGAATCGATCCAAAATCTCATTGGATAAGAGAACAATGGAATTTTCGGCAGCCGATCATCTCGTCTCGATTTCATCGGAAGTGACGGAGAGATGTTGAATTGCCAAGACCAAGCAGGCTCGAAATTTGCGGGGTCGGTATCCACCTAAGCATGTATAAAATGCGAAATAAAAGAATGAATCCGCAGAACGTTAAGTATGCCAGTTTATTCCTTTGAATTTGGATCGATTCCTGTATTTCATGAGTTATCAGCCGCTAGAGGAATCCTTAATAATTCTTGTGGATTCATTCCTGCATTTAACTTTCACGTGCCTATTATACTAAATACAGGAATTGATCCTTAATAATTCTTGTGGATTCATTCCTACATTTAACTTTCAGGCATCTATTATACTAAATACAGGAATCGATCTGAGATCTTATTGGATAAAAGAACAATGGCTTTTTCACGTTTCCGAGATAACCTGAGTACCGTCTGGATTTCATTTTCGGGAATTGCCACGAGAATTTGCGACGTCATCAGTCGTCATCGATGCAAAGCACAAAGACAGCGGGAAATTCGATTGCATCTGTGAAATCGGGATGCAATAATTTTTTTCCACTGTGATATATTGAGATACATACGGAGTTTCCAGTTGTCCTCCACAGCAAAGCGACCTTTTTCTCATTTAGGTAAGAGGGATGTTGTGTTGAGTAATATATGTGGTTGTTGATCTTGACGATCTTGTAGGGTATTTGTTTTCACTTGCACTCATGTCTGAATTGTAATCCGAAACTTAATATAAAACCTTTTCCAAACCTATATCATCGATTCCTAAGTTGAATGTCCTTCCTAGATTGACAATTTATCACTTCAAACTGGCCGCTTAATCAAACCTGTTTATTTAGGGAAATTTTAGCTGAAAAAACTGGCTAGGAAGCATGTAGCCACGTTTTTAGATTCCCATCAGCATACATTCGTCTTCCGTCTGTTGCCTGTCATGGTGAATTTCTAGACAAATGTATCACGCTTCCTAACACCGCTCTCAAATTTTGCCATGGCATAAAATATTTTGTCATTCTATGTATTTTCGGTTCCTGAGTAATAAATATTTTGGAGGTAAATTGTAAGGAAATCATTTGACATGGGATTCTTATCAGAAAATGGCGTGACAACTGGGTTGTATGACACTCGCTCAATGTCGCTCCATCAGAGCAGAGTGTGAAGGTCTGTGTATATTTTGAAAGAAAAACTTAAACGTGGATAAAAGACAGACAGGAAACACAGTTTTCTTAATGTTGCAACCATGATCTGTTCTCGCTAAATAATGGTAAATATCACTTGACTTGTAATTATCTTTATTTAATTATTCGTCCCCTCAGTTTTGCCCATTTGGTCTGTTCGGTCAAGTTCCTGTACTCTTAGATTTCCCAACACTTCCCGACAGGCAGAAGATCCTGTCATAATGGATCCAGTGTTACAGGCGAGTTTCTGAAGATGACATTTCAACCTTTGCCGAGTTTAAAGAATACTGTAAAAGCTATATTAAGGTTACAGTGTACCTTCAGATCGAAAATTTATTGAAAATTTTTTTTTGGCGTTAAAATAAAGTTTACAGAATGAACTTTCATCCAACAAAAAGTATCGAAAAATAGTGAAAATTGACGGAGAAATGACGGTATAACTTTTGTGGGCGGAGTTTGTTTATTAAGCGATATGTTTTTTTAAGCGCCGTTTTCTCAAAGTTAATTTTTCGCTTGTTGGGGACACTTTAAAGAGCTACAACTCAAAGGGAATTTGTTCGATTTTCCTCAAATTTGGACAGAAGCTAGGCTAACATATCATCAACAAAAGCGTGTCGGCGAATTTCTTAATTCCGAAAACTTTTTCGTCAAGAGGCATTTCCGTGCGATCATTCCAATTTTTTTCTCCCCTTTTCGAAAATATTCTGTAACTTTTCACTGCAATTGAATATGGAAAATCGCCGACATGCTTTTTTAGCGCTTCGTGTCCGGAAACCCGAGAACAAATAAAATTAGCAAAATATAATAATCGCTTTGAGTTATAGCGTTTTAAAGCTGATTCGGACGTTCGAATTTAGACGTCGTAAAAAATTCTAAAATTCATTTTATTACCAAATGGTTTCCATATTTAGATAGCCAGCTCTATAAGCTTTAATTTGATATCTGGGTTTAGGTATATTAAGTGTAATCTTAAGACGCTAGAGCTGTTATACTGGAGACACCCCCGAAGGTACACTGTAACCTTAAGGGGGCTTATTTAATTACAGGCCCCACGAAAGGGGGCTTATTACAGAGGGGGACTTAGTTCAAATCATAAATGTTCGAAACGGGTGTGTGGGATGCACGAGATGCACGACGTGGCGTACGCCTGCACAAATGGCATAAATAGCTTGCGCAGTAAGGATGTGCACTATTAATGGGCGTGAACGTCCTTAATAAAGAGAGATAGAGCGCGCAGGGGGGGGGGATAGAGCTTTTACGGTAACTGTGCATTGAAGAGATTTGAAATACGACTTACTCAAATACCTTGATAACTTCTTAAACGTAGGACTGATTTTTTTCTTTAACGGTAAACATCAATTATATCGTTTAATTGTTTCTATGTATACTTTTAGAATATCATCGTAAACAACAAGTTTGCAGAAACTACCAGGTGACAAACATCCACAATCCGATTTCCCCGTGTAGAACCCACAGGGCCACTTAATATGATTGCAGCAACGGGAAAAAAATAACTAATGTGACATCACTGACACATATGCCATCAAAATCGAGCTGCGGGGAGATGCTAGCTTGACATCGACCTGGTACATTCTCTAGCATTACGTGCCATATAGGCCACTTCAATAAACAAGCTCCGCAGACAATTCTTAAAATTCAGTCTTTGGGAGGTGAAATTTTAGGTAACAACAGAAAGGCAATGGTTAGCTGAAAAGATTGTGCCTCCAAATGACAAGTGTTTGCTGTCTAAAAGCCACATGAAATCGTATGAAAATCTGATTTCGACACACCCGATGGGCGCTCGGTATTGGACTATAATCGCTCAATTCTTGCCTCAACTACTGTATTCTTGCTGGCATTGTAAAACTGTTGCAGGCAGAAAACAATGACCTCTTTATTTATGCTGAGCGACTTAATTCAAATGGACATTAAAAATCTTCGACGAACGATCCAGCAATGCAAAAGGAGCACAAAATATGTGACGTTGATAGCGAATGTTGGAAAATCGAGAGACGTTTTCTTCAGCACGCCGCAAAGACCTGGTTGTCATTGGACATTGCTTTACATTGATTTTAATGTAAATAAATGGTACTACTGCGACTCATATGAATGGGGTGCACCTAAAGATATAAAGTGCTTTGTCCAATTATCGAAACCTTTTACGAAGAACTGAATGTACCCACTAGGCCTTTCAAAGGGTGTGTGCAAGTTCATGTTCCCACCAAAAACACCCCACATTTGTGCTCTGCACGACGCCTTAAGAACCTTCCTCTGCAGACCTGTGGAAATGTTTGTGGTGTGACTGTGGCCATCTCAGCAGGCATTGCTTCAGCTGCTCCCATTCTTTAGAGACACGTTTTTCTCGATAAGAGTAAGAGCCTACCGGAACATTTGAGGTGGCTTATGTCTCCTTCAATTCATTCAGACTACCATAGATGTTCAATTATTTCTTGGCTGGTAGCCAAGGTTGATCTTGAAACCATCGGTATTTGCCTGCCTGATGTCGATGGAGTTGGTTATCCTGCAGCTTCACCCAGGCTTGCACCCAAGCCTGCACCTAAGCCTACACCCAAACCTGATAATTTTTGCCATGCTTCTGAGAGAAAGACTGCCAGGAGGAAGCGGAAAAGTGGAACATTGTCTTCTATGGAGCGTTATCTATCTGGCAGAGGGTGTACAGAACAACTTAGCAATGAGAAGATCCCAGTCTCAAGGAACTGAGTCTAACGTAATGGTTGAGGAACAACCACACGACAAGCCACATGAGCGGTTGCAACAATTCCACCTGTCTGACGACTCTGATGTTTTGGAGTAAGAGCACCAAGCCGAAGTGGATGATAGGTTTATTGGTGTTGCTTTAAAGGAAGAAGATCATCTGGCTGAAGACATGGCAGGAGGAAGGAGGAAGGAGGAAGGAGGAAGGAGGAAGTCAACCACAACCCTGACGACCCTGTGGACGCAAAGGAAGACCAGGGGGAAGTTAACAACAACCCTGGTGACCCTGCTGATGCGAAGGAAGACCAGAAGTTAACGACGAAACTGATGACCCTACTGACGCAAAGGAAGACCAGGGGGAGGTTAACAACAACCCTGGTGACCCTGCTGACACAAAGGAAGACCAGAAGGAAGTTAACGAAACTGATGACCCTACTGACGCAAAGGAAGACCAGGAGGAAGTTAACGACGAAACGGATGACCCTACTGATGCAAAGGTAGACCAGGAGGAAGTTAACAACCCTGGTAACCCTGCTGATGCGAAGGAAGACCAGAGGGAAGTTAACGACGAAACTGATGACCCTACTGACGCAAAGACCAGGAGGAAGTCAATGACAAAACTGATGACCCTACTGATGCAAAGGTAGACCAGTAGGAAGTTAACAACAACCCTGATGACTGTTGACGCAACGGAATACCAGGAGAAAGTTACCAACAGTCCTGTGACCCTGCTGACGCGACGGAAGATGAGGAGGAAGTTAACAACAACCCTGATGTCCCTACTTACACAAAAGAAGACCAAGAGGAAGTTAACAACAACCCCTGATGACCCTGCTGACGCAAAGGAAGACCAGGTTGAAGTTAACAAATCCCCTGATGACCCTGCTGATGCGAAGGAAGACCAGGATGAAGTTACCAACAACCCCAATGCAAAGGAAGACCACCAGGTTTATTTAAACCGCAACTCTTACTGCCCTGCCACAGAGGAAAGTGACCAACAGCCAGTGGGAAATGAAATGACATCTAGTGTGTTCCAGTGTCCGTTCTGTAGCCAGACATGCAACATCAAGTCTAATCTAAGAAAGCACATTAAACACAAACACGGTGATCAAGTAAACAATACCTCTGCCCTGGATTCTGGGAATTGTCAGTGTTTTGAGTGCGGATGCAAGTGTCGTAAAATTTCTGACCTTTGCCAGCATCTCACCATTCAGAGAAGAAACGTTAAATTTCAATTTTCCAAGCTATGCAGGTAAATATCTACGTAGGGAACCCACCTGTCCCATTGCAATGTCAGACTTATTATTAACAGGAATAATGTTCTAACGGTAGTTAACGCAGAGGTCATGAGTTCGATTCCCATTAAAGGCTGGAATGTTTTTCAGCCTTCTCTTGCTACTATTCAGTTGCAAACAACATTGTGAGGCTCCTTTGTTATCTTCTTCTATATTTTCTGCAGTTTACATAGGTTTTCACCAATACCTTTTACACCAAAGCATTGGGAATGGAAAAGTGGCAAAACTACGATAAAATTACAATAAAAACTGTTAATAATGATCAAAAATAGATTGATTTAACTAAAAAGTGCTTGAAAAATTTTTTACTTGGGCGAATCGATATAAATACCTGAAAAAATTACTTGGGTTAATCGACTATGGGTTAGCATCCCCGGCAGGGAGTAGAAGAAACCAGGGGTTAAACACCAGCTGTGTCGGCCATGCAGTTGGCGTGTGGTTAGATGTCACCTTTACCTTATTTTAATCCTCCACTTCCGAGCAATACATTTACAACTATTTAAAAATATATGGAGCAATTTAGACACAACAGAAGAATCGGTGAACCATTTGTGATATCAGTTAAATATGCTAACATTTTATTACAATCTTCATTTCAGACTTTGATCAGTGGGAAGGATTCATGGAGGACTTAGAAAAATGCTCTTTCACCAAAGTTACTGGAGACAAGGTTAATCATGAGACTGCCGTTACTATGAAATATTTTCAATGCAACCGCGGTGGGACTAAGAGAAAAACTAAAGAAGGATCTCGGAGGGGAAAGATGCAAGGTACAACTCTTTTGTCAGATTAATTAAGTCCAGATGAACTCCATACCAGAATTTGTTGAGTGGAAGACCTGATTTGCTAAACCAAGCACAATGTCGCATCTGTCCTGTAAAGAAAAGTAATCCATTTCATTTTTATATTGCCGTATTGCAGGCTCCTGTAAGATTGAGGCTAATTGTACAGCTTCGATGACAGTGTCTGTGCTATCCCATGGTTCCATTAAGGCAGACGTAGTACTCACCCACTATAGCCACAAGAAAGAGCTGCAGCATATACGTGTGACAAAGCAAAGATGTCAAGAAATCGCGGCTAAAATGAGACGGCGTATCCCGTGACAAAATTCTCGATGAAATCAGACAGTGTCACGAGTAACTTAAGCAGATACCAACTGGTGACCAGGAGAGACCTCGCAAACATAGAACGTGCCTGTGGCCTTAAAGATGTCCAACGACATGCCAACGATCAACAAAGCGTATTGGCATGGATTCAGGAGTGGAAGCAGGCTGAAGAAAACCCAATCCTTTATTACAAGCTACAAGGTCAGGAAGCAGAGGAAGGGTACGATTTAGCTAAAGATGACTTCATCACCAAAAATTTGCTTCGAAAGGCGTCTGCTGTGATACCACCCATGGTATCAACGCATACGATTTCAGCCTGACTACGATCTTAGTCATGAGTATGGCCGAGGGTTTCCTGCTGGATGGTGCTTGTCCAGCCATGAAGATTTCACCACTTTGACCATACTTTTTAACGAAATTAAGAACACTGGCGATGTCCACTCTACATTGTTCATGAGCGACATGGCACCACAGTTCTATAATGCATGGGTGGCTGTCATGGGTAATCCAAGGCCCGTCAAACTCATATGCACCTGGCATGTCGATAAAGCTTGGAAAGAAGAGTTAAGGAAGAAGATCGGTGACCTAGTTGTAGAAGCAGAAGTCTACAAATTGTTGAGGATTGTGCTGCAGCAAACACATGAAAACGTTTTTGCGTACTGCTTGCTGGCCCTCCTCCAATGTCTGAAATCTGACTCCAAATGCGCACAATTCCACGCTTACTTTACAAAAGAATGGGTCCTCAAAAAGCTGAAATGGGCGTATTGCTATAGGCGCAGTCTCCAAATCAACACAAATATGTACGTGGAGGCATTCCACCGAGTATTTAAGAGATTATACCTTAAAGGCAAAATCAACAAGCATGTGGACACCTGTCTGGTCAATCTGCAAAAGTATGCACGTGACATGGGTTTTGATAGGCTTATCAAAATGACAAAAGGAAAGATGACCTACTGCATGAATGTAATCAGTGAGCGCCATCCCCAGAGCCTGACCTTACCCAATGATTCTGAGGAATCCCTCGGTGATGGCAGATAAAAGGTTTTGTCCAAGAATGGCAAGACCTTTTATGAAGTCGCTGAAACATCAGCGTTGCGTCCAGAAAAGGATCTATGTAAGATGGTTTGCAAAGAGTGCCAACTCTGCATTCATACGTTCGAGTGCATCTGGAATTGCACGCATTTTGGGCATCCTACTGATGAACAGTTACGAAATTCAGATATATTTAGTAGCCACATTTATTTGAGGTCTGTCCCCTTTGAATTATCATGAGTACCATATGCAAGCACATCCACCTGGTAAAGCCTATCACTTCAAATGACGTAGTGGCATTGCTAAACGAGAAACCTGTTGCGAGTATCATCTCTGACAAGGAAGACGAGGAAATCGAAACTGTTTTAAAATGTATTCGATCCCGTCCTGACGACATCAGTGCTTCAAAGAGTCAGATCAAAGCCACTCTTCTACAGCTCATGGAAGAACTTGACAAAACTGCTTCTTCGTCTGCTCTGAAACAGCTAGAAAAACAACTGGCGGCTGCGCATAGCTTGTTTATCGCTTTAAACAATGAAAAAGAACAGGACATCATTCCACTTAAGAATAATGGAAACGCACCAGCCAATAAAAACTTAGAGACACAGCTGCGGTTTTACTTGACCAAAAAGCGATGTCATAAGGCAAAAGTGCAACTTGTGGGCCCCACCTATGATGAACAGCAGGCCTTTCTGATGGACATTGAAAACGAGAAAAAAGAAAAAGATGAACCTGTGGTGGGGAAACGACTTGATGAAGGTTAATGATATGCAGAATTCACTCATTCTAGTTTTTTTCCATATTTGTTTTGACCGTGTCACAATTTTTTAGTAGGAAACTAACGATAGGATAGCTAATATTAGTGTCAGGTAAAACTCTCATAGCCTGAAGGAATAACAGCATAGTAAAAACCGTATGCATCTGCCTTCGCCGGTAGCGGAAGGAGTGATAAACCACTTTGCTTGTAGGGTACATCGGGGGTTTTATGTCTTCAAACGAAAGTAATTAAAGTAAATTCTGTTCGAAATAAGGATATTGGCAAGAGCACTCGCATACATTTAAAGTAAAAAACCAAATATTCAAAACTCAAAGTAAATTTATCGTGATTCATTTTATTTCACAGAAAAGAGGAAAATGATACTCTGGTTGTCAAATGAAGCTGCGTTAACAGCACTAATAGAGACAGGCAAGTGTATATCTGTAACAGACGTTTGCAAAGATGTCGAGGATGTGCCCGGAGATTCCACTGATGCTGACATAACCTCCATTAAGAACCATTTTGAAGATGACGCTTGGACGAAAGTTTTAGCAAAAGGTGACTTCCAATCATATAAAAATTACAAACGTTTTGTAGTTATTGGATACATTTCTTCAGGTTTAACAGAAAAGTAATTACTTTTGTTATTGTGGAAGAAGTTCGACTAAGCTGGACTTGCTGCAGTTGCAAAGTTGCTACTAACACAGAGATGGTCGAGTGTGAGAGTTGTTAAAGTTAGGTGTTTAACCGTACTTTGTTCTCTTATAAATCAGTCTACCCAATGATTTTGACAATTTCATATTACTCAATTTGAAAGAAGTAGTTCTTCTTATCCTAAGTACTACATTCGGGTACCGAAAGTTGTATCATGTAGACCTTTACTATACTGTCAGTGACAATGTGTTTGGTGAATGAGATGCATGATGTGTATTGTGATACCTGCATTGTCCCCTTAACTTCAGGATGACAAAATAAGGTCTGTTGTCTTGTCGAGGCCAATGTTTGAAGGCCTTAGCTGCCTAACCCTACCCAAAATTCCCTTAAGTGCCTCCCCTCCCCCCCTTTCAGGACTTCAGTAAAGAAGGAATACAGTGTTGTTAGGGACGGTTTGTTGTCCCGCGTCCCCTCAGTACCCCCCTTAGTAGGGGTCACGTGATGTAAGACCATGTGCGTTGTTTTGCAGCGAGTAATGGCATTTGTAGTTTGTCCCGTCGAAGTTTGTTCGCGTTTGGCACTCGCTAAGATGGAGAAGAGCCTGAAAGAGCCCAAAAATTAATGTAAGAACATTAGGGTGTATATTTTCAACCGTCGTTTCGTGTTCCTTTCTGTAAATTACGATTTATTGACTCGTTTGTGCTTACTCGTTTGAGCTGTGCCGAACAGTAGTATAAGGAGTGGGTGATCCGGCCCCAGCTCCAAAGGCCCGAGAAATCGCTTATTTTGGGAACTCCCGAACGCCCGAGTTACCTGGCCCCCAGGGCTCATTGCATTCGCCCTGGGGGCCCGCTAACTCGGGCGTTCGGGAGTTCCCAAAATAAGCGGTTTCTCGGGCCTTTGGAGCTGGGGTCGGATGCACCCACTCCCTATACTACATAGTGATCAATTCTATACGACCCCACTTAACGATGCCTTTGCGTTACAGCCCCACTTCAAATAAGGGTTAGATTGCATTATTTAACGCCTCCTGTGTGAACTGAGGTCGGTGTTGTCAATTGAATAAACGCTTACCCCTTGCATACACGATGCCTATGCTACTCTTTGCTCGCCAACTGAAGGTAAGTAATTCAAAACTCCCCTGCCCTGACTGTCAGCGAATGGTCTGCGTGTCAACGTTTTATGATCATATGAATAAGGGCTGCCCGCCTTTTAGAAGAACTCTTCGAGTTCTTCACGAGCATGAGAGGGTTTTGCCTCCATCACCAATCCCTTACCGAGGGGTTGAACATATCAGACGAACACTCTGGTTTCGCTTTGAAAACAATCGAGTTTTTCCCATACATGAGGGGGGTTTGCCACCGCCACCGCCGGTGGTTATTCGAGATGTCCTTGCAAACTCAAACATCAGCCAGCATGAGCTGAATGCATGGCTTGATGAGCAAGAGCAAGAACAAAAATCCTCTATAACCTTGAATGATCTTGACCCTTTACACAGGATCCGTAATGCAAGCTTTGTTGCGGATTTCATCGAAGATAAAACACTGCTCGCAGCGTTTCGAACAGAGTTGCTCGGTTTTTACCAATTGAATAAACCCTTGCCCTTCGTATATCAATGATGACGTCAACACAAGTGTTCTTGAACTTTCTCAAATCGAGGAACACTGGTCTGAAACAAAAGAGCGCCGACTGGGTGAGCTATCGGCAAAATACTATTGGCGCGTCCGAAATTGCAGCCTTGACAGGCAATTCGCCATTTGAAACACCACAGAGCTTGCTCTTAAAGAAAATACAGCCAGCCGACATGCACAACAATCTGTACCTGGGGCAATCTGTTCGAACCGCTCGCTCATAAGTACTTTGAGCAGAAGCATTGTGTTAAAGTTTTTGCGCATTCTATATCCCTCGATCTAGCAACAGACCACCCATTATATCGAAAGGTCACATGTAGCCCTGATGGCTATTATCTAGACAAAGAAAACAATGTAATTCTTTTGGAGTTTAAGTGCCCTTTCAAGCGGAAAATAGCTGTCTCGAGTGCCTAGTTATTATGCAACCCAGTACAAACGGGTCTTTGTTTTAGCGGATCTATGGTCAACAAAGGCCTTTTCGTTGATTCTTACTTCAGAATGTGCTCTCTACAACAGATAGAGCCAAGTTTGAATCATAATAATCTTTTAAACGGCAGAAATATTTACGAGACAAAAGGGCACACAGCGCTCGCCTGGGGCATCCGTTATTTGTTTTCAAAACACAAGCTAACACGCAATCAAGCCGAACTTATTGATATTGGCGCTCTTAAACTCAAACGTTTGAGCAAATAATGACTTCAATAGCCGAGAAAGACCTATGGTGTTCTTACGGTGCGGTTAGAATGTCGTTCAGCAAACAGTACGGAGACGAGGAGTTTTTGCGGTACAATAGAATGAAAAAGGCTCTCCTTGCTCCAGACGAGGGCCCGAAGCCGGTTGCATTGTTTGCATGGAAATTGCGGGATTCAACAGAGCTTCAAATTGTCAAGGACGAGGGGTTCTTGAACAGTATTCAACCAAAGGTCGAGCGCTTTCACGAGAACTTGGCAAGGCTTCGCAAAAAAATAAATGAAAATTTATCAAAACAAAAACACCTTGACAAAACCATACCTGGTGAAACTTTTGAAGACAACATCGGCGATGACAGTGCCCTGTTGGAAGCCTTTCTAATTGAGAAAGCGGCAACGCTAACTCCAGATCTCAGAAAGCAAAGTTCCTCGACAGACATCCAAGTTCAAATTCGCAAGATCAGTGCGTGACGACACTTCTCAAGTTGAGGTATTCCTTATGAATAAGTTGGCGGAGCAATTTCTTCAGCCTGAATTGCTGCCTGCCAATACGGCTCGTAGTTTAGACACATAGATTGCCTCGGAAGTCGTATGTAAGATAAAAGTTTCTGTTTTCTTAGGCCCTCTGGCAGAATTAGGGCCAAGATTTTATAAATTGCGAAATTATATGACGTGTTGTTAGGTAGATGAGGTTTCACGTTTGTGTAAACAGACAGTTTGTTTAATTTTCGTCATCGGTTAATCTCGGAGATTTATTTCTGAATAGCTGATTACGCGGATATTTGAAATTATAATTTTTTGTGCCTAGATCTTTTCCTCTGTTGTAAAGGTCTACACGAGAAAAGGCAACGTCGTCTAGTAGTTCAATTCGGCTGCAGTTATTGCAGACAACTTCTATGGATTCAGACATGAGTGTAAAATATCCTCCACAGCTTTGACACGATTTTATATTTTTGTTTGTTCTGTTAAAAATGAACACAAAACTGTTTTCTCGATACCGCTGGATTTGTTCTTGTCTAGCGGTCAAAGAAAGAGATTCAAAGATGCTTTGGAGCTTCTCTTGTAGTTGTGAGCGGTAAAACTCAAGTCTGTAATCACTGCCATAGAAGCTTTGCAGCCGGATGAATTTGTGTTTTATATCCAAGCGCTCTAGTTGAGTCTTGTATTTATTATTTTCATCCATACAACTGACGGCAGACATTTGCTCGTTGAAGCGTTTATGAAGTTCAGCCTCGTAGAAGGCTTCAGAATCGTTGAAGCGTTTGTGAAGTTTAGCTTTCATGTTTATAAGTAGAAATTACAACTATTCAATTGGTCACACATCATTTGCACATGCATAGTTCTTTATGAGTTACCACATGTGAAAGCACGGCAACTTTCTCGAATATAAAAGACCTTTTCGCACCATATATTATGTTGTCTGTAATTTGGTATAGCTCAAGGAGGTGTGGTTGGCCACCACTGAATCCTGCTTACGGCTAATGCGATGTCTCAGACCAGGGGTAGTGGGGTTGCTGAGTCAGTTTGTGACCTCCTGGTAAACCAGCCCCGGCCCAACTGATACAGGGGGGTGCTCAAACAGAGATCTCCTAGGAGAACTCGCCCTCGCTCCCAGAGGCTAAATGGGAAACGACAACTCCCCTGTCAGGAGTTAAAGTCCTAGCCTAGGCTAGACAAACAGAAACAGCCACCAGAGCACCCCAACTAGGGTTTTGTCCCTTTTCGTTATGTGTCACGCAACGTCACGCGTGACAGTCACACACAATGTCACGTCATGTGTCACGCTTTGTCACACAATTCCGTTCTTTTGATATAGAAAGCGAGAAACCCGAGTTTACTCTTTCAAATCTGACTTGGACACAGTGGTAAGACAATTTATCTTTTTTTGAAATTCTTCTTTTACTTCTTTGTGAAGCTCGCCTCTGAGTTTTTCAAGATCTGGAGTTTGAGTTTGCCTGTTTACTTTGGTGGTCTTTGTTTCACCAGAGCGTATTTCGTTCTTTAGTTCGTGATATCTTTCGACCTCACGGAGGATGATTTTGAACTCTGAATCGCTGATACTCTTGTCAGTTAGAGCCTTTGAAACCAGCTCAAAGACAGAGTTTCGTTTAGCAAGGGCGAGTGTGTATATTTTGTCATGTTTAGTAATTTTTCTCTCAAGCAGCTTGCTAAACATAGTGAGGCCGGCCGCTGAAAACCTTGTAATAACAGCAACACCCCCAATAACAGGGCTGGCTATGAGCCCAACTCCGCTCAGAGTTGTGGCGATTGTGGCTGAAGACAAGCCTGTAGAAATGAAACCAAAACTTACTGCGGTTCCGTGAACAAAGGTGTGTGCTCGCTTGTATTTCTTAGCAACTTGCCTGTAATGATTCGCCTCCGACTCAAGCTCCTTTTGTAAGTCAGAGATTTTCTTGAGTCTGAAGTCTTCACCGTTGGATAAGACTGGGTAAAGTGATTGAGTCTCGCTGTATTCAGGAGCTGATGGCAACACGTTAGCCGAGCTCATGGCTTGTATATAATTATATATATTAATTTATCTCAACTTCAAATTCAAGAGGCATGTTATTGAAGTCAAAAAGGTTATTGTTCTCATCCCTCACAGATAGAGTTATGCTGTTTACATAATCGCCAGACGAGACGTCACGCAAGATGTTCTGCTGTGTTGTTTCATAGAAAACTTTCTCATAGGCCTTTCCACGAAGATCAAATTTAGCCAAAACTGTAGAAGGCTTACCATTGACTAGGTTTTGTTCTTTATCGACCAGATCACAGTGGATAAAGTAAGTGCTTGGTGATGTTAATCCTTTGACGAATGTTATAAAGAGCAATTTAGGACTTATACCAAGCAATTCAGACAGATCGCGGTCAAGCTTCACCTCCTCAGAATAAAGTTTGGCAATTGTCATCTGGCCAACTGGAGTATTTGTTTCAGTTTTTAATTTAAAGTTACCCTCGAAGGCTTCTTCAAATTCTTATGCCAATCTATCAATAGTGTAATGCCCTTCAAGTATTCTTCTGGTAGTCTTGTGTTCATTAGGGTTAGTAGTTAATGTAATCTCACCTCTTTGTTTTAGATTAAACCACGAATTATAAATCGTGGCGGGATAAGAGCTGGATGTAGCTCGGTTTCTGAAGCAGGTGATCGAAGTAGATGGTGTGAGGGTTCGAAGGTGCGACGATTGTTAACACAACCATTGTGTATATAAATATATTTATATAATCATGTTTGGCAGACGCCCTGGCGGTTTTAATCCTGCTTCAAATCTCGGCCTGGACATTGGCGGTCACGATTACGGACCTCCGCCCCCGTTTTATAGTCCCCCTAATATCTATCAACATCCTAGAACAACACAACCCGCAGTAAATCCGCAACTGGCTTGGATGAGTACTCTCTACAGCTGCCAAGGCTAAGGCTATCTCAGACTTCAAAAGGCGTTTCCCGCACGCTTTGCTCTGTGGTGTGCAACAACCGGCTGCGGGATCTCGCGTGACCTTCTGTTTGATAAGAACTCTACTCTCTCCCTAACCCCGCAGCTTCGGTCATTTTACAGGTTTCACGTCTATTTCACAACAAGACGAATACTCTACAAGCTGGGTGGGGAACAGAGCATGAGTGCTTTGCCAGACGACCCCACATTCAACCAGAAAGATAACAAGTTCAACATCGACGCATACAAGAGGATTTGCCAAGAGTTCGGTGTAGACCCCAATTCTGACTTCCGTTTCACATACGGCAAAAATCACGGGCTTGGCAATGTGTACATTTGGGACGCATATGATGGGCCCATTTCTACTGATTACAACTATCCTGATCCCGATCTAGCCCTGTTTGATGACGAGCGTGTGACAAACAGAAAAGACCCAAACTATCGAGCAAACGGCATATAGTTCGTTCGTAACGACCAGGGCGCTGTTAGTCAATTCGAGCACTTTGTGCCGAATTATTCACAAGGGCTAACACAGCCAGGGCTCGCTTGTATGAATCAGTCAATCAAGGCCTTTGTGTACTGCATTCTGGGTGCACAAGCAAACACTCGCAGCAGCATTCTTGAGAGTGGAGGCCGGGCATTCGAAACGCAGAGTCTTCCTCACACTCTTAGAGGATGCCATAAGACTAAACAACATATCTAAGAGCGTACAGCATTATCAGCAGGCCATCCAAGCAACGAAAGTGTGGCTAAACTTTGTAGTTGCCCCTGGGAGCTGGCTGATGCCGTCACGCATGGTTATCAACACAGAGAGCGTGGTGAAGTACAATAACAATCTTATGCAGGCAACCCAAGGGATGAAACTTGGTGTTAACAACGATGTCAATCTTGCCACAAAAAAAGCCTCCCTTCGCCCCATGGACGGTGGCCCGACAAAGATAAATCCACCAAACAGCCACCCATCCAACCCGATTCACAAACAGGCGACACAGGCACAGGGCCTCGCGCCAAAACCAAAGGTCATACCCACACCACAACTAGCCTCCACACCAACACCAACACCAGACCCCACAGCAGAATCAACACAAGAGACTAAGATCGAGCCGCATCACGTAAACAAGGCGCTCATTGGTGTGGGTGCGCTTGCTTTAGCAGGCTTGTTTGCCTGGATGAGATAATTATCTCCTGCGCTTGGTGATCCTTTCAATCATGAAGCCCACAACGGCAAGGATCAGCAGCCAGGCGTGCTCACCAAGGAAGGAGATAACCTGACCGGCTGTTTTGAAGATAAAGTTCACGATCGAGCCGATCAAGCCTGGCAGAATGAAGGCAACCTTATTTCCTATTTCTTTAAGCCCATTGCCAATAGCCTTGGTGCCGGCCTTTAAACCATTCATTGCAGCAATCGTCACAGCGCCTATGACTAGACCTGCAGCCAGAACAACTGCTTGAAGGGTCCAGCCATATTTCTTGAATATCTCTTTGACCTGCTCTCTCAAAGGCATGCCCTTTTCTCTCTCCTCGATTTCTGTATTGACTCTTGCCAGCTCTTCGCCACGTTCTGCAACTTGGGCTTCTGCAGCTTCTCTGTCAGAGGGAGAAGTGTTCTCATCCTCTATCACGCGTCTGTCTTCAGCGTTTAGTTGTTCAAGTTCTTCTTTTTGTTGTTTCAGTTCATCAAGCGGCTTTTTTGCGTCTATTTTTGCACTAAGTTCATTTATGTTACTGTTTATGTTATTATTGTCGGTCGTGAGTTTATTGATGTCTTCTTGTAATTTTTCTGCTTGTTTTGCTGTTTTCTGAAACTGTAGCAGTTGTTTTCTTTTATTTTGATGCTCAGATTCAAGGTTTTTCTTTTCATCTTTCAGCTCCAATTCTTTTTTTGGGCGTGGTTACCAAGCCCTGAGCAAGCCCTGGGAAAATAAAGATGGCGGCCAAGTGGTGTTGTATGTCGCGTTCGCAGTGTTTATATCTCGACCAGTCTAAAAGGTTTTCGCGGTAGCTTACTGGTGTCGGCTAATACAAGAAATGGTGGGGTTTTACGTTCTCTTCTCTGGCGATTAATTGGGAAGGTGTCTTATTGACTTTACCAATCGTTTGTACGCTTTGAAGGAGGAAGCTGAACTCTCTACTGATGCTGCTCTGACAGTCGAACGGCCGGTAAGGTTTGTTCACATTGTTTTCGTTTTCGTCCAAGAAACTCTGCTTGTTATCGAAACATATAAAAGTATATATCCAAAACACACTCTACATTACTTTCATAATAATCATTTCAAGGTTAAATGACTTGTGTTTATGTTTGAAATTGATTTATTCCGATATTCTCCCAACCAGTTCCTCACGTTTTATGATGCTTTGTGTGGAGAAGACACATCGCAAAGTTTTCAGGCCTTTTTAATTATAGCTTGTTTGAGTAAATTGTGAATCTGTATCATTGTATGTTTGCAAAGGAAATATTGTCCCAGCTAGGCACATTGATGTACTCTGAATTCAATTCATTATACAAACTGTCATACAAAAATTGCAGTGTATATGAATATTTTAGCTAAAACCTTCTGCAAATATATTATTACTTGCATTAATCACTTATATTTTGAAAGCATTTATTAGTTCCTTCTGTTGATTTAAATGCCAATAAATGGTACAGTAATAATTTAATACACTTAGGCATAAAGTTATCTTTACCAAAAGACTGGGCATAAAATTATGCACATGCAGACCACATTTGCTTATACTGTATACTTTACTGTGCATATGTATAAGCCAACGTTTTGTAGACGTAACACCGGATGCTTTTCACATGTAAAATTTTGGTTTATGAGACATTAGAGGCATTTATAGGTAAATCTATCATTTACATGTAATTAATAATGAGCTGGTCTTTTCCATTATTTTCAGGCATATTGTGCATTTAACTGTGAACATGCAATTGATTGCATGGCTGAACAGTGATATAGTGGATACAGTGGACACTGTTTTTTTTACACTTATAGCGTAGCACTTGCCAGGCCGAAGGCCTGGCTGCGCAGCTCCATACTCATAGAACCTACGCCGTGATTTTTCATGGTCATGGCTAGCGGAATGTTTCGCGGGCGCGTGTCCGTCCGTCGCCCGCCGGCCGCCCGCCGTGTTGGAACAACATCCGGGATCTTGAAAGCAAGGCTTTGTTTTTCGCGCGGCCACACAGCCGTGAGCTCGGTAAACACTTTAGTTGTTTTCTTGTGCCTAGCGGAGAATTAAAGTCGTTATTTTCCTGCATTTTTTCGCGGTTTGCTACTCAAGACAGGGATACTAATTAAGGTATACTCAGAAGCCGCTTTAGTGGAAAAAGACGAGCTTTCAGGGATAAAATCTTGCTTCGAGGAACTTCATGTATTACATTTTTATCAATGCGGGAGATGATTTCAGAACCAGAAGCGGACATTTGAATTTCCAAGCAAGCGAGGAACTTAAAAGGTAAAACAGATTACAGTTTTCGATGAGAATTTATGTTGATATCAATCTGTGAGTGACTTGTTATTAGTGTTATTGTTAGTTTTGGCGAATTGATTTTAAAACGTGCCTATCTCTTGAATTTCATCGAAGAAAGCTTGAACTCAATGAGCTATAATTACATGGTACGCGTTTTGCTTTTAAACGTAAACTAATGGAGATTTGAATAAATTTTTTCGAAAGAAGATTGTGTTGTCCATTTTTATGTGTTTGTTCATTCATTAGATAGATTGAAAAGCGATTTTATGTAAACAAAACAAGACTTGATTTTATAGTACAGTTCTATCTTCACTCGCATCGCCTTTTAATATGCAAATATGTTTGTGTATTTTTGCAATTTTTGATTTTCAAATCAGTTTCTCGGGCAATTTTTGACAAACATAAACTGTATTTTATTCGGAAACTAGTGGTACTATTTATTCTAGACAGAGAAAAGTTGTTTTTGTGAACTTTTGTACGGTCTATAAAAATGTACTGTGCAGACGGTCGCGTAATACTGTTTTTGAGAATTGCTAAAATTGAAAATAGCCCCTTCGTCAATCTTAATTCTTGTGCTTCCAACCTTTCACCTTAGTTAAGTTTCACCTTAGTTAAGCTTGTTCAAAGTGCGACGCTGTTAGGCTTGGGCTATCTATATATATTATACATTGGACTTGTTCAAGCTTATACTTCTATCCTGGATACATTATGTACATTATGTAATGATGTAAACTCAAGCTCAACTACGTGGAAACAGAAAGGTAATTCCTTTCCTTAATTGTTGTTGTGTGTAATTTGGCTCTGCACTGACTACCTTGATTGTTTGTATCCTTGTATCCTTGTTTTGTGGATAATCAGCTTAAGATTGGTTTACAGTTGCAGAGACTGGGCCAACTAGGATTTTTATGTACATCCTAAGGTTACCATTCACTTGCTTTGAGATAATCATTTTTGCTTCATTAGCTTGTATTCGTGTTTGCACTCTTCACACTTTCCAATAAATTATTTATGCAAACACAAATGCAAGCCAAGTGTAAGGAAATGGGCATTTTTGCACCAGTGCTAAAGGGAATTTGCATTTTATGCTCACACATTTGTTTGTTTAATATATGTTTGCACCATTTACATTTGTGCCCCATGCATGAGTCAGCCTTTATTGTGTATACTTGTATTTACTGTACATGTGCCCTGGTACATGCCTTTTCTACAAGTGAACGGTAATATTCCAATATTTGAGAAGTTCATCACATAGCATAAGTTTCTTGTAGATGGAATATTGCCTCTTGTCTTGCTTCACATCGCTCAAGGTTGGCTCATGGAAGTCATGCTTAAGGCAATATTCCATCTCCCAGCTCTTATGTTCTTTCTTAAGTGACGTTTGCTTGGCAAGGATCTTTGTTTGCATTTGAGCAAGCAGGTTTTCGTACTTCTCATTGTGGAAATTACTGTTCGGGTGACACTTCAGGTTGTTTCTAGCCTGATCCAACTGGTGGACATCATCTGTCTCTCCCACAATTCTAGCAATGGTCTTGCACAGCTTTGTAGCAATTTGCCTTGTACATGGAGCTTGACTCGAGTTACTACTTGACAGGGTGTTTTGGTGCTCAGAGCTGCTTAAATTGAGAGGCTGGCAATCACTGGGAGAGGAGGATGGAAGAACAGCTGCAAGTGTCCTTGTGAGCTCCTGGATACTTGTGCCTTCATCATGGTCATCAACATCAAGACAGGGTCGATTTTCATCTTCAGTTACAGGCTCTAGGCTCTCTATTTCCTCTTCAAAATCATCATCATCATCATCATCATCATCACTGCAATGCTCACCTTCACATTGTTGGTCAGTTGTTGGGTTGGTGATGCCATTTCCTTCCTCCTCATCATCATCATTATCATCGTCACCATCATTGCCTTCATTGTTGTCATCCAAGAAGTTGGTGTGGATAACTTGAATGCAGTCACCATCTTCTCCATACACTCTGATGACTCTGTGAGGAATAATTATTGCCTCATCAGTAAGACACATCTCCCAACATTGCTCGAGGTGCTGTTCTTCCAATTTTAGATTGCTTGACCGAAAATGGTGGAGTGGAGGTCCTTCAGGTCTGAAATCGGGCTCATCTGGGCCATCAAGAAATTCCACTCCAGAGAGAATGTGTTGCCACCAAACACCACAGACCAGGAAATCACTTATACATTGCAAGTGAGCCTGATAGTCCTTTGGATTCCTTATGATGTACCGATGAGGTATGATTGTGTTGGGAAATGGAGGTAATGCCTTATAATATTTAGATATTTGAGATTCCTGGGCCTTTACTGCATTTCCCTGTCTGGTGTCTGCCATGCGCTGTTCTGCTTGGAGGCGGACAAGACTTGGGGTGATGATGTCACCAGGTCTTCTGTTGGTCAACTTGGTGATGCCCTGTAGCGTGTTAAAGTGCCTCTCTTCCTCTTCAGTGTTGGCTGACTTCCCTGAAACTATCCTGAACTGTTTGGCAGCATGTGCTGTCAATGAGTGCCAGTATCTGCCATAGAACTTTCTACTGGTCAATATCTTGGGCTCTCCTATGATTTCTTTACACAGCATGGCATGTAAGAAAACAGTATTATGTAGACGTAACACAAGTTTTGGAGAACGTGACTCTGCAGGTAGATAAAGGAGTCTACTGATTTCTGAAATTCCGCGGTCTTCCGATCCAACCGGGAAATAACGAAATAGTTTTGTACTGTTCCTTCCAAAGCTTCCAATTTTCAGCAACTTCTCCGCTGTGTCTCAGATCAAGATACTGAGGTGGTGAAACGTGATGAAGCATCGTAGATTGAGGCGCCAAAGTTTGCAAAGTTGCACCAGTTTGTCCATCGGAGCCTTGATCACCACCAGGCATGCTGTAGACAGTTTACTTCGTTGAGCAGCAAAAAAGATCCACTGCCACCATGAAATAACACGAGACTTTGTGTAGAAACTTTTAATCAATGTTCCGGACCCTGAACACGATCTGACATTTCACTTAATGCTAATGTCCACTCGAACGGCCTAATTTACATATAACTGACGCACATATTTGTGTGCATGACCTCACACGCATATTATTACAGTAATGTTACAGGTTAAATAATATAAATCATACGCACATTCTAAATTAACAGGTTTTTAATTCCAGGAGTTTCTCCTCCATCTTCTTCTCTAGTTTCTTTAGTTCGGTTGAGTTTTCTTTGGAAGTTTTTCTGAGAGAATTTGATTGTGTCATGAAAGATATATCTCCAGTCGATTCAGCCTTCTCAGACAAATTATCTGCTGACTTAACTAAAGAATCAATGTCCTCAGACATGCTCCTCTTTTTCTCCTTAAGTTCCTCAACTTCATGCAACAAAGACTTCTGCTTCCGACTTCCTTCTTCAGATTTCTTGTTCTGTCGTTTCCAGGCCTTTTTGCAGCACCCCCCCCCCCCAGACAACACAACATTTGACTCCGTAATCACAAGCTCCATGTGGCATGCGCAAGAGCATCACAACCGCTGGTCAATCTGGTTTCGGCTCGCAGTTTGGCTCACATTTCGGATTTGCCTTTCTTACAAATTTTTTAGTGTGTAGGTTGTTTTCACAACATAAAAAGGAACAATACCCTAACCCACACAATGCAACTTTTCTTCGACTCGTACGAATTTTATGTTGTAGAAAATTCAAGGACTTTTCAAGACCTTATAAAGGAATTCAAGGACTTTTCAAGGATGTATGGAATTCAAGGACTTTTGAAGGACTTTTCAAGACTGTGCGAACCCTGGTTAAAGATGAAACAAACCCACTGATTTTAGATTCAAAGCCAGTGACAGCCAAGAAGAAATCCTTTCAGTTAAATTACAATGGTTATACACACAACGCAATTTTGAAGAAATTTGACTTTGTCCTAGTGATATTTGACTTCGTTTTCTTTTCTTTTTTTATTCTGGTCACTGGGTATAATTTTTTTAGTGGTAGAGCCACTGAATAAGGGTTGCGATTTGTTAAAAATATCTTCCAAAATGCCGTAAGGACTTGGTTATATGTCCCCCTTGCGAAAGGGTCTTAAGAGCGGATGTCCGTAAATATCGACCGGAGGCGTGCAATAGTAAAAATATCAAAATTCTCAAAAAAATTCACAAAGTAGCCCTAGCTAAACTGTTATCAAAAATATATTTTTTACCTCTGTCCGATAATTGGTTTAGACGTACCGAGGTGATCTTGGTTTCGCACCTCCCGGGCCGGGTTTTATGGTTATGACACCGTGCATTAATGAGACCTCATTTCAAAAACTAAAACAATTTTATTGTGATCCACAAATAACTAATCATACAAAGTAGATAATTATACACATTTTAAGCCATTATTTTCTCAGTTTGAACTAAATTGAAATATTTGGGAGATTTTTCAATATTTACATTATTTTCAGCGATTTCATCCAATGCAATATTGACAAAGTTCAGAGCCCAAAATCATCGACTGGTACATGGCCTACAGTACAGAGTCTTACACCACGTAAAAAAGCATTATTTCATCTTTCAAAATCTGTTTTCAAAACCATGGGCAACTCAAAAGAAAAGTTTTGAGGCCGCAAAATGGAAGTAGTACTTTCGTGAAATTCGAGCTTTATTTTCACGGCAGTCCGATGCTGAAAGCTCGGATAAACACAACCACCGACACAACACACCAACATTTTTAAACAAAACGGTTTAACAATACTTTCTGCCAGACAACAGCACATCTTTAAAAGACTATTTTCAAGAATTTGCTACCATTTTTGAGCAGAAATAGAACATTTTGACTGTTTTGTTCAAAATTTTCAACTCACGAGTGTACATGAGCACGTGAGGTTTGTCAAAGGTCAAGCACTCTTATAGACATGAAATCAAAAACAAATATGAATGTTTTGCGTTTAAAAATAACTTTGTAACACACAGAACAATATCTATGGGTGTAAGTTATTCGTACCTTGGAGTGTGCTTTCTAGATGCAGAAGAAATCTAGGAGTGCATTAGGGAAGAACACATCTTTGGTGGTTTCAAATTTGAGATTGCGTTACATGTCGCAGAGCGACCGCTTGTCAACGGTTTTAGCGTATTTACACGCATTACTTTGAGCCACGTGCTTCTATTTCAGTTCAATCTTTTCCTTTACAGCGTACTAGTTCTCGGTCGTGATTAAAAAACTGCACCTTTTAAGGAAGCTGTCTTGTAAATGGCTTCGTGTATTAAACTACTCCGGACTAGTTAGAGGGCATTGTGGATCCAGCGAATTCCCAATGTATTACAATTGGAAACTGTGACAAAGACATCAGAAATCACCTGAAGTCTTATGGTGCTGGCTTTGCTGACTCAACCATTAAAACTGAGGCAGAACTTCTCTTAGCCAGAGCAGGTAAGCGAATTAAAATAGCATTTTTCTGTACACCTGTAACTACGTGTAAACTGGGCTAGTCGTCATTAAAGAGCACGCGACAGTTTTCCGTTTATCCTGCTTTATCCGCAAGTACATGTAATAACACTTTTTTATCGCTAGACTATATTTTGGTAGAGACAGGTCCCCATCTGTGTAAAAAAAAAGTGTGAGTATTTCGCACGTGATTATTACAGCCAAAATTTAGCGCCAGTTCAGGATATTAAAGTGTCGATAAGGCGCATTTCGAGGACGCGCGCGCGAGGAACACGCGTGCGAGTTAGACTTCAACCCACCCCTTCCATCATGCATCCTATTCTTAACCCGCTATATTGTGTATGCACGTTTATACGTTACAAATTCAACATTGATCAAACGTTATTAGAATAACAGTGGGTATTCAGCTAGCCCTGATTCGACACCCGCAATTTTGTTTCATAACTTTATTGTTTCTTGTTTTCAGGTGTATTCAAAATTAATGAAAGCCATCTTGGCATATCTATTTGCCCAAGGCATCGGGATGCATTTGGCATTAGATGGCGCTGCCAAAAACGATTCTGTGCTGTTCTGTCAAGTTGGGCACCTCATTCGGCGAAGCAAATGAAGGGAGATCGGAGTATTACGTTTGTGCAATCAAGACTAATCTACAAAATGACCTCGACAGTATCGGTTCTCGTAAGTACACGGGGTATTTAAACGAAACAATCTAATCAACTCCCACTGACTGAGAAATGCATGATTATAGTGTCTTCTTTCTGGAATTAAATCAAATCAAAGGGCTCTTAAAGCCATCTCCTTAATGCGTTAATAATGCGAGGTTATTAAAAAAAAGACTGTTGTCAAAGGTATTAGGTGGAGTTGTCTTCTTAACTATATTTACCTATTAAAGGCACCCAACTTTTTCAATTGTTCTTTTTTTTTATTTTGTAAAGATGCTGTTGTAGCGCACCTTTAGAATAAGTCTTCTTAAATTACGTACATGAAAACATCACATGATGCAAATCAACCAATAGAAATTTATGTTCACGAAATGGGCGTACTTTTATTTTAGTAGCCATTTGTGTTTACTTTTCATTATTATTATTATTTTTTTGCAAAAGGAGGAGAACTTGTGCCCCTTTGCTAACAAGTTTTCTGTATAGCATTGGGGGATCTGCTCTTATTAGTGCTCCACTTTTTCAAGACGAAAACGCAGAAGTGTCGGAGAGTGATGGTGTGGGTCGTGTGGTAATGTCAGTTGGTGTTTGGGTAAAGGGTGGTGATTATGTTGATATGAATTCTGTGATCGAGTTTTTTTTTGTGTTGTCACTAGCTTTCTAGTGATCTTGATGAATAGACTCAGTCTTGATGAATGGACTAGAATGTCAGTTGTAGGATGTCTTGTTTCTCTGGTTTTACAACAAACCATGAAGACAAATGAAATGGTAGAGTGTTTTTTTTTGTTTGTGTTTGTTTGTGGTAAGTATCAGTCTGTTGTTTTATTTATTTTGATGTGAAAATGGCAGGAAAATGGTGATCGCGTGGTCATTTTTCGTTGACGTTTGCTATGTGCGCAGTTATAGTAATTGGTTTTAATGGCATAGGTAGTAATTTTGAGAGAACTGCGGAGTTTTCTCGCTGACGTGAAAATGGCGGGAAAATGGTGAACGCGTGGTCATTTTTCGGTCACGTTTGCTATGGTCGCAGTTCTAGTAATTGGTTTTGAATGGAATAGGTAGTAATTTTGACAGAGCATGTGGGTGATGGAATGGTAGTGAAGGTCGTGTAATGAGAAAGGGTCAGTTTTCTACACTTGCGATATTGTACTCAGTCACTTGTCTTGCTAAAAAAAATAAATGGAAACTGGTACTGGGTTTTGAAGTGTGGGTCGCTGTCACTGCTATGGGACTGGGTAGCAAAAGACTGTCATGCAGTTCTTGTCCGCTACCTGTGATGAGGGGGACTAGGGCGATTTGCTTCCACGATTATAAGCTTTTTGAAAAGTGTGCTAGGTAAAGTATTTTTAATTCTAAAAACGGAAATGGCGTTTTTGAGTGTTTTAGTTTGAAAATTTCGTGGGGGGACATGCTGGCAGACCGCCGTAGGTAGTTTGCGTTTTCGGCGCAACTGTCTGCTATAAAGGTTGGATCCTGAAAATTAAAATGTTGTAAAGACAAAAGTAAAATAGCTGGGCCTACTGTGACTGTTTATTAATAGCAGGAAAGACATTGACGCTGTTATGTTCATTGTCGACAGATAATTTTAGATCCTGTCATGTTCGGTATTTCAGAGAGAAAAGTTAGAGAAATTGAAAGCTTTCGTATGTAAAAAGGTACATGGTAATTGCGTTCGTCTGCGAACGCGATCTTAATTTCGTGTTGAATGTCCTCTATCGTGTGTTGGGTATCCTGTGCAATTTCCTAGCGGAAAAAATCGAGATTTTTTGTCATGCTTGGACATCCCATTAGCCCCCCCCCCCCCCCCCGAAGATGCTTTTGTGTTTTTCAGGGGTAAATTCACGGGCGGGAACTGGTATCTACTTTGGCCTCGCTTGCTGCCGATCGGAGGACGCTTTCATATATGCAGCGCATAAAAGCAACTGTACGCTTTTCAATGGCTGGAAAAAGTTGAGAATTGACCGATTTTTATCAGATAGCAAGTGAAATGGAGCCTGGAAAATCATCCACGGACATTTCAGGGTCTGTTTATGAAGGCTGTCGATCTGCGTCGATCTCTATACAGTTCATGGGTCTCTGTAATACGGCAAGTGAAATAACGGTTGGCTGCGATTTTTTTCCTTTTTAGATCCAACAATTCTTCCTCATAACTTATGCGCGCATGGTTTTGCTCGCTGTTGTTGACCGTTATTGCTGTTTTCAAGTATTAAAAATATAGAGGGCTGCATCACGGTGTTCCTTTGTTTGGTTATCTTATGATTTCTATGTTACTAAATAACATTCGATTTCTTTATGATTTTGTTTAGTTTTATTATAGATCGTGTATGGCCCGGTTCAAACGTCGAACTTCACATGTGCCGAAACTTGCTGCTTTTGGGAAATATTCAATGATGTATGTAAATGTAAACAAAAAGTAACGCAAATGTCACGCTGTTTCTTCCTTGTCACAGCAAAATGTTCGCGAGTTCCTTGCATTCTCAAGTGGCGGTGAAGAAAAACATTTAGCATGGTGTGAATCGACATCTATACTGCTTCTTTCAATTCAGCTACTCTTCTTTCAATTCAACGTACTCTTAATCCCTGATTATTACTAGTATTAATGGCTGAAAGAACACATGAAATGCGAGACAAAAAAGGACGCTAAAATGAGGTTAAAATCAACGGTGCGCAACAGTATGGGATTGCGCGAGTGACGGAGTTGACGTTAGTCCATTGGACTGTGCGTGTGAAAGGTTTTCAAAGTCAGTCTATACTAAAATGTTCGTTGCATAGGGCTAAATGTACCAAATCTGGAGCAGTTTGAAGGATGGTCTTGGAGATTCGAAGATAGTATTTTTGTTGGGCGTACGTGTGTTGCAAGACAGGCGGATTTCTTCCCGTTCTTTCACGGCTTATTGTGAAAAATAGTCGCGCGGGATATCGAAGAATTATAGATATTGTTCTAAGATTTGCTATCAAAGTTTTAATAAACAGTTTTTGTAAGTTTAATGAATGAAATCAATGGTTTTGAAGGTGAAATTTCATGGTATCTCATTATATAATTTAATAATCTTGGTTCAAACAGGTCACTGCTGGCTATTTCACAACTGACAGGATTCGCGGTTTCATGTGGTTCGTAAGGGCCACTTGTGATAGGAGTGTTTGCTACATAAGACATTGTAAGAACGCGTTTCGATTTTTCAACAATTTCATGTAAAATTGTATCGCTTTTGTTGCAATAAATATATATATGCAAGTAGACCTCTAGCTCTGAGGTCGTTGGTGCGCGTAGAAATTCGTAGCGAAGAGCACATATAGAACAGTGTACAACATTCCGCGATCACCGAAAACAATTCGTGATCGCGGCACATTGTTTCCATGTAAGTATAATTACTTGGTAACTGCGGTAAGGCAAATTGGTAGTTGCAGTAGGATATACTGTGCGGTTGTTGAAGAGTCGAATGGCTAGCCTGTAGAACAGGCTTTATTTTTTTATGCGTTTCAGACGAGCGCTAAGCGGGTGGCCACCGGAAAGCGGAATCTGAGGAAAGTGGTTTTAAGGGACCGTTCATTATTTATGGGAGGGGGGGATGGGTGAGAAAATGGGGGGACCTGAAATTTTAGCCACTGCAAAAGGGGGGGTCCTGGGGAAATTTTTTTGTTATGGAGGGGGGTCTTGAAATTTTAAACAGATGATGTCCTAAATAAAAAAGCAAAAACATAACTACAGTGTACCAATAAGAACAGGGCACCCCAGAATTCATGGCTGGGAGCCTTTGGGCTCTCTATGATTCTTCTAAGAGCACAGCCTTGCACAGTATTTTGGTGCAGTCATGGAGCATGATTTATAATTTTTATTTCTTTATTTGGTACTGCCATAATTGTACATGACATTACTTAAAGTTTTAACCCACCATTAAATGTATTACTGGATTGTAACAGTAGTAAACTGAGGGTTTTAGTGATTGATGTTAAAAGTATTAATTAGTATTTGTAACCCTAGCCAAAGGAATTTTCCTTATCTGCTACGTGGACATTAAGTTGAAGAACTGTTAGTAGTATCTTGTAGTTATCAGTTCGCCTTGTAAGTGAGTTAACCCACCCTCATGCACCACTCCCGGTTTCTGGGTTGCTTAGTAGCAGTGGTTTTGTATATTGCAATAAATCTTTAAATAGCCCAGCTGAGTCTTGGTTGTGATAGCACTTGGTTGTGATAGTACAACTATTAAAGTCTTAACTCTAGTTCTTCAAATGCACAGTGGACCAAGTGGTTGAATTGCTTCAATAAAGAAAACCACACAAGAATCAAAATGCCATTACGTTGTAATAATTATTTATTAATAAATTTACTGAAAATTATTCTCAACTTTTTTTCATTTCCTGTTACAACTAGGCTCGACTACCAGCCGCTGTTCGGAAAGCGGCGGAAATCGAGCCTATGTTACAACATGTTATGATTTTATTGTTTTTATGTCTGGTTTATACAGGTTTATGTCTTCTCCATATCCCCATTCCCATCATATCCTCATTCCCATCGTACCCCAGGCCCATCATATCCCAAATTTACACCTGTATGCTTAAAAATAAATATGATATTAGAAGCACAGTTTTTAATATTAAGACAGCAATACAGTCACCCCCAAATTTTCACGTCCTTTAGATCTGAAAACCAACACGCTAGCCACTACATCATCGCGCCCCCACAACAATATGGTATGGATACATACAATACAACTTTTATATAATGGAAATCAGATTAATAGTGGGGGGGGGGTATTGAAATTCTTCCCCAACAGAACAGGGGGGACCTGAAAAAATCCAGATTCACTAAGGGGGGGACATGAAAAAAAATGGACAATTTGTTGATTTCTCACCCATCCCCCCCTCCCATAAATAATGAACGGTCCCTAATGATAAGATTTGACAGTGATTTGCGTTTAAAAACACAGGTGCTGTAGTGATATGATGGCTGATAATATGCGGTGAATTTGGCTTTCCACTGTTCGTCGTTTGGTGTGAATAAAATTGTTAGTTGTTAGATCGGTAGATGATTTTTGTCGCAATGGTTAGTCTTCAATTGTCTTTAAAGTCTATATAATATTGGTTAGTTTAGAAAACAGGTGTCGTGTGCGTCGTGCCTTCCACGAGCCATTGTAGTCCAAGTGTATCTGTTGCCTACTGTGTAGGGAGGGGGGGGAAGTATAAGGGTGAAGTAAGAAAGATCTGATTTTTAGAACAGAATGGCCTGTTACAGAGATGTTCGTTTAGACTACGAGCAGTTTGTTTTCTTTCAGTGGTAAACTACATAGAGTGTAAAAGTGGCAATTTATTTTATTTAATTTTGCGGTCATGTTATTGGAGGGGGAGATTGGGGGGCTCTGAATCGCTGCAACACCGCCAAAATAAATTACGGAACACCGCATCACCGCAAGAAAAATCGACGAAACACCGTCACCGCAATATATCTTTTTGTCAAGTTACCATGAAAAAGGCTTAGGATTGGCGACCAGCAGAGTATTTAAGATTAACTAGACAGTATTGTACTGTTTTTTGTTACAAATTTAACATAATGGTACGTGCTTTTCAAAAATAAGTACGGAGTAAATAACATATAGAGGCTAAATTTAGAGTCAAACAGGAAACGGCGACACCGCAGATAATTTTGTTGCACCGAACACCGCAGACTGTAAAGTGTAAACATCGCACACCGTAGGGTTTGAGATCACCGCAACACCGCAAGCTGGGATTTTATTCACCGCAACACCGCATAAAAAAATGAGCAACAACGTAACACCGCAAATCTCCAATGTCCCCCTCTTATTGATTTAAAAGAAAAAAAGAAGAAAATAGCGTGCAGATAGGCTTCTAGTCAGACCCTGGCGGCGTTGTTTAAGTGACGTTATTAAGAGCAGTGTAACGATATTGTTTGCATAAAGAAAAACCGGCAGTTCTGTAAGATTTATTTAGCACTTGGAAATTGTAACGATATTCTATGGTGATTTGATAAATAATAAATCGGGTATTTTTTGTTTAAATGAAGATGAATTGGTATTTAAAGAGATTACTGGTCGTTCCGTGTGTGTTTATTGATTTAAAATAGTTACATCTTCTCAGTTCTTAGGCGGTCTATCTTTATTCAAGAGGTGTTAATTCGATTTCTAGAGTTGTTACTTTAGAGAGTAATATTTGGAAAACGCGTTTAGTATTCTGTATTGTGTAAGATGTGTTGAGTATAGAAAAATTGTATTTTGATTTCATAAGTTTTTGGCGAGTTTAATACAGTGGCTCTTTTGTGGTTAGTAATCCGAGATGAGAAGTGTTTATGACGTGCTAATTAGAGTTAAAAGGATGTAATGCATGTTTGGGGTTTTACACTTTGATGACTTGTCAACGATTTTCTGTCAAAAATGTTCGGCAAATTGATGTCGGTTGTGGTCGCTTTGCGTGGTTTTGTACGACTCTATATAGAAGTACTCGATTTTATATCATATGTCTTGTTGTTTTTTAGTTCATTGGAATATTAGAGTTAATTATACACAATTTATGAGAACAAAGTATGACAACAATGACATACAATTTGCGTGTTTAAGGGTGGCAAAAAATGTTGGCTTTTTAGTATTGTTTGACGTGACAAAAAGCGGGTAGTTGTGTTGGATATATTGAGGAGTTTCAAAATTGGGAAGATATTGTGCGGTAGTTTGAATAATAACAAATTGCGCATGTTTGTTTAAATGAAGATCAATTGCGATTTAAGCAGATTTCTTGTCGGAAGTATCGTTTAAATTGCTTAGTTTAAAATTCTTTCCGCTTTATTTCGTGTTGTTGTGGATGGGTGGATAAGTGTATTTCCGGTATGATGTCGTTCGTAAGTATTGAAGACGTATTTTGTACTTAGGGTAACGACATCGTTTGTACAGTCGGACCTCTATTAAGCGGCCACCCTCGGGACTTTGAAAACTGGCCGCTTAATAGAGGTTGGCCGTTAATAATAATAATAATAATAACAATCTTTTATTAGGAAACTCCATCACAAACTGTGGTTTTCATAGAGGTCCTAAATTTAAATCATTATTACAATATAATAGAGGTGCAATATAAATTGGATAGAAATGGCAGTCAACGTAATTTTATTACTGGGCTACCCCCCGCAGGGGGAGACCAGTCTAGGTTTACGTTGAATTTCTCCTGTGTCACAAAATTTCAATTACGACACCCCCCTCTTCAAAAAATCATCATTATGATAGCCCCCCTACCATGTGCTCACTCTCCAAGAAGAACGTAAACGTACACTGGGACGCCTCATCTCGGTGAGTTCAATGTCTTCAATCTCGATCCTTTTTCGCAGTTAATGAAATGTTTTTTAAAAAGAATTTTGTTGTAATACAACGAACGAAGCCTGATCGTTTCGCTCACTCTCGGCACAGCACTTTCGCTTGTGAAGCGGAAAGAAACCGAAACTATAAAATTCAAATACCGTGTCCAGTCAAATGAATTTCTCAATTGTTTCGATTGTTTGCTTTCATGAATTTTTATTTCGCCAGGTTGAAGAGTGATAGAACGGCCAACAGAAACTTCAGCTGCGAAAAATTCACCACCATTATAAGATGTAAACTGCACGTGTCTTGTGATCCATTTCTCGTTGTCAAACAATCGCATTGCTGAAAAAGACTCGAGAAGATTTGAAGATTTTCCACCGAATGCTGTACTATTTCTGAAAAACCAGTCATCACGAGTTTCGCTTGCGCTAGTGAATGTTTCTCGGGCGAAAATAAGTTAACCTTTATAAAGCGATCACTTTTTCATTTAATTTTCTTTTCTGTGTTACAGATGTAGAGGAATAAAACTTGAATATTTTCGTTGTGTCTGATTGCGAGATGTTTTATGAAATGGTCACGTTGTGTGACTGAAAGGTTTCAAATTACTTTTGACATTATGCAAATTGGGAATTTTTTTTACCACAACTGAAAAAATATATTTGATTCAAAGGGCTAAATTTGTTTTTCTCCTCCCTCCTCTCCTCCAGAATTATCAATTCTGTCGTTAACTTTGATTAAATTGACAAGTTTTATTCAATTTTTTATTATGATAATGATGGGAAAACGTCAAAACTTTCAATTCCAAAAGTTGTTTTGACCCCGGGTCCGGAGTAGGCAAAATAGACAAAAGATTCACGGCTTCCAGTGTCGGAAACACAAACCAGTTACAAAGATAAATTTAGCTAGATACAAGATAACTAAAACTAATAACAACCACCAGGAAATTCAGATACAGGCCTTTTTTTTTCATCAAGAGCGGTAAGTATATTAAACTGAATTAAATGCATACGGGTAGCCCAGTTTACGCTCATAAAGCGTCTAGTTGCCTCTATATAGCAAAAGGCTTGTTGAAAAGTGAACATATGTGAAGATAAATGCAAAAATCATTGAAACAAAAAATTAAGTGCCCTGTGTTTGCGCATTTCAAGTCCGTGCAAAGTTCTAGCTCTAACACAGAGAGCATGTAGTCGATAAGTACAGTATTTTTTGGTGTTGAGTAGGTACAGAAAAATATGCAAATCCATGTAACAAAACATGAAGTTTCTTAGGCCTTTTTTGCACCAATAGTCTGTAACAATTTTAGCTCAAAATATTTCACGGACGATTTATTTAAAATAATCCGTCACTGCTGTTTGCCGTTGTGGAGCTCGGAGTTGTAACGAGAAGATCAAGTCATTTGCCTTTCCGATAGATAGGGCAAGGTCCTGGTAACCGTGAAACTGGGCAAGTGGAGATTAAATTGCAGTTTTTATTGTTATCAGTTATCACCTTCATATTATCTGTCACCATTTCGCTTAAAAAGATAATTTGCTGGCCGCTTAATAGAGGTAAAAATACAGTAAACACTAAACTTGCAACAGCAAAAAGGTGGCCGCGGCCGCTTAATAGAGGTGGCCGTTGAATAGAGGTATCGAATACAGCACTTTACTGACAAACAATTCAGGACTTTGGAAAGTGGCCGCTTAATGGAGGGTGGCCGCTTAATAGGCGGCCGCTTAATAGAGGTCCGACTGTATTTGAGAAATCTGTGAAGTAGAGTTTTTGTGGAATTGTTCAATTTATTTTCGTCTTATAAATGTATTTTAATTTTGTTTTAAATTTCCGTGCGTGTTCCGTGATTTAAAATAAGTAAATGTTATCAGTTTTTCGGCAGATCTATTTTTGTTCGAGAGGTGTTAATGGATTTTTCTTATGGTAGAATGGTGAATGAATTTTTTGATCTCTAAAGTTGTTGCTGAAGAGAGTTATGTAGTCAAAACGCGTTTACGATTCTGTATTGTGTAAGATGTTTTTGACTATAGAAAAACTGTACTTTGCTTTTTTAACGTTTTGAGGAGTTGAATACAGTGGCTGTTTTGCGGTTAGTGATGTGAGATGAGTAGAGTTATTGACGTGCTAATTAGACTTAAAAGGTATGTCTTGAATTTTTTTTCCTTTTAATTTTTGATGACTTGTCAAAGAATTGAAATAAGTTGATAACAGTTTCGATAAACTGAAATATTTTAGTGTGCAGGCTGGTGTTTAATGACCTCCAAAATGAAATTAATGATGAGGTTTTGTTTAAGTTTAGATTTGTAAGTGAAAAGAGGGATTATTTTTTGGGAAATTTGAAAAAGTATATCAACTTTTAATAAGACATAGGGTGTCGTTGTGCACAGAGTATTTAAGAATTGTTTACCATTGTATTGTCTGTACTTTTGATTGACGGATGTTTGTCCGAAGTTTGATTAGAGATCTGTACTGTTCTGTGCATTTGTGAGGGGCTTGGCTAGAAGCATGTACTATCTTGTTGATTCGCGAGTGAACTTGGAAAGACATTTATATAATTCTCATCATTTAGGGGTGCATACTACTAACTATAAAAATAGCTGTATTAAGTTTTGCAAATCGTCATTTAGTCCTACTATTAGTCCTACTATTGTTAATGTTTCTGTTTATAACAACCAAGTCAAACAACCATGTCTCCACTGTTCCTAAGAAAGATATTATTATCCTGCTACCTTATTTAGGTTTACATAGCAACCAAATCTCTAAACGTCTTAAATCTTGTGTATACAATTTTTACTCTTGTGTCAACCTTAAAATTATTTTTCAAAACACTCGCCGCATCAAATCTTTCTTCCCGTACAAGGACCGCTTAAATCGTTCTCAACAGTCTAAAGTTATTTACAAAGCCAGTTGTTGGGATTGTGAAGAATTTTACATTGGTAAAACTAAACGACGGCTTCATGATAGAAAAACTGAGCATTTTAAGGCCCTCGCTAAGGATGACCGCACATCAGCCATTGCTGACCATGTTAACACCACTGGACACAACATCAAGTGGGATTATTTTGATATCTTAGCGTCGGGTAAAACTGATTTCCACTGTAAAATCAAAGAAACATTGTTTATACAAGAACTAAAGCCAGCTCTTAATGCAAACGTCAGTAGCGAGAAGCTGATGCTTTATTAATTAGCTGTTCTTTTTATAGATCAACTGTTAAGTTTTGTACTTAATCTCGGTCCCAGTCCCTTTTTACTACTATATTAGTATCGTTTTTTAACACTAACGGTCACTTTTGAAAATGTATGTAGTAGCATACGAAACGTCAAGTTTTTATCAAAAATGAATAAGTTCAATATGTTTATCACCGCGGTTTGTGTTCTATTTCTCATCAAACTTCGATGGCCCAAGAATAAAAATCTTTACGATATTGCTATTACAGTTTCATTATGCAACAGTACGCAAAAGACGTAAAAATTTAAGCCATTGAAGGCTTGCCGCAATTCCATTCAACCGTCATCATTATAAGCCAAAAAATCAACAAAACTATGATATGTTTACCATACTATTGCACAATCAAACCGTAATAGCAATGAATAGAAAAAACGCAAAGTTCATGCTATTTTCCTCTGCCATACCGCTCATATTAAAACACAAACTTTCCTGTCCCATTTAACTTTCTTAAAACGTCTCCATTAGTAAAATACACCGTGAAATTCTCAAACTACGTTTCCCAAGAAAACGCATTTGACCTATTTTTACCCTTATGGCTTTACGACAAATGATTGAAACTGATAGGTAACGTGAGATATCGAAATGTAAGAAGGACTAATACCTTTGCGGTAACGTAATGTGAGATATGACAAGTTCATGACAAGTTCTGACCACAATCAAACCGTAATAGCAATGAATAGAAAAAAACGCAAAGTTCATGCTATTTTGCTCTGCCATACCGCTCATATTAAAACACAAACTCTCCTGTCCCATTTAACTTTCTTATAACGTCTCCATTAGTAATACACCGTGAAATTCTCAAACTACGTTTCCCAAGAAAACGCATTTGACCTATTTTTACCCTTTTAAAGTAGCTATAATGGCTTTACGACAAACGATTGAAACTGATAGGTAACGTGAGATATCGAAATTTAAGAAGGACTAATACCTTTGCGGTAACGTAATGTGAGATATGACAAGTTCATGACAAGTTCTGACATCCCAATACCCTAGGGAAATTAACAATAGGTCCGGGGGTGCTCCCCAAACATTTTAGTGGCAGTATGTGACGCCCTTCTTGAAATCCTAACCAGTTTAACCAACCATATCCTCAATGCCCTAATATAGCTTCTATAAAGAAGGGACAAGAAACCCCCCCGGACAAAAGTCCACAAAATTTTGTTAACAACTTTTGTCCCTTTTTCGTACTCGACTCCGAAATCTCGCTTAATGCGCATGCGCATTAACGAGATAAAAAGGGCAGTTAGAAATACCGATGGTCATTATTATATATAGGTTCATTAATTTCCAGCGTTTTAATGAATATCATTTTGTTTTTTATTGGTTGCAGCCATATGTAGGCGAAATACTCACACTTTTTTTTACACAGATAGGGACCTGTCTCTACCAAACTATAGTCTAGCGATAAAAAACGTAAACAGTCTAAACAACTTCCTCTACAAGGAGAACTCCATAACGGTCTGGAAGTCATATGACATTGGACAGGGAAAGACGGTATCGTGGTCACAATTACAAGGTGTCAATCATTGTTACTTTTTTCTAATATTATCACTACCATGGTTAACAAAATTTGATAACCAGAAAAAGGATTATCCATTGGTAGGCAAATAATTTTACGATTTCTGGCTTTTAACAGTTTCATTTGGAAACGACCTGCAATTTGGAAAATGTTACCTATGACAATATATATATAATCACAACAAAGTTATGTTTAAAACAGGGAAACACGAAAGAGACACAAGGTTCATACAAGACTCCCTCTAATAAATAATATGAGATATATCAACTGAATAATAGTTTCGGCGGTAGAGAAGGAGAGGTCAACAGTATTCGCTACCTGCTTTTCACTGCGTTCAGGAGATGGATCCAACTTTCAACAAGAACCAGCGCGAATACTTAGACGACAAGTTTCAGATCGGACAGGAGAGTGGACACAAAGCCGACCCTGAGACGGTGTCACGAAATATGCGCTACGCAAACACTGACAACGGCAGCGACGCTTCAAAATGGGCGAGTTCCTAAATGCTCAGCAGATTCAGAGATACTTCTCGCGTACTGCTGCAAAGCTGAGGCATGCAACAGCTGCTCCGTCGGTGCAAGACCCATCTACAGATGATAACGATATCCAGGCGGCTCAAGAAGAAGCCTATTCGTTGGCCCGTGCAGTTATTTTGGACCAGTGCATCCCATTGTGTACGACAATCTAAACATATGTACCTTGTACACCACCAACGGGCTGACCAAGCTCAGTGTTGCACAGCTGCGGCTAATCTGCAACCACTAAAACATGGACGTGGAGGCAAAGCCATCGAAGAGAAAAGCCCCTTACATAAGTTATCTCGCAGATCTTGTTGGAGCATGCTCTTGCACGAAGGTCTAACAGAACCAAGACATTCACAACAGTCAACGAGGGCTGTGACCGTTTCTAAAATCTTAGCTATTTACGTATTGTACAGTAAATACTCTATTGAGACTCCGAGGGGGTGGGGGGGGGACTTATTCATTTCAAGCACGTTTGAGTGGGGGTGAGGGTGGGGAAGGGGCTTGATAGAGAGGGGTGGCATGTTATAAATTTGCGAAAACACTATGTAACCGAGCTTCCTACACGTGAATAATTAAAAAAAAAGCCCATAAACCATACTTTGATTGATGAAGTGTAATTATATTCATTCATACCGTAATTGCCAAGTACCGGTAATATTCCCCCCAAAGCTCGCGAGAACTCATAATATAGTCTGAGGTTTATTGTTTTTGTTGTGAGGGAGAAAGGAGGGGGAGGGGAGGCTTAAAAAAAGAAGGGGGGCTCTTAAGGTTACAGTGTACCTTCGGGGGTGTCTCCAGTATAACAGCTCTAGCGTCTTAAGATTACACTTAATATACCTAAAACCAGATATCAAATTAAAGCTTATAGAGCTGGCTGGAATTTTTTACGACGTCTAAATTCGAACGTCCGAATCAGCTTTAAAACGCTATAACTCAAAGCGATTATTATATTTTGCTAATTTGATTTGTTCTCGGGTTTCCGGACACGAAGCGCTAAAAAAACGTGTCGGCGAATTTCCCATATTCAATTGCAGTGAAAAGTTACAGAATATTTTCGAAAAGAGGAGAAAAAAAATTGGAATGATCGCACGGAAATGGCTCTTGACGAAAAAGTTTTCGGAATTAAGAAATTCGCCGACACGTTTTTGTTGATTATATGTTAGCCTAGCTTCTGTCCAAATTTAAGGAAAATCGAACAAATTCCCTTTGAGTTGTAGTTCTTTTAAGTGTCCCCAACAAGCGAAAAATTAACTTTGAGAAAACGGCGCTTAAAAAAAAACATATCGTTTAATAAACAAACTCCGCCCACAAAAGTTGTACCGTCATTTCTCCGTCAATTTTCACTATTTTTTGATAATTTTTTTTTTTAGATGAAAGTTCATTCTGTAAACTTTATTTTAACGCCAAAAAAAATTTTTCAATAAATTTTCGATCTGAAGGTACACTGTAACCTTAATGAATTTATTGGGGCGGCTTATTGGAGAAGAGGCATATTTGAGAGGGGGGCTTAATAGAGGATTTATCTGTGTAAAAGTTAGTCGTTTTTCACCACTTGATTTATCGCCTTGTATTTACGTTTGTGTCAGCGTTTCTCCATTGTTTTTGAACCTAGGCAAGACAATGCAAACAATAAGTAGCGTTGACGTTTTAAGTTTGACCACCTTGTGGTCTAAAACCATTTTATCGTGACATGGAATTAGTTATATTCCCTTTTTTGATTATGCGATTCTTTAATTTGTTTAAGAGTTTCAATGTGTTGTCGGTTATGATAAATGCTATTGTGGTGATTCAGTTGCTCTGATCTCCACGATTCGGAATATAAAAGCGCGCCGGTAAGCGAAAAACGTATCAGTGGTCTGCAGGTGTAATGTACTGTAACGCAATCGCTGGCAGTTGACAGGCGTTGAAGCCGCGGAAGATGTTACCAGTAGCTGATGTTCTTCGCCACTTTTCCGGAGGATTTCTACAATACCTAGAAAACCTATTCTAAGGTACGAATAACAAACACTGACAGCTATTCTTCTGTGTGTTAAAAAGTAATTTTGGAGCCCAAAACCTTCTGATTGTTTTGATAGTGCTTGACCTTTGAAACTTCACGTGCTCGTGTACACTCGAGAGTTCAAAATTTTGAACAAAACAACCAAAATATTCTATATTGCTGCTCAAAAACGGTAGCAAATTCTTGAAATAGTCTTTTAAACATTTGCTGTTGTCTGCCAGAAAGTATTATTAAACCGTTTTCGTTCAAAAAATGTTGTTGTTTTGTGTTTATCTGAGCTTTTAGCATCGGACTGCCGTGTCAATAGAGCTCGAATTTCACGAAAGTACTACTTCCATTTTGCGGCCTCAAAAATGTTCGTTTGAGTTGCCCATGGTTTTGAAAACAGATTTTGAAAGATGAAATAATGCTTTTTTACGTGGTGTAAGACTCTGTACTGTAGGCCATGTACCAGACGATGATTTTGGGCTCTGAACTTTGTCAATATTGCATTGGATGAAATCGCTGAAAATAATGTAAATATTGAAAAATCTCCCAAATATTTCAATTTAGTTCAAACTGAGAAAATAACGGCTTAAAATGTGTATAATTATCTACTTTTTATGATTAGTTATTTGTGGATCACAATAAAATTGTTTTAGTTTTTAAAATGAGGTCTCATTAATGCACGGTGTCATACCCGTAAAACCCGGCCCGGGAGGTGCGAAACCAAGATCACCTCGGTACGTCTAAACCAATTATCGGACAGAGGTAAAAAATATATTTTTGATAACAGTTTACCTAGGGCTACTTTGAATTTTTTTGAGAATTTTGATATTTTTACTATTGCACGCCTCCGGTCGATATTTACGGACATCCGCTCTTAATGGGGTGGTGGCTTTTACGGTTTGGCTTTTTTACGACTGACGGTTAATTTCTTCCCATTATGGTTAACAGTTAAAATTTTTATATTTTTATGCCCAACGGCTAACGGTTAACCTCACTAAGACCCTCAAACTCTACCCCCCACCCCCACCCCTCCACTCAAGTAATCATCTCTACCACGGGTGCACGCAAAAGCAGCTACTGCTGACAATTTCCACGGGAGCACGTGCTTCACTGGCAGCATTCTTTCGCACAGCTAGCTACAGCGAATTCCCTGGTGATCTCGCTTGGTTTCCTTAAGACAACATAGTATCAGTCAGGAGAGAAGTCTACAGTTGTTTCTGATCTTACTCACTGCAGCTCCTGGATGGAAAGGTAAGAATTTTCATTTTGATTCTGATTCTCAAATTATGCCGCCTGTCACTGTGACCTCGTGGGAGAGAGTTTGCTGTTTGGGAAACGCAACAGGTGGAAGTATTATAGAAATACAGACTAGATCTTACGCTTAACTCAAAAAAGAAAGGCTTTATATAATATTTTGATTGTTACATTAACACTGCTTGTCATAATGGGGAATTTTCTTCTTGTTTTGCTATGCATTATCAAATTACATTACTAATTACATGAACATCGAAGGGAAGTACAGTCTAATTCACGGTAATGTAGTAATTTCTCTAATATGTCTAGAAAAACTGTTCCAGTCCGCTGCCACTGCCTGTTGAAAAGTGGTCTGACCATTTTTTAAATTTATTTTGGGAAGACATACAGAGGCGGATCCAGGAATTTTTTATTGGTGGGTCCGAACTTTAATCCAGAAACCACTGTTGAATCTTTTTTTGCAGAAAATTACTTTTCCCCCAAGTCGTGGTTGCAGGTTATAATCCTGATTTAACGTCAGCTTCCTTGGCCCCTTACCGTGTACATGAATTCTACTTGTAAAGGGAAGAGCACATGTTTCTGTGAAAGCCACTTGGGTAATAATTTGGGAGCAGAAATGAGCAGGCCATAAGAGGGTACCCCAAACCAATTACACTTTTATATGTGCCTGGGATTTAGTTCAGTGCCAAAATGCATTGGCGTTTCATTAAAAAGAAATCAACCAGTTGAATAGCGATATATGTGATCCTGTCGATACAAGAATTTCAGTGGCAAACAAGTAGTAAATAAATTAATAAACAAATAAACACAAGTCTGATAGGTGGTCCGTTCCCCCGGGATCCTCCCCCTGGATCCGCCACTGTTGTAGGAGAGTGTTATCATGCAGACGTCTACATTTGTACATCTGTGTAAATGAATAAAATTAGAAATGTTAATTAACTATAAAGTTGCTAAAAAGGCGAAATACACAATGAGTTAAGAATGAGAACTCCATTAAAATACAATTTTCTAACATCACAGTTAGTTCTTGTGCAGTTTTTATGGAAGCTGCTTTCTTGTTCTCCCTTCAAGTGCATCGGTTGCAAACAATGAAGTGCAACCTCACTAATGGGCTGATACCAATTTGGCAAGCAAGTGTTTTTAAGAAAGTAATTCTCACAGTTAAATTTTTCAGTACTCTTCTATACCTGATAGACAACAAAATATTGACTTGGACCAAAAAATCTAATGTTATCAAATTTTCAGACTTGATGAATGGATTATAACAGTCTAAAAGCAAGACTCTCGGACTTAAAGAGTGCAGAATTAGCCACTACGTTGAAAGGACAATGAGGCTGCAGAAAGGGTAAGTTGTAAAAGGAAACTCGCATTGAAGGAAATTAGACCCCATCCATGCTAAGGCAATTTTGTTGAAAAACAAATACATATATTTTGAGGCGTTTTGGCTTTTTTCCAGAGTGGAGAAATGAAATGCCACAAACATCACAGACATGTCTAAATGTTGCATGGGCAGATGACTGTTGTAGTGTTTCTTTGCAGCCTATCAGCAAATTCAAGCATTTTAGTGTGGACGAGAACATTGCTAAAAATAGGGTGGACGCAAAGCTTTTAATGCATTTTCGATAAAACGAAAACAGGTACACACTGTCTAGGATGACAATGCACCAGCGTGGATGGAGCTTTCCTCGGCTACTCAATATGCTTAACAGTTTTATGATATACATACTGAGTCTTACTTTCTGAAAAGATGCGAAGTACTGAAATTTTCGTTGCATGGAAAGGGCGCATGCTTTGTACAATATTTACGAACTTGATACGAGTTTCTAGCAATAGATCATACTCATTTGATTTCTGACACAAATCAACTCACGCATAATACTGTAAATGTACATCTTCCATTAAGTATATGTATATTTATTGTTCACTTTCACTCAGTAGAGTACGAATAACACCTTGAATGAGTACAGATATCTCGCAATGTTGTACTTCATAAGATCAGGTCTTCATAAGACCAAAAGAAAAATGCATAAAATTATCACATTGTGCTAAATTGTTGCTTTCGTTTCTTGTTATGCAGCGCTATATATGAAAAAAACTGTCTCAATGTGTGTGCTGCACCAGGAATTTAAATGGCAAGAGTATATATTGATATACTATTAAGACGCTGACAGAATACGTTTCATTATTTTTCTTCAGTGCAGGCAAAAAGCATTTTCATTAAGACACCAATAGACGAATTATCAAGCCTCTGTGTGCTCGCAACTTGAGACGAGAAATGAGAGTGAAAACGAGATTAACGCCAATGAAGATGGCAATGTCCAAGATGAGGAAACAGAAGAAGCATCATTAATGAAGGATAATGTAAGCAATTAGGGCGAAGATAGAGAATGATGAAAGTGAGGATGATGAAAGTGATGACAATTGCCAGGAAAGCAAAGACGACAAGAACACTGGAGGACGACAGAAAAAGGAATGCCCACTTTCATATTGTGAAAGCAGAGACAACAATATCAAGAATGAGTTTGCGCAAAAAGTCAGTTTTTCGATAAAGAAAAAGCTGGAAATCGAAAAGTAAAAAAGGCAACCACTGAAAGAAAATGTCAAAAGAAACCTTGCCTCAAAATAAAAAGGTTTCCTCTTACAGGCTACGTGACCACCACTGACAGACTAACCCAGCATCTTCAGAAAGTTCATAAATTACAATGCACTGATGTCAAGTATAAGAAAGCTCTTTTGATCACAAAGGTGATTTCAAGTGACAGACCTCATCATATATTTCTCAGAATGAAACAGGAAAGAAAAATAGATTAAGAGCCAGATGTGGTCGACGTAACTGCCATGTCAGTAGATGAGAGTGATGAGGAGATTGAAATGGTAGAAAACGAGAGCTCAGTTGAGGCAGCTGGTCACGAAGCTAACTATGGTAGCCAACCTCAGAGAGTGTTGACATCCAAGATGGAGACGTTTCTAAGACTGCTCATTTGGAGACTGGCTTCTCTCTCCTTATGGGGGCAAAAAAGACGGAAAAACAGCAAAGCAGCATGTTTACCAGCTAAACAAGGTCCTTTCAGTAATTGGTGGAGGAACACTGCTTTCCTCGTTAGTAGACGCCAAGGAAATAAGGGATACCTTTCTTCAGCAATATGCAGCAAAGAAATACCATGCAGCCACAATCAAATCGTACCTGATGAGTCTGCAACATTGTTGTTCGATTTTGCTCGCAGATCAACCCAGTGATGTCATATCTGACAAAGAGAATGTCCTCAGCCTGCACGAGAAGCTTAAAAGATGGTCAGCATCATACAAACGAGAAAACAGCAGCCGCAGGTGGGAAAAAATGAGGACAATGCTGCCCTCATAACTCCTGAAAAAATTAGTGAGTTTGAGAAAAGCGAGGCAACAAGGCAGGCCATCATTCATCTGGGTCAACTGTGAGGAGCCCACACTATTCAGATAACCCAATAGATGTACACCCTTGTTTGGGATTATCTAATCGCACAAATGATAGATAATGCCAACCAAGCTGGTGTTGTAGTATGTATAACTGTGAAAGAGTTTGAGAGGGCCACAATCGAAGATAACCGTCATGTTGTGCAAGTCCTGGATCACAAGACAGTGAACACCCATGGTCCCGCACGAATAGTGTTCACAAGGTAGCTTTATAACTACATTCAAGTTTTTATGCAAGAAATGCACTCCCAACTCCCAAATGTAAATGTAAGACAACCAGGCCGTCAAACAGAATCTCGTGTTCCTGTCGTGGTTTGGAAAGCCAATGGAATCTAGCCAAATGACCAAAGCCTTGGGTTCAATTTTCAAGAAAGTGGGTGTGAACGGCCCAGTCCATCACACGCTTTATCAGAAAAGTGCAGTGTTGTGTTGTCATGATAAACACAAAGAGATCAGCTGCAACCCAGCCGACCTCATGGCACACAGCAAGAGCACAGTGCAAAAGTACCACCATGTTATAGAGAAGAACAAAAGTTCAGTAAAAGCCTCTCAAAAACTGCACGGAATCATGAGAAACACTAATGAAAGCAGTAAAGCTAAACAGCAAGCACAAACTTCTCTTCAAGAAGTCACTGTCAGAGGATGTCACAACAATTCAAGATGAAGTCCTGAAGGCAGAACGGGAACAATGGAATGAAGAATCCATAAACACTCTCCAAACACTGTTTGCCAAAGAGATTGCTGCGCAAGACATCACAATTTCTTGCATTAGGGAAAAGATACAGTGTGACCCGATACTTTTCAAGCAAGATCTAAAACGCATGTATGACAAGGTTCGGGCGGAGTGGCGATTCAAAGCCAAACCTGATGGCTGCAACAATGAAACCACAAAGCTACCAGAGGAACAGGAAATGGTCAATAACCGCATCAGCAGAATGTTTCAAGTAAAAGACGACGACTCAAGTAGTTACTCATCAGGCATTATTTCCCCTACTGACACTACAGGGAAATCTCAAGGTGTGTTCGGCGCTGAGCAGGTTCAAACTCTGCTGCATCTCTTTCAATACATGATAGATGACCGTTCTCCTATTTCAAAGCCAACAATAAATGCTACTTTAGAAAAAGACAGCCTTGGCAAATCCCAGTTACAAAAATTCCCCTTGGCACAGATTGTAAATAGGTTGAAGTATGAAAGGAAACAAAAACGAGAGAAGCAGCAAATCGCATTGAAAATTAAGATTAACAAACCATCCAAGTAAATTATATATACGGTATACTGTTATATGCTTCTGTTGTCTTGGCCGAGATGTAAAGAGACCCACCATGTGTTTAAGAACCGAATTCGTTCACAAAACATTACTTTTGCTTCAGTAGTTGTTAATTGACTAATCTACATTCAAAACCTAAGAGAGATTTCTGATTTTCTAATGCAAAGAACTCTATGAAGAAGGAAAATTTTAACTAAGAATTTACTTAAAGATACTTAATTTTTTGTTTTGTTTTGGGCCTTAAAAGCATTACACAAGTCGGTTATTATAAGTTATGAATCTTGGTTAATGCACAGTAGAAATTTATATAGTTAAAGTAGTTTGTAGACAACTGAAAATGATAGCTGTTGAAATTGAAAATCATGTAATTTGTCTTTTGACAAAGGACAGACTTGGCCAATCCCTGTTGCAAACATTCACTTTGGTACAGATGTTGTAAATAGGTTGAATTATGAAAGGAAACAAAAATGAGAGAAGCAGCAAATCACATTGAAAATATGGATTAACAAACCACCCAAGTAAATTATATATGCTTTTGTTGTCTTGGTCGAGATGTAAACAGACCCACGTTGTGTTTCAGGACCGAATTGTATCAAAACATAATTTTTCTTCAGTGGTCATTAATTGACTAATCTACGTTCAAAACATAAGTAAGAGAGATTGGTTTGTTGTTACAACTTAATCCCCATGACTTCAATTACCATTAAATCAAAATGTTTAAGGCTCACCTGTTTTTGGCCTAGACATTTATTGTTCCTATTGCTGTAGTGTGGCTGATCATATATCATAGAATATTTTTCAAAACTAAGTTAAAGAGTCATAACTGACTAAGTTAAGAGTGATAACTGATTTTCTAAAGCAACCTGCTCTACAAAGGAGGAAAGGAGGAAATGTTTTCAATGCCTTATGCCAGTCACTTATTTTAAGTTGAGAGCTTTGTGTAATGCAAGGAAGAGACCCGATTTTTAATTTTGTTGAGTTAATTTGTAAGCATCTGTTGTATTAGTCTTGCAAATTTATTTTTGGTTTCTGAAAATCATTAATGTTTTGTTGTTATAACGTTCCTGTGACTTCAGTTACATTTAATCAAAGTGCTGATAAATTAAGCTCACCATTAACGTTTATTGTTCCTATTGAAATAACTACCGATTATTTATAATTACTTTTGCAATAAAACAATCTTTGATCAAAGTTAAGTAAGATTGCAGATTACAAAATTTAAAAATGATAAAGATATCTATTGACATTAATCCTATTTTTTTGTCTTATGTGGTTTCTGTATAACACAGTTGAAAGAAAGTCAGTGTCAGTGGCAAAAGCATAAACTTTGGTAGCGAATCACATGATTGGAAATAATGTGACCATGTAAACATATTGCCAAACTATCCACATGCAGGCACATTATAAAAGCGTTGTGTTAGGGTCTGATGTACTGTATACTACTATTTATAACATACATTGCAAATATGCACAATTAACTTCACCACACACATGTGGATTACTTCTTCTTATGCAGTCTTACAGCAGGAAAAACTTAACCTGTTACTTCCTTCGCGCGAATAGCTATAATCATTTCAGTTTACGCCTTGCTTTTCCACTGGGTATGCTGTAAAACAATTGGTTCATACTTTTAGCTGCATATATCGAGTTATTATGCACATGGGAAATTTGGAGAACACTCGAAATGCTAGAGGTGTTGCAGCCACCTCATGCAACTTTTACGCTTTTCTTATGCTCCACAAACTTCCCGTGTACATCATAACTCGATATATGCATGCTAAATCGTGAAGTGATTGTTAAAGAGTACGCAGTAAAGTCAGTATACAAAGTGCTTCACGCAACTGTTTTTGTTTAACAAGTGATGTAACTTCTGCTAACAATTATGCTGTTAACAAAGAACTTGTAGTTAATTAAGAACACTACAAACATCCTAAGTTCCAAAATTGTTACCAATGTGCCATATTGGGTTACCAATGTGCCACAGCGAGTTACCAATGTGCCACATAGTTACTAAAGTGCCATATGGGTTACCAATGTGCCATAAAAAGGTTACAAATGTGCCTTTTCTTCTAGCTCCCTCTATCGTTAATCTTAACAATAAAGCGACGTAAGTTAATAGTATTATGCAAAAGTTCACGACAAACAGAGGATGGATGTTTATCTCACATGATGACATTAACCAAGCCACAAATTTCAACTCCAATGGCCTTCACCTTTCGCGCTCAGGTAACTCTGTTTGCATCAAACTTAATAAAGTATTTTAATTCTAGTGCTAGGAGTTATAAGGTTTGTCCCTGATTCGAATTCAAGTTACCTCAGCAAAAAACATCTTTTCCAAAGAGGAAAAAAATATCTACATGTACTTTATTTATTTGGATCAGTTATCAGGAGAGGAATTATTACGCAACCTGATGTCAACGACATTCTTGAAAAAGACGAAGTTGGGAAGGAACTCATGTGCAAATTTACAGTCAAACAGATAATAAACCGTTTGAAATATGAGAGACGGTTAAACAAACTGTGTTAAGCTAGATTAATATTTATACTGTTGTGCAGATATGATAGAGTACACAAATTTGCACTTAAAAATGTGGCTTTTGCTAGAATGCTTATATCATTTGTATACATTATATGGCTTTTTCATACCTAGCAGAATTTTAGAATTTTATGAGTGCCTGATGGCCAACCAACAGATCTCAAGAAAGTTCCAGCATTTTGATATCCGTTTGCAGTCTATGAATCGAAGTACACTGTAAACTCATGAGATCTGTTTTAGCCCTAAGCGCTGAATTAGCCCTGCGTGCCTGATGGTTATTTTAACCCCTTATGGGGTTGTATTGGAGATTCAACCCACCTTAATTTAGGAACTGTAGGTCTGTTATTGTAAGCCGTTCACTTATCGGTCAGCGTTTACCTGTGTAAGGATTAGGCGCGGGCGTGGGTGGTATTCGAGTGAGTCGGCCATCTTGCTTTACTGGTCGGACGTTGTTCATTAAAAGTCTGCGTTTGTGAACCATGTAATGGGTCCTGGTGTGTCGATCTTAATTATTGGCGTGGTGGCAGCTTAGCAGATTCGAATCTCCACGTCCTAGCAGAAAGAAATCTCCCGAAATCCCTAGTTACTTGGTGTATCCCTGATCATAATGTATGGTACTTCATGTATCCCTTATTGTAATGTATTTAGACATATTGCAGTGTAATTTAGGGTCGGATTACAGTATCTAGGGTTGAAGCACTAATTTTAGTATTTAGGGTTAAGCACTGATTCCAGTATTTCCAGTGTATCGAAAGGGTTAGTTCTTATATATGGTCTGGGCTGGCAGCATATTATCTCATATCCCTTAAAAATTACAATTTCCGGCAGCTAGTCCTCGGTGGTACAGTGGATAGTGTGCATGGAATAGATCATACGGCCCGGGTTCGATTCCCCATTCTGCTGTTTTTATCTTCTATTTCTACTGAAATAAAAACTAAGTGTTTCAATACAAAATAATAAGGGATATACCAAGTACATACCCCGAAATCTCGCACCATTTATGACTGATTTGTCGGGAACTTCGAGCAGCCAAGAATCGGTTGTCAACTTCTTTTGAAGTTCCGTGGTCCATGCGTACACGATGTCTGGCACAAACCGTGCTCCTAAACAGTGGTGTCTTACCAAGAATGAAAGGCTGAACTCTTACGAGAATTGGAAGCAGAATCTCGTTTATAGCTTATCGTTGGATAGTAATTTTGCGCCCTTTTTGATCAAAGGGGTTTTGTGGCTCCAGAAAACCAGAGCACACTTGTTACGCGGTTTTGACAATGATGGTGAATCAGTTTCCGCGTCGAGAAGATGTACCGCTCAACAAAAGGTAAACATCTTCGAACTTATGCTGGGCCAAATCGCAAATTATTGCCCAATAATATCTCGCAGTACAATTGTCAAAAGTTCAACTTCTATGGCTGACATATGGCAAGTAATCAGATTACATTTTGGCTTTTAAACTACCAGGGCCCATTTCATAGACTTTGATGACATTCACTTAAACCCTGACGAGCATCCAGAGGATCTCTATCAACGGCTCATGGCTTTCGTTGAAGACAGCTTACTTAAACCTAACACCCTCTCCCATCATGGTGAAACCTTTGGGGAGGACGAGGAGATGTCCCCAACATTAGAGAACTTTGTAATCCTAACGTGGCTGAGGCTGATCAACCTGGCATTACCCAAGCTTGTTAAACCGCTATGGTACAGAGCTTCGATCCCGCACGTTGGCTTCTATTAAGCCAGAAATTTCGCAGGCGTTAGACTCACTTCTAGATGAGATCCGTTCTGCAGATGATGCAAAGGTCATGCGCTCCTCCACCTCATTCGCCTTAAACAAGTCACTTCCGCGAAAGGAGACACCCAGTTATAGGTCTCCTTTCAAACCTTCTGGCAGATTCTCTCCACGCGTCAAAGAATGCCCTCTGTGTAAACAAGCAGGCCGATCCTGCAATCATTTTCTTAGCGAGTGTGGTTTCTTACCTGAGCAAGATCGCAGGTACATAGTGAAGGCCCAACAAATTGTCTCCATACTTCATACAGGGTCCCTTCTGCCTGACGCCGTGTGTCCAACCCCGCCCAGCGAGGAGGAAGCCAGTGTCATCTCGGGCGACAAAGAAGGTGCCCCTAACGCCAAGCCTGGCGACGGACAGGATATTCCTAGCAGCCCTTCCCTGACTCCGCCACCCCCAATCATCCCTCTAGAGATATCTACTCCGCCATTGTCTACAGTCCCCTCAGTAGGTGACATCACCCCTAGCGAAGACGTTCAGCTCGATCCGTCATAGGAAAGCGAGGACATCCCTGCTGACTTCTCTTGTGCCAGTCCCCCACAGAACAGGTGGTCAACAAGACAGCGATGCCTACCATGGCGTTTCAGCGACTATGTGGTAGAGTTCAAGTAATGCAGCCAGTACTAGGACTTTCCCTGGTTTGATGTTACCCTGTTTATCTACCATCTCCAGCTTTTGTGCCAGCTTACTGCCGCTCTTAAGGTGTTAGCTTAAGTCATGAACTCAGGCCAGTTCAGTTAGGCAATCTTTGGACTGTAAGAAACTCTTTAGTGTTCTTGGGTTTATTAGCTTGCCCATTGATAGCTTAAGATGTAACCTCAAGTCCATTCTGTTAGGCATAGTTTGGTCAATATGTAACTCGAGGTGTTCTTTAGACAAGTTAACTTGTATTTGTATCCATAGGAATTAGTTTATTGGACAGTAGAAAGAAGAGTCCACGCCAGTAGGTCTGTTATTGTAAGCCGTTCGCTTATCGATCAGCATCTACCTACGTAATTAAGGATTAGGTGCGTCGGTCAGCGTTTACCTATATAGGGTTTAGGCGCGGGCGTGGGTGGTATTTGAGTGAGTCGGCCATCTTGTTTTACTGGTCGGACGTTGTTCATTAAAAGTCTGCGTTTGTGAACCATGTAACGGGTCCTGGTGTGTTGATCTTAATTACTGGCAGTTGGTAAAAAATGCCTCCATTTTAAAGGGCTTTATCAGCTCGCCAATAGTATTTTGTACTCACACCCAAACGGCCCCACTTTAAAATGAGGTTAAAACATACATGCATCTTTTACTACAGTACCTACTTTGTTTAGGATTTCTAGGATTTTGCGTGAGTTTGAAAACGGCGGGTTTAGAAACAGTTTTTAACACTTTTGACGAACTGTAGGTTATGCTTGTTACATTTTTCTGGCTTGTATTGCCACTAAGGGCAATTTGTTTAGAAGTTTTCATTATAAACCATAAGGTAAGCGCGGCGGAGGCGGGCCAGTTTATTTCATTGACTATTCCGGTTTACCGTAATATTGCTGAATATAGTAAACAAAAGATACGGAGTTGAAAAGAAAACTTTGTGAAAAGGTCAAAAATCAAAGGCTGTAAAAAAATATCGCTGCAATCAAAATCACAACGTCTCTATTCAAACCAATTTGCAAGCAGCTATTTATGAATGTTGTATCTCGGTTCAGAATCGAACCACTTTTGTCAAACACGCCATGGTGTGTTTAGGTTACGGTCACGCAAACCAGAGAAAACAGAGTACACCAGTCCTGGGATTATTATCTTCAGATTATCATTAAATTTCGCAACCAGGAATGTAGCTGACGCATTTTTTCTTTAAGGTAGCAATTTTAATTTAGAGTATAAACATCAAAATAGCATGCTAAAAATATTTTGTTTGCCCATTGCAGATATTAAGATCTAAAATGACCTAATTTTGGCGTCTCGTGAAAATGACCAAACATGCCCTTCACTTACGGTATTGGGAAAGCAACAAATCAAAGCAACCGATTCCAATAACACATTTTGCTACAAGACCAATCAATATAGAATACTATTTATTAGCGTTTATTCCCAGGCTGCTATTTTTGTTGTCTTGCCACTCGACTAAATTCACCTAATTAATATGCATAAATTTGTGCCAAATGGCCATTTTTCGGGGGGGACCTCAACTCAGAGAGAATAAAAAAAATTGACCTTATATTTTGGTACATGTATCTACTCATGACCCTCAACCTTTGTGCCAAGTTTGAGCGAAATCGGCGACTTGAGTATTATCACCTCCTGCCTGGTCCTATGGTGGACACTCTCTTAATTTCAAGTTTCTGGAAAACGTGATGGAAACTTATTTACACATAACTTAACTCATTAATAGCGAAGCACTTGCCAGGGCCAAGGCCTGGCTGCGCAGCCCCATACTCATAGAACCAGAACCTGTGCCCGTCATTTTTCATGGTCATGGCTAGCAGAATGTTTCGCGGGCGCGCGTGTGCCCTCCGTCCGCCGTCGCGCAGGACCGGACTACTGTACTAGTGTACCTCCGCCGTCGCGCAGGACGTCGCAAAACACGCGCGTACGACGTCATGTTGAAACCAAAGCGAGGCTTTGTTTTTTGCGCGGTTACACGGCCGAATGTCACGTCAGCTAGAAAAACACTTTGATGTTTTGCTGTGAATTTACTAAGCGGAAAAAACCGTTTAAATTAAAGGCGTTATTTCCCTGAATATTTCGCGGTTTGCTACTCAAGACAAGGATACTAATTAAGGGATACTCAGAAGCCGCTTTAGTGGAAAAAGACGAGATTTCAGGGATAAAATCTTGCTTCGAGGAACTTCATGTATTACGTTTTTATCAAATGCAGGAGATGTTTGTTTTCTACGGATTTCAGAACCAGAAGCGGAGATTTGAATTTCCAAGCAAGGGAGGGACTTAAAGGTAAAACAGATTACAGTTTTCGATGAGAATTTATGTTGATATCAATCTGTGAGTGACTTTTTATTAGTGTTACTGTTAGTTTTGGAGAATTGATTTTAAAACGTGCTTAAATTCAGTTGTATTGATCCAGGTGATCGATCTCTTGAATTTCATTGAAGAAAGCTTGAACTCGATGAGCTATAATTAAATGGTACGCGTTTTGCTTTTAAACGTAAACTAATGGAGATTTGAATAAATTTTTTCGAAAGAAGATTGTGTTGTCCATTTTTATGTGTTTGTTCATTCATTAGATAGTTTGAAAAGCGATTTGATGTAAACAAAACAAGACTTTGATTTTATAGTACAGTTCTATCTTCACTCACATCGCCTTGGGCAAATATGATTGTGTATTTTTGCAGTTTTTGATTTTCAAATCAGTTTCTCGGGCAATTTTTGACAAACAAAAACTGTATTTTATTCAGAAACTAGTGGTACTAGTCATTCTAGACAGAGAAAAGTTGTTTTTGTGAACTTTTGTACGGTCTATAAAAATGTACTGTGCAGACGGTCGTGTAATACTGTTTTTTGATAATTGTTAAAATTGAACAATCTTAATTCTTGTGCTACCAACCTTTCACCTTAGTTAAGTTTCACCTTAGTTAAGTTTGTTCAAAGTGCGACGCTGTTAGGCTTGGGCTATCTATATATATTATCATATAAATCACATTCCTGTTAGTGGGGGTACTGGGGAGACAAAAAAATTCGTACAGGATATGACTAAAATTCTGCGTTAAATGTGTGATGCTTAATTGTGGGACTCAAATATTAAATCCGTCACATATTGTACACAGGAATTGTCATATCCTGTACATATTTTTTTGTGGGTGTTTTGTTGTCCACGCTAGTACTTTTTTATGTCAAATGAAAAATGCAGGATGTAGGTGGGTTTCTCGGGTTTTGGCAACCTTTCTAATCTCGTTCCCGTGCATTAAAAATACTTTTTTTGCCTTATGAAATCTTCCCTACGTTCATTTTGGAAAAGGAGTTAATAAAACCAAATTTATTTTTCCCAAGGTGGTTTCTGTTGCCAGTTCTGCTAAAAAGAAGAAAAGGGCTAGAAAGTTTCCCCTCTCGTGGAAAGTGAAGTTCCAGTTGTGGATGAGATATGACGAGGGCCTAGATCTGATGTTTTGCATGCCTTGTGAAAAGCACTGTAAAACGGGTCCTTGGGTTAGTTGAACCAACAATTTTCGATTTAAAACTGTAGAAACCCACCTAAACAGCAGAGAACACAAAGAAGCAATGGTGGTAGAAGCTCCTGGCCAGCAAGCTCCACCTGAAGCTCTGACTGCAGCCCAAGAACGCAGAAATAGGTCTACTGTAGCTGCCCTTAGATCAGTCTACCAGATAGCAACTGAAGAGATCGCCAACGGGAAATACGCCAGTTTGCTAAACTTGCAACGATTACAAGGATGCGCTGATATCCAGAATTTGTGCATTAAAGCGAATGGGGAAGGGCTAGTGTCAAAGGTGAGGGTAAGCCCTTGCATAGGGGTGGGGATTGATGAGAGCATGGACCACTCCAATGAGAAGCACGTTGCTGTGGCCCAATATGTGGATATTGCAAGCGCAAACCTTGTTACAACATATCTTAAGTGCAAGGAAGTTCAAGATGCCTGTGTGTCTCGGATTTTCAACAGCATGAAGGATATTTTGACTGAAAAGCGCATACAAAGCGTCTGCGGTTTGGGGACTGACAGAGCTTCTGTTATAATGGGACACCTAAGGGAAGTGACAACGCTAATGCGCAATGAAAATCCTCACTGCATTTCCTTGCACTGTGTTTGTGACCGGTTTGTCACCTAGCAGCAGAAGTTCTGTCAGTGACAAATCACTTGTCCAAGAGTTTTCAATACAGGGATGTATGCTTCTCCACTGTTCGTCAGAGTCTCAATGACTACATTGAAACTTTGGAGGATTTATGGTGCAACAATGGCCCTGTGATGACGTCCATGGAAGCAGAACTTAACAATGCACCCATCGGCCAGTTTAAAGTGGCAGACGTCGACTTTCAGCCAAGGCGAGGAGGACCCCATCAATGATGGTGATTTGAACAAGTCAAGGTGCTGTTTATCGACCTGCTCATGGCAAACCTCAGAGCTCGATTTCCTAACATTGATCTTCTGTCAGCTATGGCATTCCCTGCTGATCAACGTCAGTTGGATGGGGTAATGCCAACCTACAAATTCTCTTGGATCACTATGGTCGGCCTGCAGAACATCCCCATACAAGGTTCGACAAATTGGTTGATGCTCATGCCTGCAAGGGAGAGTTTCTTCCATTTAAGTGCCTAGTCCATCACAATTTGGGGGAAAACACGCCAAACGACGATGGTGTGGACCAGTGGAACTTCTCACACCTGTTGAGCTTATGAAACGCATCTTTGGTAACCACATGCAAGCGAATCAGACTATTTTTCCTGGTAAGAATTACAAATAGTTAGAATTTAGAAAATATTTGCTTAAAGTAGCTGCAATTGCAAACATCAAATTAAGAGAGACAATATTGCTTATTAAATACCTTTAAATTGTTTCTTTACAGCCATGTTCAAATTATTGTGCCTGTGCTTGTGTGTCATGGTTGGAAAAGCAGGCAGAGAGAGTGTTCAGCTGCCAGAATCGGATAAAGAAAAAGTCACGAAGTCTACTCAACATCAAGCAGCTGGACAAACTGATCTGTTTGAGTTATGTGGGGATTCCGATAGAAGATGTGGACTATGAGGCAGCTCGAGTAATTTTTGACCAGTGTCCACGAAGAATCTAGACTTTGGCAATTATCTAAAATATCGGTATCATTCTTTGCTGATTTCAAAACGGCTAGCCCACGTGGCAAGTGCCACATTGAAGGGAGAGGCAAGTGCGGCGAGAATATAAGGCGATTAACAACCCATGTTAACAACTAAGAAAGAAATAAAGAAAGAAAGGCCAATATCTCCCAGTGCTGCAGCCCCAACTGAAAATATATTAATTTTCTATTAAATCGTCGCATTGCAAGTAATTTTGCTGTACTGTTGGTAGATATCGTGGCTGAACAGCTGTACACAACGGAAGAACGATTGTTATGAAGATCACGATTATTAAATTCGTCTTTGACAGCATTTTCACTTACTGCTTACTTATAACATTCTTTTTGAGCCCGCAAACAAGTCACGAAAAAAAATAGTGTAATTTGGGATGGCACTTAGCGGGCTCTGTAGTTAACTGCTCTGAAGATATCAGTCCATTATTCTCTATCAATCGACAAATCTTTACTCCATTTTCCCAGGCCGGTGTGAGGAAGCTGTTGTTTTTATCTAAAAATAAACGATAGTAATCCCTTGTCTTCAATTTCTCCAGGTCAATTTGAATATTTTGGTTGAGTGAAAAGAGAGCCGAAATTTCCCTGTGGTCTTCTCTTATCTGGCTCTGCATCATGGTTGGTGCCTCATCTTTTAAATTCCTCGGGTTTGCACTTAAAATTTGATAGAACTGGAGAAAGTTGGTTTTAAGACGGTATTTGGATAAATGGTTAGATATTAACTATTTTCTTTCAAGAGGTACTTTATAGTAACGATGCCTTTGTTGAACCGCTCTTGAATGAAAATAGGCTACTGTCTACTAAAATTTGCTTGTTATAACAATCACGGTCATGATTTTTGAAAGCAAAATACCCCAATTTCGATATATTAAAATTCAACTTGAAACAAAAGACATCACTACGAGGCTCAGGGGAATGATAGTACGGATTTATACGGTTTATTCCCCTAAGCCTCGTGGTGATGTCTTTTGTTTTAACTTGAATTTTAATATATCGAAATTGGGCTATTGAAAAGCACAACCGAAAACTTTCTATTCATCCCAACCTTTTCTAGCGAAGGGGACCTCTGATCAAAATGTGCAGAAGCTTAAATTAAACCAATCACGGTAGACAACTTGCTAAGCATAAACACTCCGAGATACTAGGAGCAGATCAAATATCTTTTTGAAGGTAAAAACTTGCCTGTGCGGAGCTCAAAACAGAATTTAGCAGTAGACAAACTCTTCGATCACTTAAATACAAATCAAAGGCTCTAAACAAAAAGTGTGGCAGGTCAAAATAAAGATCAACCTGTGTGTTTATATAAACATTAAAAGATTAAAAGATACCTTACTTCTAGCAGCTATCTTTACTGTCTTTAAATTTCCCCATTATCTGCCATTGGGCATGTGATAAATACTGTGAAACTCCCAGCTAAACAGCCACAGCTTTTCACTTAGATCGATTCCGTCTTGCCGCCATTTTTTAAATCTAAGGGAAGTTACAATAGTAACATTGTGTTTAGTTACCAGTTTCCTCTTTTTATGATATATCAACAGGCCAGGTTTCAAAGTTGTTTTCCCGCAAAATGCAAATTATCTCCTGTACGCAGTTTAGGAGATAATGACTTTCTACACGTTATTCCATTGGCATGTGTAGCTCGTTGTAGCATTTTTTTGTTGCTAGTTGATTAACTATTGTTTCGCTATGGTATATATAGTTGTTAATGTATTGTTAGTCATTCTCACTCTAGTACGTGTACCAGGCTACACATGTTATTTTTTGTTTTTGGAACCTGACCAATCTTTAAACATGACAGATCCTGCCGGTGGTTCTGGTTCTTCTTCATCCTCTTTTCTGGGCGACTTCCAAGCCGCAGTTTCAAAGGTCATTGCTGATTCCACATCAACGGTTTCGCGCGATTTGTCATCCTTGATCGATGCCTGTTTTGAGAACTTTAGGTCGAGATTCATCAAAGAAAACTCGTCAGTCAAGGCTGCGGTTAAACGTGCGCGACGTGACCGTTATGTTTTCAAGAGCAGTGGAATCGACAGCAATTTCAACACACCGAGGTGGTTATGGAAAAGTTGGAGTCAGCGAAAGACGCACTCAATAGTAGCATCATTGCCAAAGCTAAGAGTTCCATTGCTGAAGGTATTGCTCTAGTTTCAAAAAGGATGAAAGTTATTAAAATAGCAGATAAGAGCGAGTACAGTTAGGCGATGGTGCAGGAATACCTCTCGGACGAGCTTGCGTCTAACTCAGAAGATGAAAAGAGGCTTTTTCGTTCTGAAAGGAGGGCGGAGAGAAAAGTTAGGGAGTTCAGAAAGAAGCGTGTTCGGAGACCGAACTGCAGATTTCAGCCATATCCAGTGCGTTCTGATGATTGCCGCAACCAGCCTTTCAGTTCAGGACAGCAGACGGATCAGTATGGTCGTGGTCCTTATGCACGTGGTTTGCAGCCTTCTCGTCAGATCCAGCCTTGTTTTAAGATAAGTTTTAATTTTATTTCTTGTTCTCTAACTAGCTTTGTTTTACTCTCTGGCTTTTGCCTGGTACTTGGAGCAGGCCTCATTCTCCTAGCGAATATGGTTTATTTGCTTCTTTGTTCAGCGTAGAAGTTAAAGTGTTACAGGTGGTTTGCAAAAATATGCGATCTAATGCCCAAAAGTAAATATATTGATTTTTTATTAAATTTTGATTGAAAATTTAGCCCTTTTTTGTTATAGCGCACCAAGGCCATGCCACATAACAATCAAGGAAAATCTCAGATTGGGCGATTGTACATCCAGTCGGTGAGTGTGATTCCACCATCAGTGGCATCAACGTAATTATAAAATTGAAATCGCTGGAGAAGTATACCGGATTTGGAAGGATCTAAAACCAGATCCATCATATTATTTTTAAGTGTTAAATTCATCTTTAAGGCCCCTTGAAGGAAACAGAATAGGAACAAGGCTTGGAGTGGAGACAAGATCAAATCTACACCTCATTTGTAAGAAAAATTACCATTGATGAGTCAGAGGTTATTGAACTTGCACAGCAGTATTTCCAGGAAACCGAGATGCTGAAACAGCAAATTTCGGAACTGGAAAAAGACCATGAAAAAGCTGAAGTGTTTAAATGAAACGATTGAACAAAAACACAAGATCTGCAAATTAGAAGAGGCCATGGATGCAATCAAAAACAGGGGAAATCAATTCACAAGGTTGGAGACAAAAATATCATCAATTGAACAACTTCAGGTAACATTGCATGTCCTGTTAGTGGAAGGGGTGTGGGGTGTGGCACTAATAGGTGGGGAAGGGGTGGGGGTTGGACATGTGAAAACCATGAAGAATAGGGAGTGCAAAGTCAAAGGTTGTAACCTATTGAAAAGTGGGTCACTGATTGAGAGGCATGTAACTGCAGTCACTACTGATAGCCAGGAAGGAGAAGGGAGCTACTGTGCTATGGCCCTACACAATGAGGATAGGCTTAAAAGGGACTCTTGGGTCCCAGACAAGGTGCCCTACCTACCCATTCCCACAATCCATGACAGGTAGACACTAGGGTTGGTCACTGCCATAGATCAAGACATTGTTGAGACACATCCCTAGTGGTTCTTTTACATGCCACAAGAGTTAAATCAGAAAAGTGCTGTGAGATGAGGCTTGTAAGACACTACACCCGCAAGGACTAAATATCGATTTTGCATTCATTTAAGTTATTCTCTTCAGTTTTCAACAGCGCGTGCGCGTGACATGAACGTTACTTGTTGCTGTAGTCCCTGATGAAGAGATAGTAATCTCGAAACGTCGGACGACTGTTATTCGTTTTTTGGTGCTATTTTTGTGATATTTGACATTCCTGTATTTACCATATTAGTACATAGCACTACACAGTTACCCTTTTATTCTATTTTATTATAATTTTTCATAAAGTCTGGGAAGCAGGACATTCTTGTTTTCCCTCCTTTACCCTAGCCCCCTTCCCCCAAGTTGGAGTAGGTTTGTTCTTGTCCGTAACTAGTGGCAATTAACAAGTAGGAGTACTACCCCTGGTGAAGTATTTTTTTTTCAGCCATCAAAGTTTACTTATTTCACACTTACAAGTATTACACTTTACACAAAATATTAAACTACACTACACATAACATTCCAATGTGTTACAAATATTTCATACACTCCTTGCATCATTTCTTAATACATTCTAAAAATGTCAATAATTACTGTAACCGATCATTGTAATATTTCGCATTGTTGTAAGTTGATACTCTACGAAGCCTTCACTGTGTCCACTGAATCCCTTTTCTCTGATGTGTAAGCCAATCTACTCCATAGCGAACACAGCAGCATTCACGAAAGTACTCAATCCATCTCCTGCAACATTCCCCTCACCCCCTCCTGCAAATATTAGCGGAGTCAAACCTGAGTGCCAGCCTTCTAAAACAGCTATCAGAGATCCCAAGGATTCAGTTCAGTTAAAGCTACTCAAAGTCATGAAGCTTCTTGCTGAGACCCAAAGTCAAAGTCATCTCCCCCTTCCCAAACAAGGCATATTTAGTGGGGACCTGCTACATGTACAATACGCCATCTGGATGAAGGCATTTGAATCTCGTATAGAAGGACGAGCTGTCAAGCCTTCAGAAAGGCTCCATTTCCTTGGGAAATACCTGGAAGGAGATGCAAAAGAAGTAGTGGATGGCTTCATACCCATGTGTCATGAAAGCCACCAGAGCGTAGAATAAATCCTTTGGGTGAAAGGTTTTATTCAGTGTTGACTATGTTGGTGTAATCCAGTGAAATTTTACTGTGAATTTTTGCCATCCTTTACTTTGTATGGACTAATTATAGTATGTGATTATTGATTATGTGATTATTTAACCGATAAAATTGGTAACAAAGCAAATAAAGCATTTTAATCTGTGCACATGCACTGAACCGTGAAACTATCCCTTTAAAACTTCTGGCTATGATGGAAATCTGACCAGAATAAACGAGATAACTTGTTTTTTTGTTTTTTTTTTACGAGATAACTTGTTTGATGGAACACGGCAGCATTCAAGATGAAGTTTCAAAGAAAATTGAAAATTTCAATGATGCATGGATCAAATTTGTTGATGTGCATGACAAATATGTGCAAGTGTTTGGCCACTAACATTGACACTTAGGCATTGGAAGAAACTGAGAAAATTTACAAGGAGCAAATGGAGCGAAAATTAAATCCCAATTCTGATGTGAAATTGTGGCGAGCCGTATATCAACACAACAGTGTATTTTCAAGTTTAAGACCGAAAGCTCCGCTTAGTGAAACTTCCAAAACAAGTTCAAAGACATCTACACGCACAATGTCCTGAAAAAGGAAGCTAGTTGTTAGCCCAGAGTGAGTCTTGTCAGGATTTGCAATAACATGTTTGGGATCTTTCATATTCAAACTTTTTAAGACAGTTTCTGGTTTTCCTTTGTTGCTCTATCTTTGATAGTAACAATCTTTAATACTTCTGTGGAATACCGAGGAAAGAGTTCCTAGTTTGCTGTATTCTTTCCTGAAGTTGTGTTCCCTAAACAATTCAATTTGTTGGCACACACTGAAATGCTGGTATTCTAAGCACTAGAATGAACCAATTTGGCTACTGGAATGTTGATAATGACATGGCTAGATTTAAGGGCATCTCAAATAACTGAGCTCTTTTTAATAGGGTACTGGGGAGGAGAAAGCATATATGAAGCTTCAATAACTGCTTACAAGGTGGCCATATAGTAATTGGCCCCTTTAACCAGTAAGCCCCAGGGACAACTTGCAATTTCTCCTTACTGGTCTCTGCATGTACATTTTTCATAGTAGCAGTATAGACTGGTTTCTGAAATTTCACATTTGTCATTTCAAAAGACTTAGATTCTAGCTAATTAAAGAAGACCTGTAACGTGTTAATTGTTATTTTTCTTGATATTTTTTCTTGTGAATTGGTTGATTTATTATATTGTATAAATAAGTTTATTTGCAATCAAATAAAGATTTTTATGTCCTTCGCTCAGAATAATTTAATGTATTTAATTTAGGGGTGTGTCTATTGCTTGTTTGATGAATAAAAGGTCTCATGCCGTATTGCATAACATTTCCGTGACAAAGGATAAATTTTCCTCGTGGACTCATTAAGGCAGTAATATTACTCAACCTCGCTTGCGTGTAAACACTATATATAGTGGGTGCAACCACTATTTCACCCCCTCAGTCTGCAAGAATCAAAGCCTTCAGATAGTCATTCAGTTCAACCAAGCAATCAAGCACTCAAGCAATCAAGTCTTTCAACGTTAAGTACCTTTCACCTTATATATTTTTCACCGTAAACTTTATCTTCAATGGTTCATAGAGTCAATGTTCTTATTCTCGGTCACTCTTGTGCGCCGTTTTAGGCTTTTCCTTGAACAAGACCGAAGCAATAGAACGTCTTGTGATATGAATGTGGCAAAAGCTAACATTTCCTATCTCGGTATTGACGGTAGAACCGTCTCAAAACTTTTATCGTACGATATTCCTCAGATCAAGAGTTGTTATTTTAGAAATGGGAACAAACGATCTATGTGGTAAGGGGCGTCGCCCTGAATCAGTTGGTTCTGACATCGAACACTTAGTGTCCTTTCTTCATGCCCATTGTGGCCTTGAATTTATTATGGTGTTTGGTAATCCACCGCTCCACCATTCCCATATATGTATCTGATTTTAACGAAAAAGTAGACATTTTAAATCAATACCTTCGAGTGGTTATGGAGCCACTCGAATTTACGGAATGTTGGAGCCACAAAGGCCTTTAGGAACCTTCCGTTCCCATTTTACTCAGGGATGGCATACATTTGAACGATATTACGCCCTTTATCGCAGCTATAGGGGAGCAATTTTATTTGCCTTGAAACATTTAGAAAGGAACTCATGAGGCCTACTTGACAGATTCCAACATGTCGCGTCCACTATGTATTCAAATTGCGCCTTTGTCTTTTGTCTTGTCAACTTCTTTGACCTTGTATGGTCTTGTGTTCAAAAGGGACCGGTGCTGATTGATCCACTCCGGCATTTTTCACATGTTCAATGCGGCTTCTCCTATTAATGGACATTGCCAAACATGTGGCCGATTTTCTTCATTTATTTATTTGTTTAGTCATTCCGGTTCCATTACTCCTGTTGTTTCGTGCTTTTTATGCTACTTTGAATTCATTGTGGACGAATGCTCGCGCCCCACCAGCCCCCCCCCACCCTCCCGTCCTTATCATAAACATTGCCAACTAGTGACTTCACCGCTATTATTCCTGACTATCTCGTTTTTAGGTAATTCACAATGATGACCAGAGGAAAACGCCGCAATGCTGTGGGTGATGCTTAAGCTGAAACTATGCCGCCTCACGCGAAATGCCCGAGAGGAGATAAAAGCTCCACATGCAATGCTAGGGGAGACAAAAGTTCCAAAAGCTCTTCGCGACCTTCAAAAGGGACCAAAGGTCAGCCAAGCACACCCAACATTCCTTCTCTCACACAGCCCGGCGTTACTCAACACCCAACAGAGTTATCTCGTCGTCCAGCAGTAGAGGCCCGTCAAACCCCTTCCATTTCCACCAGTCCATCTGCGCCGTCCGATCTCGTTCCCACTCTGTTGAACGCCATTTCTAGCGCAGTAATGCAAGCCTTAAAGTCCTCAGGACTTATTCCAGACAAGGATAACAACTCTGAACCTGCCGCAGCCGTACAGGGCTCAGTAGATGAGGTAATTCAGGAAGTGACTGGTGAGGGCCATTCTATTATTCCTACAATAAGTTTAGACAGTTCCGAGACTGACGCAAGGCCGCAAAAAGTACATCCTTTAATTTTTGTGCCCTATCAAGTCGGGTGCCTGACAAAATACAATCCAAAATTTGGGCTAATGAATACGTAGACCTCGTGACACTGTTGTATACGCTACCCAGTGACCCCAAGTACAATTTAACGCTAAAATCTCCCTCGTCTAACCAGCCGGTAGTCAGTCTCGAACCTGTCCAGAATACGAAACGCATTTCCACTATCGATCAGTGGACTTCGGCTTTTCAAATCTTTGTAGCGATTTATACAGCGCGTTTTCTAGACAGTGCTCCAGGTCTTATGAAACATAGCGCTACGGTGCGTGATCTAGTGGCTAAAAATGCACATTGGCGATATTACGACGAAAATTTTCGTTACTTATGCCAAAAATTGCTGTTCCCATGGGGTGAAATTCATTGGGAATTGTGGTTGCAGGCGCACCACATGACCAAAGGGCCATTTCGTGGTAACATATCGAGTACTAGCATATCGACCAATAGATCATCTAAAGTTCAGTCCTTTCCGCGAGGATTTTGTTGGAAATTCCACCAGGGTGAGAAATGCTTCGGATGTAATTTCAAACACGAGTGTTTTAAATGCGGAGGCGACCACCAAGCCTCAAAATGTAAATCCGGAAAGCCGGCAGTCGCCATATCACGCTCTGTACCACTGCGGTCAACTTCCAACACCAATCAACCTAAGTAGGCTAATTTTGTATTTAGATGGCTATCCGCTTAAGTCCAAACAATATCTTTAAACCGGTTTTGAAAAGGGTTTTTCTATTGATTACACGGGGCCTCGCACTCCATCAACATATAATAATCTATTGTCTGCAGTTCAGAACCCTGCAGCTGTTAATGACAAACTGTCTAAAGAGCTATTGTTAGGTAGAATTGCAGGGCCATTCTCACAGCGACCTTTTCCATCTTCACGAATTTCTCCGATAGGTTTAATTCCTAAAAAGTCACCAGGGGAATTTCGCTTAATTCATCACCTGTCCTTCCCTTTCGCAGCCTCTATTAATTCACATATTCCAAAAGAAGCTTCATCAGTTAACTATACATCAATGGAGGATGCGACAAGATTAATTAGGCGCTCAGGAAGGGGCTGTGCCCTGGCGAAAACAGATGTCAAAAATGCTTTTCGTTTGATTCCTATCACTCCCGATGATTATGATTTATTAGGTATATTTTGGGAAGGACAATTTTATTTTGATAAATGTCTCCCTATGGGGGCCAGTTCCTCGTGCAAAATTTGGGAAACCTTTTCATCTGCCTTGGAATGGATCGCTCAGTTCAAATTAGGCGTTTCAGGTATTATTCACCTTTTAGACGATTTCTTGCTCGTCGCCCCAACTTATCCAGAGTGTGCATGTCATCTGTCAAACTTTTTAGGGGTGTGTGACGAATTGGGAGTTCCCATGGCACCAGACAAAACAGTTGGCCCTAACACAGTCTTATCTTTCGCTGGAATCGAACTTGATACCATCAATATGGAGGCGCGCCTCCGCCAAGATAAGCTTTGCAAGTGTATCGCTCTTATTAATGATTTTCTAACATGCCGAAAAGTTTCGCTGAAAGAAATGCAATCCTTAACAGGCTTGTTGAATTTTACTTGCTCTGTGGTTGTGCCTGGCAGAATGTTTCTCAGACGCATGATTAATCTTACCATAGGTGTCAAACGCCAGACACATTTAATTAAGTTAACACGCGCAGCCAAAGACGATCTTAAGCTCTGGTTAGAATTTCTGTCACATTACAATGGAAAGTCAATGTTTTTAGATTATAAATGGCTTTCTTCCCATCAGTTACATCTGTACACCGATGCCTCAGGGGCTTTAGGTTATGGTGCGGTTTTCGGGCGGGAATGGTTTTACGGGCCGTGGCCCTCATGCTGGCAGTCCAAAAATATCATAGTGCTTGAAATGTTTCCTATTGTCATTAGCCTAAGCGTCTGGGCCGTTCAGCTAGCCAACAAATGTGTTACTTTTCACACGGATAACAAGGCCCTTTCAGAAGTCATTAATAAAAGGACAACCAAAGACAAACCACTGTTGGTTCTCCTTCGCGCCTTGGTGCTATCGTGCTTAAAACACAATATTTTATTCAAGGCAATACATCTTCTTGGTGTTCTCAACACTCAAGCTGACGCCTTGTTGCATTTACAGGTAGCCAAATTCAAGTCCCTAGGGAAGGACATGGCGTCCGAACCAACGATTGTGCCCTTTCACCTACTACCAGAGAACTGGCAGCTATAACCAAAACACTTTTACAAGCAAGTCTAAATAATGCTTCTGTAGCGGTATATAAACGACCATGGAAATTGTTTACTGAGTGGTACACTTCTTATATTAATGTTCTGCCCGTCGGCTATCCACTTCAACCTGCATTGTTAGCTCTATTTATCGCAAACTTATACTCTAAACAGTATTCTTCGTCGTCAGTAGCTACCTACATTTTTGCTAAGTTATGTCCATAAACTGGCCGGTGTTGCTGACCCGACTGACTCACCAGTCATACAACAAGTTCTCAAAGGGTATCGCAAGTTAGCTCCTGTATCAGATGTGCGGTTACCTATTACGCTGCCTGTATTGCAGCAATTAATCAGGGCTTTTGACCAATCGATTTCATCAAGATATCAAACTATCCTAATGTCAGCCATGTGTTCTTTAGCCTTTTTTGCTTTTCTTCGTATCGGGGAGTTAACAACCTCTCAAAGAGATACCTCTGTTATAAGCGTTAGCCAATAAGAGAGGCTTGTAGATCATCAAGGCATTACTGGGGCTCTTCAGCTAACTATCGTTAACTACAAACATAAGTCCTCAGGACCACCTTTTGTCATTTACATCTACCCTGAACAGCTATGCTGTCCAGTACAATTATTATTGAGATTTTTATCTACAAGGGGGGCGGTTTCAGGTCCCCTATTCTGTTGGCCAGACGGATCGCCGATCACGAGAACCTTTTTTGTTGATCGGCTAAATGCTGCACTTAAGATTTGCAACTTAGATCCAAGTTTATATAAAGGTCATAGTTTTCATATAGGCGCCGCTAGCTGGGCGTCGGCAAAGGGCTTTTCAGATTCTCAAATTCGTCTCTTAGGTCGTTGGAAATCCAACGCATTTATGCGTTATATTTGAACACCTTTAAGTACAAAGTAATTCCACTTCATCAATTGTCTTTATAAACACATGCAGGCGCTGTGTTTACATTTTGACAGTTATATTTAGCTTTTGTTCGTTATAAACACATGCAGGCACTGTTTACATCGACCTTATATTTAGCCTTTATTCGTTAAAAACACATGCAGGTGCTGTGTTTTCAATAGTTCGACCCTATTTTAGCTGTTGTTTCATTCTTGCCATCAGCCTTCGGGTGGGGCTGGCCGCTTAACAGCGACCTGTGGCCTTTTTTCTGGCCCTCACCTTTGCTAGAGATTTAAATATGATAGCATTATTTCCATATTTTGTCAATGATTAATAAAAATTAGTGTTGAAATAAATCCGGCCATTTAGATGGCCATAATTTCCTCCCACGAGTGTGGTTGTTTTCCTTGGATTTTCAAAACTATTTCGAGCCCTCTAGCAAACCTAGCTCAGCTGATGGCATGAACCAAAATGACTATTTTCCTTTTAGAATTAGAACACGGAGAAGAAGACATAAATTAAGATATTAAGTTCATACAGAGGAACGATTTGATTCTGTGAAGTAGGCTCACTTAATAGCGTATGAAGTGGATTTAAAATTGAAAGTCGGGGAAGGGCAGTGATAAAGTAGCAGACAAGAGTGGGGCCGACGAATTGAAATTATGACTATACACATACATATACACGCACTGATAATGCTAAATGTGTTACTTATTGTTAATTTTATCACCTTACGCATATATTAGTCATTTTGTGAATTTTTTATTTTTATTTTCTCACTTGAAAATGATGTCATGGCGACATCGAAACGTTGTGTCAGACTTCTTTCGCTAATCTTTGTTCTCAAATGTTTATCTAAATTTATTCTTATTCGATTATTACTCCTCCAGTAAAAATGAAGGTGACAAAAAAAGTTTTACACGTTGGAAATCCATCCTCTCCTGATTCTGTTCAAACTATAAACAAATCTGCAAAAGTGGTTTTTATCTTACCTCTTACCAATGGCGTTGGCAGTTTTTCTGTAGCATTTTTCTTTCATACCAATCAGGGTTTAGATTTTTTTATTCCCCCCACCCTCCCCTCCCCTTCAGTCCACTTCCCTCCCCTCCCCTGCTCGGGTTTGCAGGAGATGGTTAGCGGGAAGACTGGTTGCAGTTTGAAAACGTGGTCACGTCGGCCCACGTCGGCCCGCGTCGGCGAAGAAAATTCCTTTTTTTCGTTGATGCAAACGTGTTTTAAAGTCAAAAGTGGTTTGCGAAATTGCCTTCCAAACTGTTCATTTCGTGGTCAACATATGGAATAGCAGAAAGAAGGTCTTAGAGTACCGGAAATAGCCAAGAAAAGCTAAGTGACTTGTACTTTTTAACGTTATAAGCTTAAGTCCAACTGGACAGAGTGCTTAATTTTTGCCTTTCTAGCGATTGATTAACATTTTGTATTTGAAACTGTGTACTACATGTGCAGAACTGATTTAAACATTTGAACTGATTTACAATTCAGCGTAATTTAAGACGTACTTAGATATATTTTTTTGCAAACAGAGCGAGCAAGTGACAAGTGAAGACTCAAGAGGATGTGTTACGGTGAACTGTATCAGCTCAGTAAGTTAAGCATTTAAAGTAAACTTAAGCTTATTTGAAACGGTTACTACTGTATTTAAGATTATAAAGGGGTTTATAGTCGCTTTCGTCACAATTTCCAAAGTTAATTCATAGATATAGTAAGCTAATAAGCTTGCCGCCAACATGTTTAGTCAGTTGTTTCTTTTACCGGTGTTACAAATCAAGTCGTTTTGCTGCACATCATAATAATTCACTGCATACTATGTTTCATGCAGTCGTTTGCCTACATCTTGTGTTATTCTGTCACTTCGACAGTATCGAGAAACTCAAATGGGGTATTGGCAACACACCCAAAGCTAACTCTAGAAAATCAAGATTTAAAAATATAAGTTGTGTTTGTGTCAGGTGTGTGGTAATAAATTCAGGGCTTCTGATAGGGTGCGATTAAAAAATGAAAATTATGTGATTTTTTCTGGAGCTTTTTTATGTATGTTTTACAAGGTTTCAAAGGAAGAAAACCACTTTTATGCTGTTCAAACGACAATTATAACATAAAGGAACATTAATATCGCATTTTGCAATTCAAAACAGTCCAGCCTAGATGCTTGTCCACCACACTTCCGTAGATCGGCTATCACAACGTTGCAGGATGAACAGAACAGAAGACCATCATACATGTGACAGGTACCTTCTGGGTATTTTCTTGCCCTCTCTTTTGCAGTTATATTTACTGGAAGTTGTCAGCTTTTCTTTTCTGTAGAAGACACAACCAGCATTTTAAAGGGAACCTCCATTGTTATAACAAATTGATGTTAAATTGTGGGAAATAAAGTCGGCGGCACGGTGGTCTAGTGGTTAGCGCATCGGACTTTCAACCTGAAGGTCGGTGGTTCGAGCCTGGTCTCTGCCGTCGTGTTGTTTCCTTAGACAAGAAACTTTACTCCACACTGTCTCTCTCCACCCAGGTGTATAAATGGGTACCGGCGACAAAATGCTGGGGGTAACCCTGCGATGGACTAGCATCCCATCCAGGGGGGAGTAGCAATATTCCTAATTGCTTCATGCTACAGAAACTGGGTTAAGTTCCGGCCGTGTGGGCCATCGTGGCCCGTGTGCGACTTTACCTAAAGTCTAAATTCAAAATTTTTAAAAAGTAGGTGCAAATATAATTTTAGTGTACAAAAAAATGGATATGAATATCACCTATTTTTGCTTTCAAATTTCCCGCGCGCTGCCATTTGAAATATTTATGACGTGTTACGGTTGTCTTATTGTTGCATTCAAAAGAACTTCAATTCTTAACAATAGCAGCAACCGTAACACGTCACAAATATTCAAAATGGCGGCGCGTGGGAAATTTGAAAGCGAAAACAGGCGATATTTATATCCATTTTATTTGTAAACTAAAATTATATTTGCACCTTCTTTTTAAAAATTTTAAATTTCGACTTTATTTCCAACAATTTAACGTCAATTTGTTCTGACAATGGAGGTTCCCTTTAAGAACAAACTTATCCATGAAGACGTAGTTTCACATTCGACAAAGACAGCTACATTGTACATGATTTTGCTGTCTTGAAGCGCTTTTCCCGGTTTGTTTTCCGTTGGTACTAACAACACGATATCATAATTAGGTCATCTGTCATGAATATATATCAGCAATTATGATTTGTCAACTCACAGAAAAGGATTGTTTTGCCGTACCAATAGACAATGGCTTTAGAATTTAATTTAGTACCAGGCCTTGACTGCACAAATACGCAAATAACGCCTTGGAGATTGATCTTTAACAACATCGAAGGTTGAAAGGTTTCTTAAGTTTTTGAAAGGTAAAATCACCTTGAAATAAAGCAATAATTTATAGTCTGTTTTGTTAAAATTGTGTGATTTTTCATGAATTATGCGATTTTTTCGGAATTATGCGGTTGGATGCCATTTAAGGCTGATCATATGAAATCACACCATCGTGTAATATCAGAAGCCCTGTAATATAATCAATGCTCACACCAGTCGTGTCGAAAATGCACACTAGTTTTCTGTACGATTTTATACAGCCAGATGCAAGCATGTGTGATTGGAAGTTTGTGCCAAACATTTTCATTCTTGTGATATTGTGTATATGAAAATAAATTCCGGTGCAAATGCTTTGCCAGTCAGCTTGACAAGGCCACATGGGAACTTGGTCAATTGTGATGTGTATATCAAAATAATAATTATAAATGTGAAGAAATAATGAAAGAATGAAAGAAAATGTAATCATTGCAATAACCTATGCAGCAACTGAATGAGTTGCAATTTGATGCTGAAAAACATTTCAGCCCTTGACTGGATTAAAACCCAAGAGCGATTTTACAATACCCAGCCACTTATTTACATAACCCTAAACGTTTCATAGAACAAGGCATATGAAAACAAAAGGATCCATTCTTATTCAATGTAAATACAATGCAGGTGGTCAGGTATTCTCCAGTTTAGCCATAACCGATGACCTTTGCAATTCCGATGGCTCTACTACTGAGCTACAAGACCAGATGGGAGGTTGGGCAATTGTAAGTTTTTTCTATTTCGGCGGCTGTTTGTTTTTATCGGTGTTGAATTGAATTTGGGAGATCATAATTTGCATTCAAGTGGACCGATTCAAGTTTTATTTTGGTCACAGCAAAATATAAGATGAAATGAAACTGAATGATTAATGCTCGTACCATAGAAAGTCAGAAAATAGCGAGAAAAGCAAAGATCGATTTTGAACTAGAAATAATATAACCGTAAAGAAACCCAGCAGGACAGTCACGTGGTGAGTAGTTGAGCTGAGCAGCTGAGCTGAGTAGCTGAACTGAGTAGCTGTTGTGTTGTATTTTTATTAGCGGGAATTATTTCACCAGATCTGTTAACTGGTGTTGGATTCAACAAGTCAAAGCAAGGAAATATACAGTGTACCGATATTTCTTCTAATTTAAGTCAGCATTATTTTGAGATGGCGAGAAGGTTTATTGGTTCCATGAATCTCTAAAGAGATTTCAACCGTTCACCAAACATTTCATTTTTTAAAGGAAGTAAAATTCTACATCTGGTAATCTGTAATCGGCTAATTTGTGACCCTCCATACGAAAACACGTCTTATCAAACATTGTAATTTAGTGAAACCGGGTTTCAAAAGGGTTTCCAAAGGGTTTCAAACCCCCTGAAACCGGGTTTCCAAAGGGTTTCCAAAGGGTTTCGAACGGGTTTCCAAAGGGTTTCCAAAGGGTTTCGAACGGGTTTCCAAAGGGTTTCCAAAGGGTTTCTAAAGGGTTTCCAAAGAGTTTCCAAAGGGTTTCTAAAGCGTTTCTTAAGTGTCTAAGCGCTTACGAAAGGGTTTGCAAACTCGTCGTACCGTTTAATCAGCCTTGCTTTTGTATCATATCGTTGAAAACTATAACTAAGAAGACGCAATGAAAATTACCTGCAACATGTTGTTCCAACTAATTTCTGTGTAAAAATATCGAAGCTCATTTATGTTCACGTCAGCGTTAAAACTTAAAAAAATCGCGGCGTGTCTCTCTCGGACAGATGAAACTCACGCAAGATCATAAAATTTACGGCCGGGTGAGCGCGAACGCATCAGGTTTCTGAATTAATTTGTGAGCCGAAAAATATTTTTAGCATGCTATTTTGATGTTTATACTCTAAATTAAAATTGCTACCTTAAAGAAAAAATGCATCAGCTACATTCCTGGTTGCGAAATGTAATGATAATCTGAAGATAATAATCCCAGGACTGGTGTACTCTGTTTTCTCTGGTTTGCGTGACCGTAACCTAAACACACCATGGCGTGTTCGACAAAAGTGGTTCGATTCTGAACCGAGATACAAAGTTCATAAATAGCTGCTTGCAAATTGGTTCGAATAGAGACGTTGTGATTTTGATTGCAGCGATATTTTTTTACAGCCTTTGATTTTTGACCTTTTCACAAAGTTTTCTTTTCAACTCCGTATCTTTTGTTTACTATATTACAGTAAACCGGAATAGTTAATGAAATGAACTGACCCACCTCCGCCGCGCGTACTTTATGGTTTGTAATGAAAACTTCTAAACAAATTGCCTCTAGTGGCAATACAAGCCAGAAAAATGTAACAAGCATAACCTATAGTTCGTCGAAATCTGTTAAAAACTGTTTCTAAACCCGCCGTTTTCAAACTCACGCAAAATCGAAAAATTATCGGCCGGATGAGCGCGAACGCATGAAGTTTCAGGATTAATTTGCGGGCCGTAAAATATTTTTAGCACGCTATTTTGATGTTTACTCAAATCAAAACCGACTTGTGAAATGAAAAAGCCTAGTTATTCGCGGGCGGTCACGTTACGAACTTTGTAATATGCGTTGTTTACAAACACCTCATGAATTAAGTTTTAAGTTTTTTTTTGCTCCTTGGCCATCATCACTTTCATAACATTCGATTATCGATACACGTTTTATTCAAGACTTAAGTTTTATTCAACAAAATAAACCAAGTTTTATTCAACAAGTTTCCCGAAAATGTTTCGATCTTTGACCGTATGCAAATATTCGATTTGAGCGCTTTTTCAAGTCCAAAGATATCTCCCGCGGGAATACGCTGTCGGCTCATTCCTTAAGTCTGTGAGATTATTTCCCGCTGGAAAAAAGCGGGAGAACTTTCCTCTTTCACAACCCTCATCTTCATTCCACTATGTTCCTTTTTCCGGGAAAAATCATTTGATAAGATACACGTTATTCACGTGATGAATTTATTTGTCGGTGAAAGTAAAAACGCAAAGAAACGAAATTTGATACTCGTGCCTTTCTGACTACGTGACATGACTTGTGATTTAAGCGTGCGACGAAGAATTTGAAAGAAAGCAAGATTTGACACATGCCGAAAAAAATACGTAAAACTCACAAGTTCAAAGCTACTGATATCATAATTAATGACTACCTTCAAAGGCAGAGTATTTTACTGTTTCAATTGTAACTTTATATGCGTTGTGGAATCCACGATATTCAATGCAAATCAATGCGGCCGCGCCGACAAATTGGCGCCCGCTTCTATGTTTACTAAAATGAAAATTTGCTCGCAATAAAGTAAACGAGAAATACTCGGCACATCGTGGAAATTTTCATCACTACAGATTGTGCTTTTACCTCCAAAGATAAATAATAGTGGGAAAAGCGTCACCTACTCCGAATGGCAGTGTTATAATCTATGACGAGCGAGATGTTTATAAAGTCATTGCGGTACGCATTGTCGAAATGTTTGCATGGCAAGCGAACGCAGACGATTCATACGGCTGTTGTTTCTCTCCGGCGAAAACAAATTGATTTGTTTTACTCTCAAAAGACTTAGATTTTCAATACGGTGTTAGCGGTTTTGGTTGTTTATGTTTGCAACATAATCAAATGCATCGATAGCGCAAGTGTTTTAACACAAAGCGAAACCATTCAAATGAATTAACAACAGCCCTAATTTAAAAGACGACAAATGTAGGAAAGCAACGCCGAATTTCTCTTTCAGCGGTCGCACGGTGATTTAAAGCGCGATTCAAATAGCCACGAAAACGTTGCAAGGATTGTTAAAGTGTTAGCAAAGCGAGATAAACACAGATTTTTACAAAGCGTTTCCAAAGGGTTTCGAACGGGTTTCCAAAGGGTTTCCAAAGGGTTTCTAAAGGGTTTCCAACGGGTTTCCAAAGGGTTTCCAACGGGTTTCCAAAGGGTTTCCAAAGGGTTTCGAAAGGGTTTCTAAAGGGTTTCTAAAGGGTTTCCAAAGGGTTTCCAACGGGTTTCCAAAGGGTTTCCAAAGGGTTTCAAACCCCCCGAAACCGGGTTTCCAAAGGGTTTCTAAGTGACCTCAAACCCCCCCAAAAACGCTTTTGTTGATAAGACGTGTTTTCCTATGGAGGGTCACATTTGTTGACAAGTTGTCAATCGGGGAATGAAATCAACCGTGACAAATCAGTGGTTGTTCAAAATCGTGGGGTTTGCAGGCAAGCGTTGTTTCCCTGGCGTCCCCACTCCCACCCCTGTCCTCTGATGTTTTGCTGTCGCCCTAATTTTCGTGCGGCCAGAATGCGGAAAAATTCACTTGTACGTGAACGCTTAATTTGCTATGCAGGCTAGTGCACTTTTTGAAAGATTTCTTCCTTGTGTGAGTTAGTTGCTAATCTTTCATCCTAAAAAGTGATGTCAGTGATAAATGGAAGAAAGACCGTGGTTCCGTCACGGTTATTTTTGAGCATTTGAGGTGTCAATACATGTAGGTTAAATGAAATAATATCACATTTTTCATGACTCATACAACCCTGCGAGCCTTACCTTTGCAAAACTATTGATGAAAGTCCAGAATGAGGGCTGTACATTTTGCATTAGTGGGACTGGAAAAATCTGTACGACCTTCTACATTTAAATGTACAACCTCCAGTGTTAAAATTTTTTAAGCAATTTTGTTTCCAAATTGGTCATATGATAAAATACTTATTGACCAAAGCTCCATTCACACCCTTATGGATAAACATGTTTAAATGTTACAGTTTGTTTAACTTCGTTTTTAGCCTGTATCTTGGACATTCTCAAATGTATGTGACCAAAACTCCGGGAAATGGTAATAAAGGTCACTAAAGTTTCTCTTAGTAAATATCTCACTACAAATATAATGGGAGTTTTCAATTTTTTTCAAATTTTTCATGTCAATTTGATCAAATTTTATATCATTATTTGATCTCCTTTATTGATCACTGAAATCACAACTTGATTTTAAAATGGAAATCATTCCATAGTTTTTGTGCACAGCTTTAACCAAAGTGTCTTAAGATTTGTTCAATAATTTCAGGGTGTTTTAACGTTGCATTTCAAGATGCCCAAGACGTTTTGGACAAGTGAAATGAACAGGGAGTTAAGGAAGTGTGGTGAGGTGGCTAAGAAGGAGGAAGAGGTTGGTTTGTTGTTATGTAGCGTACTTGAGACTGAGTGGAAGAAACTGCACCCCAACACCAAATTCAATCGACATCGTTTATTGCAAAAGTATGAATATCTGCAAGGTAAAGACATTGCTCCACCGGAAAAAACAAGTGAAACTGAAGGAAAACATAATGGCCAAGATGGTGCAATTAAAATGGAAAACAAAAAGGATGATCAGGACCTCAGGACAGACTGGACACCAAAAATGCTAAAAGATCTGGAGAAGTGCAAAGAGAAAGCCTTGGAGGTTAAAGAAACAATGAAAGAAAAGAACATCAGCATTTCTTACATGAAGAACATGCATAAAGAATGGTTAAAACTGTATCCAAGCAGCACACTTTCTGCAAAGAATTTGCAAACACGGCTGTTTGCTTATCGAAAGCAAAGGGAGACAGCGAAAAGCAAGAAGAAACCTATGAAGTGGACACCGCAAATGCTTTCTGATCTCGAGAAGTGCTACAATGAAGCATTAAAAGTCCAAGAGGATATGAAAAACAATGATAGCAGTGTGTCCTACATCAATGTGATGCTCAAGGAATGGTCAAAACTCTATCCTGAAAGCACCCTGACAAAAAATCTGCAAGCAAGGATTTGGCAGTGTCAGAAAAATAAAACTGCAAACAGTAAGATGAAGGGTAGTGATGGAAGCCATGCTGATGACAGCTCAGTGGAGAATACAGCAATGAGTACACAAGGTAGATGTAAGTCATGTGATGACAGACAGAAAGGGGAAGTTAAAATTCTCAAAGGTATTGCAACCACCCACTCAACCCCAAAAGGTTGTGACAAGGAGACTGCAAAGAAGAAATGGTTACCTGAACATGCTAATATGCCTCAAGACCAAGGACTGCTGTACTCCATGCAAGTGTTTGGTCAACATCACTCAGCAAAACCTTTGTTTGATGGGATCTGCTACAACTGTTGGATGATTTTTTTTAATCAAGCCTGACTTTTTTGTGACCTTAACTCAAAATGATGCATGGCCAGAGTTGCAGGCACACATTACCTGTGGAGCTGGAAAAACTGCTGAAGGCCTAGATTTTGACACGTCTCTGCCTGAAAATGTCTCAGGATCCTGCAATGGAATTTCCCACTGAGACGGTAGTGGCATTTCAAAAGCGTTTTCAGCTGTTTCGAGAAAAAGTTCTTGAAGACACAAATGGTGCACTGGGGAAAATGAATGATTACTGGTGGAGAGTGGAGTTTCAGTGGCGTGGAGCTTTGCACGTCCACATGGTAGTGTGGTGCGAGTCTGACACGATTCCAGAGGATGCAGTTATTGCTGAGTGTCCACGAAGTAAAGATGTTGATGACCAGTTTACACAAGCTTGTCGATGAGGACCTGGTGGAAAGGTCCTTGATCACTGCAAGTATGGTTTTCCTTTCACAATTGAAAAGAGTGACAGACTAGACGAAAGTGGCATGAGAATGCTCTATCGGAGAAGGTGCAAAGAAGACAGCAGAGTGGTTCCCTACAACCTGCCAATCTTGCTTTTACTGGGTGCCCATGTCAACATCCAGCGAGTGACATCTGGTGGTGGGAGCTGTACCTTGCTAAATATGTTGCGAAAGTTGAACCATCATTTGATTTAAAGTTGCCAGAAGACACATCAGAACCTGAACGATATCTAAGGACTCGAGTAGTGGGAAGGCTTGAAGTGGAAAAAAACCTCCTGGGCTTTAATGTTTGCAGATCAAGTTGTACCATCATTTACCTTCCGACCACAATCAAGCCTGATTATGGTTTCCTTAAAAGGAAGAAGGGGGGAAGGGGGAAGGGTGGGAAGAGGGGGAAGGGGGGAAGGGGGGGAAGGGGGGGAAGGGGGGGAAGGGGGGGGATACGCTCAAATTGCGGCCCCAAAGATAACAGTAGTAGTATTACATTATTATTTGTTAACTTTTCACAGGTGTCCCAGCAACTTTTGTCCTCCATTGTAGTTCAGATGATGATGCTGTACCAGAAGCAGTTCCTATGAGTGTGAACTGCAATAAAACACGTAAACGTGGAAGGCCAAGAGGTAAAGAATTGTGCAAAATGCCAATTAAAAGGTCAAGAGATGCATCAGGACAAGCTAGAAGATCTTCTACAAAAAGGAGGGAGGTATCTTTGATTGGCAAGAAAAGAAGAACAATGAAAATGAGAAAAGCTGTGAAGGAGGCTATTCCATGTTGGCAGTTCTTCATTCCTACCGGAGAGCAGCAAGAGAAGTACTATGAGCAAAAGTTACTTCTGAATGTAACATTGACCAGAGAAGACATTCCATCCATATTCTCAGTGAACAATTTGTCAGACTTTCTTGGAAGAATGTGCAATTCGAGGTCTTCTTGACGTGGCAAAAGATGGAATGAATGCTCTCCAGGAAGCCAACAATTGAGGATTTTCAATGGAGCAACTGCAGAAGTTGGCACAGACTCTGGTCGATTGCAATATGCTGTCAAGTGAAGCTTGCAAAAACTTCTTGGGAGAAGTTTCAGAATCACGGCCAAAGTTAGAGCAAGAAGGAGAGGTCACAGAAACTGACATCTTAAATGAGGATGGCATTATGGCTGACTTGGCGCCAAAGGTTAAGCAGTATGATTTGGGGGCTGTGGTGGAAACCCTGACGCCAACACAACGAAAAGTCTGACTGGGTCGTCGATAAGTTGTCTAGGAGAGAGCAGATTCAGGCATGTATTTGTGGTCCAGCAGGCACTGGTAAATCTTACCTACTGTAAGCAATTGTGGAGCACATGAAACAGGTTGCAAACATACCAGTCTCCAAGTTAGATACAACAGGTGTAGCGGCAGTTGTGGTTGGTGGTACAACCGTCCACAACTTTTCTCGAATGGACATCAGCTGTCAAAGTTATCTGGAGAAGGGTACTTTAGAGCACAAGATCATTAGGGACACTGCACTCCTTGTGATTGACGAGTTTTCCATGCTGGAATTCAATGTTTTTCATGCCATGGACAGAACAGGCAGGTATCTGTTCCAAAGAATCGACGTTCTCCTTTTGGAGGAAAGCACATCATTCTGATGGACAATCCTGCTCAACCTCAGGATATTTATGACAGCTGGCTATGGCGGAATTTCGACATCTTGATGCTCAGGGTCAAACGACAAGCAGATGCTGCCTTTTCAAGCATGTTAAACAAAGTCAGGCTTGGCATAGCAGATGAGGAAGTCAGGAAGGTTCTTAGTTCATGTGTCATTGGCAGTGATCATGACATTGATCTCAGTGATGGCTGCATCATTGTTGCACTGCGGTGTGAGAGGGATTACTGGAATGACAAGTTCTTGCATAGAATTGAAGAGGAAGAGCATGTGTTTGATGCTATTGATACCGATGGAAATGGAAATCCATTGAGTGCTACAGACCAGGATAAAGTGAAGATCTACCATCGAGAACGCCTGCCAGATAAGTTGGTGCTAAAAGTGGGAGCAAGAGTTCTTTTGAAAAACGCAGCTGTTCAAAATGATGGGTGAATGGCACGAGAGCTACTGTTGTGCGAATCCTGCGTGACTGCATATTTATCAAGCACATGAAAAAGGGTAGCATTCTCCCTTTGTCTCGATTTCATCATAATTTGACCCACAGAGCTTGGACTGGAGCAACTTTCAGGCAACAGTTTCCACTGGTTCTTGGTTGGGCAGTGATAGTTCATAAGGTATGCAAAATATTATAACTTTTTGAACAAATTTGGAACCTCATGTTTTTGGTAAAGATGAAAGGTTCGTATGAGCCAATTTGTGAATGCAACATGCTCTAAATAAAAGATTGATTGCCAAACAATTCATAGCGGCAAGCATTGTTGCATCATTTCAGCTTTAATTATTTGTGGCCGGGAGGGCTATGTTGAAAAAACCTGTATCACAGGATTTGAGTACGAACTGAGGGAATTACTTAGGTGTTCGTTTTATAAAAAAGGTTCTGAAAATGACTATTAAATGATGTATTCTTTAGGGTAATTTTTTGCATTTAAATTGGGCAAGAGCCTGTCTTTTTACCATTAATGTATCTGAAAACCTTATTCACTGGTCAGCAGAATTAACAAGAACAATTTACAGCCAATTGAGAGAGTGAAATTCAATGCTTGCACTTATTCACTAGTTAATAAGAAATATGCAAAATTTCATGCAAATTGTAAAATTATGTCTCAAATACGTTTACAGATGACAACAAAACCTGATAGAAAATTAAATTTCAGAAGACCAAATGATTATCAATTTTAATGAAAGCATTGTTTATGACATTCAGTCATTGCCATTATGTGGATGCATGTATACTTATATAATGATGCAATATCTTTTTTTCCCAGGTTCAAGGCATGGAACCCAAGAAAACGTACGTTCTTCTAAACCAGAACAGTAGTATAGGGTGGGTCAGCAGAATACCACCAAACAAAATAAGCCACCATAGGTAGCGATGAATGCCTATTTCCCCCATTTGTGACCACCCCCCTACAGGCCTCCTTTTAGTCGGCCTGCAGGGTAGGGCACCAATTGGGGGAAATAGGCATTCATCGCTACCTATGGTGGCTTATTTTGTTTGGTGAGTATTCTGCTGACCCACCCTATACTACTGGGGTCTTCGTTTTACTCCCACGGAGGCTTATTTAAGCCCCATAACCAGTTTGAACCACCCATAACCAGTTTTAACCACCTGAAAGCGTTTTCAACCACCCAGCCCCTTTATTTGGCTCAACCACCCATAACCGGTTTTAACCACCAGAAAGCGCCCTAAAGTGCTCGGTCATTTCCAATTGAACAGAGTAGCCCCCTTTGCATAAACTGACCTTGCTGGTCCCCTGTTTATGACATACATATATATGGCGCGTGCACTGAACGTGTTTAAAGGTATCAGTCAGCGGGAGCTGAATGACTGGCTTAACGTGCAAGAAAGAAAACCCTTTGTAAAGGCCCCTCACAACGAGGCTCTTGCAGGGTTTGATCCCTTAGACCGACAGCATCTGAGGGACTTTCAACTCCCTAATCGGATTGTTGAACTCTATGCGCCTGGTGAACGGGGCCAACAAGGCCGGCCTGGTCGAGTGCAGCGAACAGCCAAATGGCGATTTACTCAGGGTCTCACAAAACCCCTTGTTCCCCAAATGATGAACCGCATCAAACAAGAGGTTCGCAGAAGGCATAAAGCTAACATCTCTTATGGGTACAGATTACGAAACATCGAAAATGGCGAGGTCATCGTTTGGTACTAAAACTTTAACAGCCCCTGGTTTTCTAAGCTCTCAGAGACGAAACGCTGGCTGCAACAACGAGAAGAGCTTCGCCTTCAAGGTGAACACATCGAACGCCCTAACACTAAATGGAGCTTCGAAGCCACCATTTCCGTTGAGCTCAAAGTGCTCTTTGACAGACAACCTCTGTTGATCGGTCTTGGTAGGCTGCCTGACTGGCTTCGCAATAAGCACTGCGTTAGAGCCCTTGATACTTTCAACGACGATCTTTGCGTCTTTCGGTGCTTGGCTGTTCATAAAGGCGCCCGCTTGGATCGGTGTACTCAAAGAGCTCGAGCGTTAGCGCAAAGCTTTTTCGACGCTCAGCAGCAGACTCGGACGGCGGGCAATCTTGTGCCCTTTAAAAAGTTTTCTTTGCTTGAAAGACACTTTAAACAAGGGATTGCGGGCTATACAGTCACAGACAACGGTGACTTCACTTTGAGTTACGTGCCTTCACATGACAAAGTTGGCCCCCACCCTCCCGTAATGACTGTCGGCATCTATGGCTCACATGCCTTTCTGATCACCGACATCAACAAAGTCACAAACAACTACACTTGTGGTGAGTGTGGGGGTAGGTTTACAAAAGCCTGTCATCTAGCCCGCCACGCCAAGACATGCATTCGCGGCGAAACCAAGATTTCCTGCCCCGGAAATCAGATCCTTGCCCCGGAGTCAGCTTTCGAGAAGGCCTTTTATCCAGAAGCCAATTTTGGTATCAGAGCAACCTGTTGGCTTGAATATGAGGCCCGGCAAAGGGGCATCCACATCCACCACCACAGATGTGGCCATGGCGGCGAGCGCACCATTGGTGGCTACAAGGTTGACGGCTATCATCCAGAGAGCAACACTGTGTTCCAGTTTCATGGCTGCCACTGGCACGGTTGCCGCCAGTGTTTCCCCTTACCAGAACAAAGAAACGAAGCGATCAAAAACGACAGGCAAGGCAACCCAATCACAAGGGAGCAAGCCTTCTTAAGAACTGCGCACATCAGTTACGAGCTCTGCACGATGCTCGGTTATAATCTAGTTGAGCGGTGGGAGCACGAGATGCCCCGACCCTGGTGGCACGACCGAATCCCCCCTAAAAGAAACGAAACGTATCCACACGCTATCGTCTACGACTTCGAAGCCTATCAAGACAAGACCAAGGCAAGTCAGCCGACCAGGGATCTCTCTTACGAAAGCGAGCACGTGCCTATCTCAGTCTCCATTGCAGACACTCTAGAGCCTGAGCCTGAGTACATTTGCTCTAAAGATCCCCAAGAGCTTATCCGGCTGTTTTATCAATCTCTGGGGCGTCGCGGCAACGCAATCAGAGAGGACATAGCCAGACAATATATGCCTCCAGATCTTGAGGGGCTAACAGAGGCTCAAAAAGATCTTATCAAACACTGGTGCGAGCAGGTCCCCGTGGTCGGCTTTAACTCAGGCCGATACGATCTGCATCTTATCCGAAAGCACTTTGTTTCGCACCTCGGGCAAGAATGCGGTGTCTTTGCTGGCGAGAAACAAAGACAAATCATGTTTATCAATACCCCCTTCTTCAAGTTTCTCAATATCTTCAACTATCTCGCCCCAGACATCACTTACGAGAAATGGGTGAAGACGTATGGGGCCAAACAGACCAAATCGTGGCTCCCATACGAATGGTTTGACAGCGCTGACAAACTCGACTACAAGGGCCTCCCGCCTTACAGGTGTTGGTACTCACAACTCCGCAACTGCTTTTCACTTACTCCAGAGGAGTACAAGCAATGCGAACAGGTCTTCAAAGAGCGCGGGATGAAGACCTTCGGAGACTGGCTGCAATATTACAACAACCTCGATGTTGCCCCATTTCTCGAAGCGCTCGAGAAAATGAAAGCCTTTTACACCGAGCTTGGGGTTGACATTTTCAAAGATGCAGTCTCCTTGCCCGGGGTTTCGATGCAATATATCCTGCGGGGTACCTTGAGGGGGCCCAAGAACAGGCGGCCGCCCCTCTTTGCCCCAGGCCCCGAAGCCTACGCAATGCTGAAAGCAGCGGTGGTTGGCGGCCCCAGCCTTGTGTTCACACGCAAGCACGTAGCCGGCGAGACCTGCATCCGCTCACACAGATACGCCTTAGCTCGAATCGTCAGAAAAGTCTTAGGCTTCGACGCCAACTCACTGTACCCCAGCACCATGCTGCAACAAATGCCCTGCGGCAAAGAGAAAGTCGTTCACTACGAAGACCTGCAACTGGCCGCGAAAACCCTGATCACTAAGCTAGTGACAGGCCAGTGGTTCGGGTTTGCCGAGGTCGACATCGAAGTCCCTCGGGCTCTGTGGGAGCATTTCGAAGAGTTTCCTCCACTCTTCATCAACACCTGCGTGAGCGAAGAGGGTGTCCCTCAACACATGAAGGATTACCTAGCGCAAAGCAACAGAACTCCTCAGCCGGACGCAAAGAAGCTGCTGGGTGTTCTCCAAGCCAAAAAGATGCTGCTGTACGCTCCAGTGCTTGAATGGCTCCATAACCACGGGCTTGAAGTAACCGCGGTCTACCGCACGATCGACTACACACCCATCAAGATCTTCGACTGGTTCGTCCAGGAGGTTGCAAACAACCGAAGGAAAGGCGACGCTGACAAAGAGAAAGCCTTGCTCGCAGAAGTGTTCAAGCTTCTGGGCAACTCGGCTTACGGCAAGTTCATCGAAGCTGTTGAGCGACAGACAAGAGTTGTGTACACCAACGACGAAGACACTGTCGACAAACACCTGCGCTCAGCCTGGTTCGAAGATCTCGAGGACATCGGGGGCGCATACAAGATCGAGTTGCGCAAAAACAAGGTCACCAAAAACCGCCCCTTTCAAGTCGGCATCGTTGTCTATCAACTTGCTAAGTTGCGCATGCTGCAGTTCTACTATGAGTTCCTCGATCACTATCTCGACAGGCGTGACTTCGAACTTATCCAGATGGACACGGACAGCATGTACTTCGCCCTTTCATACGACACTCTCGAAGAAGCAGTTCGACCAGAACTTAGCAAGCAGTTCGAGGCGGAGAAAAAGAAGTGGCTCTCCTGGGACCAGTGGAGCAACAGAGAGCCTGGCCTGTTCAAGCTTGAAAAAGAAGGCACTCGAGCCATCGCTCTGTGCAGCAAGTGCTATTACGTGGAAGACGAGAACAGCGGTGAGGCCAAGATGTCCTCCAAGGGCGTCAATAAGCGGCAAAACGAGCTCCACTGGCAAAGATACGAGCGGGCCCTCGATGGGTTCAAAGATATGGCAACAAACAGGGGCTTTCGAATGCACGAAGGGGCCATGTACACGTACAAACAGCGCAAGCTAGGTCTAAGCGCCTACTACGACAAGCGCTGGGTGCTACCAGACGGCATTCACACAGAGCCAATCGAGTTTCACAAGGCTAACTGAACAAAAGGCACCCCGCAGGTATATCCCAACATGGGGCGAGGAAGAAGCGGACCCTACACTTCATCAAAAAGAAAGGCAGTGAAATATGGTGATTGCTTCTATCGCCTCGGCAAAAAGGAAGTAGATCCAGCCAGTGTTTTTTATTTTTCACCGAGCGAGATTGAAGCCTTAAAAAGCATGTCTAAAGAGCAGCTTGCAACAGGCCTTTTCACAACCCAGCTGGGGGCAACTGAGTGCCCGGCGGCACAACCATCAACTCCTCACGAACGAACCCCCGCTTTGGCCCATCGTAGAGGTAATACACCACAGGCGCCTCTGGCTTGGTGACAACTCTTTCAATGTTGTAAACTTTCAAAGACCAGATCGGATCCGTCGCCCGCCTGCCACCACCTTCTAGCTCACCGGGGTAATACAGATATCGCAAATTAACCCGAGGTGGGAGCTTCTTTTCATTCACCCCCACAGGTCTAGCATATGGGGTCGCTGGTTTTGCTGAGGTGGCTTTCTCTTTGATTGCTTGAGCGGGCTTTTTGCCAGTCAATCTTGTTACTTCATTGTTCAAGGCCGAGATAACATCTGGCAGCCTTTTGACCCATGCTGTCGAATGACCAGAGGGGAGATTCATTTCAACTGCATACTGGTAACCAAACAATCGTTCAGCCAGGGTTCTGTTGAATCTTTCAACAATCCCTTGGTCTCTGTGGATATCAACGCGCCCACGGCGAATGGTTGTTTTATGGGCTCCAGTCTCTTTAGTCACAGCTCCCATAAACTCTGTCCCCGGGTCGACTTGCAACAGTTGTGGCCACTTCAAAGGCCCGCGCCTATATACCCGGGCCAGCGCTTTCGAAACTTCATCAGACTCTTTCGAGGTCAAGGGCTCTGCGGCTTTGTAACGGCTTGCTACATCAACAACTGTCAAAGCATATTTGTAAACCTTTCTCCCATGAGGTAGTTTGAAGTAGATCCGCTTGATGCACTGAATTGGGCGTGAAGACATCAAACTTAGGCCTAGGGATGTGGCGTGGCGCAGGGAGATATATTTGCCAAAGGGCTTGTTTGACGAGCCACCTTTTGGCTACATCTTCTGAGACCTTGGCTGCTGCAGCTAGCTTTTTCACAGCGGCAAGTCCTTTCCAATAGCCTTTGGGCCCGTAATAGATTTTTGAGAGTTTCGCCTCCATATACATGTGTTTACAGAAAGCGAAACGCTGCATAACCAAGGGCGAGCGCCCCAGTGCCGATAAACAAGAGTTCACCTTGCTTCTGCTTAGGGCCGGGCTTATAGAAGTCAGAGAACTCTGGCTCTTTGGGGAGTGTAATTTGCGCCTCCCGATGTGTTTGATTGTAGAGCACTAGAGCTTGGTCAGTTCTGGAGAAGTTCTTTTTCGCTTGATCTTTGATCCGATCATTGGTTGCAATCCAGTCGAGGACCTTTGTGCGGTCTTTCTGGTATTTGGCGTAGGCCGCTTGATAGGCTTCTAACGCTTTATCGTGTCTGATCTTTTCATCCATTGCAGCTTGACCGTTATCGCCTGACAAGTATTTTGCAAGATAATTGCCGCCAGTGAAAGCAGCGGCATTGAGAATTGCGCCACCAACCATGATAGCGATTGAGGCCATCTTGTATATAATTACACCGTGGAAGGGAGGATTTTCTGGTCCTCAAGGTATTTCTTGAGTGCGATGCTCCCAGTCATGGCAGCTACGAACTTGACGTAATTCATCAGACTCGCACTGGGGTCAGCTGTGAGGTTTTCTTTGATGATTTTCTTGCCAATCCAGCCAATACCAGCGACAAGGCCAGTTAGTATGGCCGCATCAAGAACAGATTTCACGAGCTTGTTGTCAGACATGGTGTATATTTATGTTTTTTTCAGTCGACCCCTCATCGCTCTCTGTTAGTTCTGTGGCTAAGCGCCAAACTGTTTTTAGAGCCGCGAGGTTGAATCTTAACATAAAAAGAAGAATGCCGCCGATTGCAGCCCCATTTACGAAGCCTTGAAAGAGATTGGCCATTGTGTATATATTTACTCCATCTCACGAAGTCTTCGTCTCGGTGGCCTCTGTGTTGGTGGAGGGGCCTCTGCTGCTGGTGGAGGGGCCTCTGCTGCTGGTGGTGGTGTCTTGTTGCGCCCAAGTGCATTCATAATGGCCCCGCGCTGGTAATAGACACCCAAAGCGGAGACAATCAAACCTCCAACACCAAGGATGAGAACAGTGTTGCTGCTAGATTCTGCCTTTGTCGAGTTTTGGGGCGCCTGGTTTGGGGCAGGCTCGTTTGCCTGGTTTGCCTGGCTGGCTTCTTTTTTTGCCTTTCTTGCCAGACGGTTTCGTTCAGCCAGGGCTTTTCCAGAAGCAAAACGGCCAGGGTTTTTTGCTGGAGCAGTCTTTGGGGTATCAGAGGTAACGTGCGTGGGTGTTGGAGTGACTTTTTCTTCAGGGATCACCTCAAGCGGTTGTGCCATCGTGTATATATTTTATTTTAAAACCTACAAGATTCCTTCGTGGTTCCTTCATGGTTCCTTCATGGTTCCTTCGTGGTTTCTTCATGGTTCCTTCGTGGTGCATCAACTTCATCAAAGCCCTCCAGTGGGTAACCTTCACTGTCCCTGCTTGGGTGAACGGGTGGAGCAGGTTGAGGGGGCTCCTTTTTGAAGTCGATGTGTTTTGTAGTGATCAAAGCAGCATTGGCCAAGGCCAAGAATCGCCCACATCGCAGTGCAAGACCTCCAGCAAGAGATGACAATTCATGTTGAATCATGTAGTCATTTTTGAGTTCTTTCTGCAACTCCTGCACGTCGTCAATATCAACAGCCAAGCCGACGCCTTTGGTTACGAGCATTATGAAGCTGTCAATCAGAGACTCGGTCGTCTTGTTGCCGACGTAGGCTTCATATCTTTTGTAGAATTTTTCAACCTCCCTATCTGTCAGTCGCTTAACCTGCTCGTGTGTTAGCTGTACACCAATGGCTTCTTTTGATTTGCCTGTTGAAACAAGGACTGCCAGTTTCTCACGTTGAGCCTGAGTGTCTGGACCTGTTAAGACTTCAGGAATCGCCGACGGTAAGGAGCTATCAGGGCCTGACTCCAGCATCTGTATGACTTCCTTCAGTGCGACCTCGTCTCCAGGGTTTGTTGCCATCGTGTATATATTAATTCTCAATTATTTTCTTGATGTCAGGTAAGATATTTTCAATCTCCCGTATGAGTTAAGCCATTGTGTCTGGCATTTTAACGACTTTCAAAGGATATCGGCTAAGAAGCATGAGGCGCAGATCGTCCTCGCCAGCGGCTTTGATTTTCTGGATTTGCATCTCTTCCGTCCTGCTCTGTAATTCACCAAGAAGCTGTGAAAAGACTGTGAGCTTGTGGAGACTGGTGGAGGTATTCATGGCCCAGAGTATATATTGTGTTTTCACATTTTCACTTCAACCCCATATGGGCGTCGCATAGAGAAGACTAGGTGAGAAAACGCGTGTCTCTTTAATTTTGCAATCAACTCTTTGTACTCTTGAGGTTCAAGATCATCGCCGGCATAGTCCTCAAAGATGAACTTCGTTGTTTTCTTGATGGGGTGTAAAAAAGCACAACCGCTGCAATGTTGTCCCTAAAAGGTTTCACAATGCTGGTTACCTGTTGGGTTATCACCCACACTGACAAGCCGCCGTGGCGAGCACTGAAGCCAAGTTTCACAAGTTGACCCTTGCGACCTGTCAAATCCTCCGAAGCAGCACAGTCATCGAGCACAAAGAGCGTGTTTGTCCCGTCGAAGTGATAACTGGCTAGAATTAACCATTTTTCAATCTCATTCTGCTGACAGACTATCACGAAAATGCGTGGATCATTGTCCACGAAACCGTCGTAGGTCTTGTTGCGGACAAATGTTGGGCAGAAGAGAACAATATAGTCAAACTTGCCCCTGAAGGGGCCGCATAGCTGATTCAGAAGATATTGTGTTTTGCCAGAGTTAGTCGGCCCGATAATTAGGGCATTGAAAGGCAGCTTTTGGGGGTCCATCTATATTTAATACTGAACAGCTTGCAGCTGCCTGTCCATAATGTTCATCTGCGAGTCGCTGATGGTGTAGATGTGGCAGTGCACGTTTCCCGAGCCGGAGGGTGCTCTTTCGATCTCAAGATGTACGCCGTCCTTTGTGTTGACAAGGCGTTGGCCGTTACCGTGAAGGGTTGTATCAGCCATGGACCGAAGGTCGATAAGAAGGCCGAACTTGTTTCCCGTGAGATATTTGGTCAGATTCATGTTGGGCCCGCCGTCACCACTCTTTTTGAAGAGGCGACTGACCTCGTTCCACATGTCTGTCCCGTTGATGCCTTCGTTGTAAATCCTGTTGGGTGAGCCGTTTATGGTAACATTCACCTTGGTAATGTCTGGATTGAAGTATTTTTCTGAGTCCCTGGCTCCAGCCGTGTATGGCTCTATGAATAGCAGAAGGATAGCTTTCAGTGACCTGCGCTGAGGGTTCACCCTGAGATTCAGCCGGGCGTCTGAACCCTTCGAGAAGAGGACCACTTCCTCTCGCATGATATGGTCGTAGGCAAACTCCTTTCCGCTAGAGTATACACGTGTTGCATCGTCAGCCAGCTGCTTACTTCGGATTGTCTCGTACTCAAGCTGGATATTTGTCAACTTGTAGACAAGCTTGCTTGTATCCGAACCCTTGACAACGTTAGAAGCCTGGGCGAGCGTAATCTCGAATGTCAAATCGTTGTAGAGGGCCTGCGGGTACATGACGCCGTGGTCTGTTAGAATCTGGTGATCCAGATTGATGCGGTATTTGTTTTTGTAAATGGTCTCCAGCTTGTTTTCCACATCCACGCTAGAGGTCTTCTTGTCGCCGGCCTTAGAGCGAATCTTGCACAAGTCATCACTCTGGATGCCCTCTGAAATCATGTTTTCGCGCTTGTCGACAGAGAGGAAGAGGTCCTCAAAGATCTTGTAAATATCGTACCCGACGGTGTCCTGTACAGTGGTGGCGGCAAACTTGACAACAAGCCTGTCAACTAGTGCTCGGGACACATTTTGTACAAGATAGTTGTTTGCGTGGCCGCCGGCAAGGTCGATGTTAAAGATCAAGGCAAGCGAGCCCGACACGATAACCTCATGTTCGTTGAGCTTAGGCACCGTAACGTACAGGGTCTCGCCAGGATTGGCTGTAGAGCGATCAAATGTGATGCGCTTTATGGTGCGCTCTGCTTTCATTGCCCCAAGAATCTTCTCTGCGTTCGTTGGGAGGAGGTTTGGTTGCACAGCCATAGCCAGAGTATATATAAATTTTATATTTATATATCATCATGGCAGAAGGAGGTTATGATATACCTGGCGAGAACGAAAACACCGGGCTTGACTGGGACATAGACCACGATGATGACGACGAAGAAGAAGTTGACACAACAACCCCCTTTCAACCGGGCGGCACATCAACCCCATATCATGGCGGTGAAGAGCATATTGAAATGCATACATTGCCTCACGAACAGAGCGGCTTAGATGAAACTGCCCCTCTTCTTGCAGAGGGTGGCAGAGAACGGGCCTGGGGTATTATCAAGGCCTTCTATCCAGATGCTAATGCAATAGACCTTGATGCTTATTTTGACCCCAAATCTAAAAGATTAATGATCAAAAAAAGTGGTGTTGGCAAAAAAGCATACTCTCTTTACACAATAGAAAGAGTAACTGGGCGTCAAAGATTAAACCCAAACCTTTCACAAGAAATCAGATTTGCTCTTGGGCAGAATGCAGAAAAAAAAATAGTTCAAGATAATACAGCTATAAGAGAAGAAAGACAAAAGTTGAAGGAGGCAGAGAAACAACTAAAGGAGGCGGAAAGGATTTCTGTAGCACGGCAACAGGCAGCAAGTGAGGTTCAAAACCTCAGGGGAAGAATCGAAGAAACTCAAGCGAGGATTGACGCTCTGGATCAGGAACACGGTTCAAGCGTTGAGAGTCAAACCGAGCTAGATCGGTTAAAACAACTAAAGAAAAATCTTCAAGGCGATCTTGAAAACCAGAAAAAAGAATTAGGCGCCATTCAAAAAATACAAAAACAACGAGACCAAGAGCAGGCAAAGGTTGACAAACTAAGAACACAACTTTCTGCGAAAACAAGAGAAAGAAATGCTGTTGAAGCAAAACTGAACTCCACCAAGCCGCTGGATGAGTTAAACGAACAAGAGGCCGAGCTTGTACGACAAAACGAGGAAGACAAGCGCGTGATAGAGGATGAAAACACTTCTCCCTCTGACAGAGAAGCTGCAGAAGCCCGAGTTGCTGAGCGAGAAGAAGAACTGGCAAGACTAAGAACACAAGTTCAGGAAAGAGAAGAAGCCTTGCCTCTTCGAGAGAGGGTCAAAAATATCTTCAAGAAATATGGTTGGACCCTTCAAGCAGTTGTTCTGGCTGCCGGTATTGTCATAGGTGCTGTGGTACTCACCACCTTGAATGGCCTGGCAAAGGCCACCAAGGCTATTGGAAATGGGCTTAAAGAGCTTGGCAAAAAAGCAGCCAACGCCCTGCCAGGCATGATCGGCTCGATCGTGAGCTTTTTCTTCAAAGCGGCCGGCCAGTTTTTATCCTTTCTTGGCGAGCACGCCTGGCTACTGATCCTTGCCGTTGTGGCTTTCTTGGTTGAAAAGACAATCAAGCGCAAGCGTTAACGCATCCAGATAAACAAGCCTGCTAAAGCAAGAGCGCCCCCAGCAATGAGCGCCTTGTTTACGTGGTGCGGCTCGATCTTAGTCTCTTGTGTTGGGGCTGGCGCGCTGGTGGCTGGTTTTGGGGTTGGTTGTGGTGTGACCTTTGGTTTTGTCGCTATTCCCTGGGCCTGTGTGGCCTGTTTGTGAATAGGGTTCGATGGGTGACTGTTTGGTGGATTAATCTTTGTCGGCCCACCGTCCATGGGGCGAAGGGAGGCTTTTTTTGTGGCAAGATTGACATCATTGTTAACACCAAGCTTTATCCCTTGCGTTGCCTGCATAAGATTGTTATTGTACCCTACCACGCTCTCTGTGTTGATAACCATGCGTGACGGCATCAGCCAGCTCCCAGGGGCAACTACAAAGTTTAGCCACACTTTCGTTGCTTGGACGGCCTGCTGATAATGCTGTACGCTCTTAGATATGTCGTTCAGTCTTATAGCGTCCTCTAAGAGGGTAAGGAATACTCTCTACGTTTCGAAGGCCCGACCTCCACTCCCAAGAATGCTGCTTCGAGTGTTTGCTTGTGCCCCCAGAATGCAGTACACAAAGGCCTCGATTGATTGGTTCATACGCGCGAGCCCTGGCTGTGTTAGCCCTTGTGCATAATTCGGCACAAAGTGCTCGAACTGACTAACAGCGCCCTGGTCGTTACGAACGAAGTATATGCCGTTTGCGCGATAGTTTGGGTCTTTTCTGTCTGTGACGCGCTCGTCATCAAACAGGGCTAGATCAGGATCAGGATAGTTGTAATTAGTAGAACTGGGCCCATCATATGCGACCCAAATGTACACATTGCCAAAGCCGTGATTTTTGCCGTATGTGAAACGGAAGTCAGAACTGGGGTCTACACCGAACTCTTGGCAAATCCTCTTGTATGCGTCGATGTTGAACTTGTTGTCTTTCTGGTTGAATGTAGGGTCGTCTGGCAAAGCACTCACACTCTGTTCCCCACCCAGCTTGTAAAGGATTCGTCTTGTTGTGAAATAGACGTGAAACCTGTAAAATGACTGAAGCTGTGGGGTTAGGGAGAGAGTCGAGTTCTTATCAAACAGAAGGTCACGTGAGATCCCGCAGCCGGTTGTTGCACACCACAGGGCGAAGTTCAGTTGTTGCGGCCAGAAACTCATATGCGGACCGCCGAGCCACTTTCTCCCATATTTCGCGGTTGTGAACGTAATCTGTGTGTCTCTGAAAATGTTTCTGTATTTCGTTGTGAAATAATCGGTTGGCGTAACATAGATCTTTTGCGCTTCGTCGTTCAAGACAGAGCCAATCATCATGTCTTTGTCGATTGAGGTGGAGAATTCAACAGCAGGGATTGGCTTTTGTGTGTTTCGGTTTAAAGTCAACTGATAGGGGAAACCGCCAATATACTCTAAGCCAAGGGCGTCTTTCAGGGCTTGTGTCCAATCCTTGTGCGGTATGTCTGAAGGCATAGCCCAGGAGCCGTGCCCCTCTGGGAAAAACACTACTGCTGAGGCTTTGTGCTTTTCGTCGAAAGAAACTTCTGTTTTAAATCTGGACATATCAGCGTGCGGGAAACGCCTTTTGAAGTCTGAGATTGCCTTCGCTTTGGCGGCTGTAGAGAGTTTTGCAGCCTCCGGAGAACTCAGCCAAGCCAGTTGCGGGTTTACTGCGGGATGTTTTTTACTGATATACCTTTGTTCTGGATAGATGGGATTTTGGGGGCGAGGAAAAAACGGGGGTGGAGGGGTGGAGGCCCGTAATCGTGACCGCCAATGTCTAAACCAAGGTTTGAACCAGGATTAAATCCGCCAGGGTGCCTGCCAAACATGATTGTATAAATATAATTTAAATATATACACAATGGTTGTGTTAACAATCGTCGCACCTTCGAACCCTCACACGATCTACTTCGACCACCCTCTTAAGAAACCGAGCTATATCCGGCTCGTCTCTTGTTCGATTTGCAATTCGTGGCATAATTTGAAACAAAGAGGACAAATGTCTGTCAAAATATCAGGCTCGGAGGCCCAACCAACTATAATCAACATTGAGCCTAGTTTTTACACTCCTAGTAGTTTAGCAAAAACGATAGTTGACAAATACGAAGAACGGGTTATAGACCTTACAGTGGAATCGTATTCTCCTCTTGGTGCTATGGTGATTTTGAACCCAGGAGGTGAATATGTAATAGGTCTTTCCAATAATATCAGATTATTATTTGGCAAGGGTCTACAAACGCCTCCACATATAACCAGTAAAAAATTCGACTCACCAAGCACTTACTTTATCCACTGCGATCTGGTTGATAAAGAACAGAACCTGTTCAACGGCAAGCCTTCGACAGTCTTGGCTCGATTTGATCTTCGCGGAAAGCCATATGAGAAAGTTTTCTATGAATCAACACAGCAGAACATCTTGCGTGACGTCTCGTCTGGCGATTATGTAAACAGCATAACACTGTCTGTGAGGGATGAGAACAATGACCTTTTTTATTTCAATAACATGCCTCTTGAATTTGAAGTTGAAATAAATTAATATATATATACACAACCATGAGCTTGGCTAATGTGTTGCCATCGGCACCGGATTACAGAGAGACTCAATCGCTTTACCCAGGCTTACCAACAAATGGCGAAGACTTCCGGCTCAAGAAAATAACAGACTTGCAGAAAGAGCTTGAGAAAGAAGCCGACCACTATCGCCAGGTCGCAAAAAAATACAAACGGGCCCACACGATTCTTCACGCAGCGGCTGTGGGTCTTGGTTTGGTTGCTACAGGCATGTCATCAGCTACTTTCGCGACAGCATTATCCGGAGTTGGAATTGTGGCCAGTCCTGCCCTTGCTGGTGTGGCGGCGGTTACAGGGGCTTCCTCAGCGGCCCTCACCGTGTTAAGCAAGAGATTGGAACGAAAGATCGCGAAACACGAGAAAATCTACACGCTCGCTGTTGCCAAGCGGAACTCTGTCTATGAAATGGTCTCAAAGGCTTTAACTGACAATAACATCAACGATCCAGAGTTTACGATAATCATAAAGGAGGTTGAAAAATATAACAAACTGAAAAACGAGATCCGCTCTGGTGAAACAAAGCCCACACAGGGTGGACAGCCTCAAGCGCTAGATCTTGACAAGATCAGAGAAGAACTTCGCAAAGAAGTCAAAGTTGAGTTCCAAAAAAAATTAAATCGTCTTGCAGACGTGTCCAAGTCATATTTGAAAGAGTAAACTCTGGGTTTAATCTACAAATATCGAAAGGAAAACAATATATATAGAGCAAGGCCTTGGACGCTTCGGTATGTTCTAGAAGCTTCGTTTACTTATTGAACATTTTTTATTTCTAGTTATAACCATGACGGGACTTGAAGCTGAACGTTTCAATAAACAGCTGTCTATCGTCAGACAAATGGATGAAAAGAATGAATACAAGACTCAATTAGATGCCTTAGATGTTAAACACAAACACGTCTGGCTGCGAGGCATCTATGAAAATGACTATATAGACGAGTTAAACCGCTCACAACTTAAAGATAAGTTACAAATTATCTTTTTATATCTTTCTTTGTCGGCAAGACAAGAATTAATAGAGCGGTACCATGAAAATGAGTTTGTTTTCATTCAAAGCAGAACAAACGAAAATATAAAATCGTGCCAAAACTGTGGTGGATCTTTTTCACTCATGGTTGCTTCAGCTGAACTTATCTGTAACATATGCAGCCGAATTGAAATAATAGACATTGCCGCCTTTTATCATGCAGACCTTTACAGAAATAAAAATATAAGAGTTAAAAGCAGGGTCAAGACAGATTATAATTTTAAATATAGGAGAACCCTCTATGAGATTAACCTATGACGAAATTGAACAAACAAAATATGTTCATACAAACGTGAAACCTTATCTCCCAAATAATATTTCTTTAAATTTCAAAATTTATAAAATCTTAACCCTAATTTTGAAAGAAGGGCCAAGAAAACAGAAAATTTTATCTTACATAAGACTTCCGGGGCCATCTACATGCCGAAAGCATGAACGGTGTTGGCAAGCGGCCATGCATTCAGCTAGAAGTGCTTAAACTGCCACCGAAGAAAGGTCTCGACGTCTCCTTCATTTTCGCTAACTTCTCCAGCGGAAGTTGTTTTGTCGTCTGTATTGATAAGTGAATGAATTTTTTTTTTAAGTTCGGCGAGCTGCCTGTGAAAACTCTCGGCCCTTGCTTGAATGCCTGTTAAGAACCCCTCTTGCTGGGTGATTGGAAGTTCTGTAACATCCAGTAGCTTCCAAGTAAAGAATGCAACAGCTCTTGGGCCCTCGGCATTGCTGCTTAACTCGCTCTTGAATTTTTGTCGCCTTAAGAACTCCTCACGTTCGGCTTCCTTGCTAAAGTCTGTTCTCACAGGGCCGTAAGAACACCATAGCTCTTTCTCCTCGATGCTTGCCATTATTTTCTCAAATTTAGCCTGAGTGAGTTCAGCGACGTCAACAAGCTCAGTTTGATTTTTAGTTAAGAGTTGTTTAGAGAAGAGATAAACAATACCCCAGGCAAGTGTTTTGTTTGTCTTTGTTGAATGTACGGCACCACCATTTAGTTCCGCATTATGGTATGTACTTGATGACAACTGTTTCAAAGGGCACAGCCTGAAATAAGAGTCAACGAAAAGCCCCCTTTTTACTAGGCTTCCACTGAAAGCGAGGCCTGTCTGAAGTTGTGTCACATAATAACGCGGAATAGATCTAACGGCTATCTTTCTTTTAAAAGGGCATTTAAACTCTAAGAGAATAAAGTTTCCGTCTTTGTCTTCGAAGTAGCCGTCGGGGCTACATGTAAGCTTTCCGTAAAGGGGGTGATCCTGTGCCAGATTAAGCGAGACACTGTGTGCAAAGACGGTTGTTTCGTGTTTTTGTTCAAAGAACTTTCTCGCGATTTGCTTGAAAAGGTTGCCCCAGGTACATGCTGTCATGTTGACCATGTCTGGGGCCTGCGCTTTCTTGAAAAGTAAGCTCTTTTCATTTTCAAAGGGTGAAGCCCCTATCAGTGCGGCGACTTCTGAAGCACCGATGGTGCTCTTTCTGGCACTTACCCAAGCGCGACTCCTTTGTTTCAGGCCAGTTTTCCTGGATTTAAGAAAGTTCAAGAACCTTTGCAGTCCAGGCATCATTGATATACGAAGTGTGAACATTTCTTCAATTAGTAATAATCACCAAACAAACTAATTTTAAATATTTTTGATGATGTTTGATTTACAACATACTTCGAACAGAGGAGTGGATTGTTGATGTTATATATACTATCAGGATTACATCTCATTCTACTATATATAGCTTTAGAAAGGTGTTTTTCTTCATAGACTACAAATTTTCTGATAAAGTCTTCCAGGTTTCTTATTGCTGTTGCATTAGGTATTTCTAGTTTGCAGTAAGGGCAAACAATTATCATACGTTTTTTTTGTTTTCTTCTTACGGTCAAATCTTCGGCGTTTCACAACTAAATGAGGCGGCGTGTACTCATATAAACCGCAAGCTATACAGAACCTGGCTCTGTGCCGACCTTGTTGGCCCCGTTCACCAGGCGCATAGAGTTCAACAATCCGATTAGGGGTTTGAAAGCCCCTCAGATGCTGTCGGTCTAAAGGCTCAAACCCTGCAAGAGCCTCGTTGTGAGGGGCCTTTACAAAGGGTTTTCTTTCTTGCACGTTAAGCCAGTCATTCAGCTCCCGCTGACTGATACCTTTAAACACGTTCAGTGCACGCGCCATATATATGTATGTCATAAACAGGGGACCAGCAAGGTCAGTTTATGCAAAGGGGGCTACTCTGTTCAATTGGAAATGACCGAGCACTTTAGGGCGCTTTCTGGTGGTTAAAACCGGTTATGGGTGGTTGAGCCAAATAAAGGGGCTGGGTGGTTGAAAACGCTTTCAGGTGGTTAAAACTGGTTATGGGTGGTTCAAACTGGTTATGGGGCTTAAATAAGCCTCCGTGGGAGTAAAACGAAGACCCCAGTAGTATAGGGTGGGTCAGCAGAATACTCACCAAACAAAATAAGCCACCATAGGTAGCGATGAATGCCTATTTCCCCCAATTGGTGCCCTACCCTGCAGGCCGACTAAAAGGAGGCCTGTAGGGGGGTGGTCACAAATGGGGGAAATAGGCATTCATCGCTACCTATGATGGCTTATTTTGTTTGGTGGTATTCTGCTGACCCACCCTATACTACTAGAACTTCTTTGCCTCTGGTCAGGCCTATGTTGCAGTAAGCCGCGTGAAGCGATTGGAAGACCTGCATCTCTTGGAGTTTCATCCAAGTGCCATCTACTTGGCAGAACGTCAGAGAGAACTGCTGAAGTGGATGGAGAGTGTTGACTTGTGTGCTGATAGAGGTTCCACAAGTCGTTTGCGGTCTCCGATGCCAACACTTCCAAAGCAGACATTCTTGAAGAAGAGGCAGAAATGCAACATGAACAAGGGTGCAAACAGTTCTTCTGGTCCCAGATCCAGAAGTGCAGCAAAGCAAACATGTTCCATACCACAAAAAGAGTTTGAGGTAAAGGAAAGTGAAGGAAAGTGAAGGTAGGCATGATGCAGTGCATTGTTCAGAGGTGTATTCACTTGCATGTCAATTGTTAGTTGACAAAGTATGCACTTCTCCTTTAAATGTCCAGGTAATGAATGCTAGACAACTTCTAAGGACTGCTATTTATCAGTCAAACATGCACTCTCTGATAGATAGTGTGCGGACAATGGAACCTGCAACATTCTCAGAGGATAGACACGACTTTTCACACTACCTTGACGATCATCTTCACCCTGTCTTGTCACATTGGTACTCACCAACTGAAACACCGCCTGATAGTAACTGTCTCTGGCACATGATCTCCCTCGATTTGTGTGGTACCACAGAGTTGATGCCAATTCTCCGTCTTGTGACGGCTTTTACCTTTCTGGAAAATGAAGACTACTTCCAAGACTTCATACAGCAGAATGAAAATGCCAATCTCAGTTTTAAACAGCAAGTGGCAATTGCTTTACGTTTTGGTGCATGGGGTGGTGAAATGCACTTGCATGCTCTTTCCATCGCACTCCACAGACCCATCTATATCTACAACTCGTTTTTGATGCCAGGTAGACTTGACATGTTTTTATCTGCTGCTGACAGTGATCAGCTTCAGGATCACTTTAGACACAAAGTCAGGGGAACCACTCAGCACTTTGTGTACAAACCACCAGGTGTACAGGCCGAGATCTTAGGAAGAGATCCTATGTGTGGGATATTTCTGGGTCAGCATTATACAGCCCTGTTACCCAAATCCACACATCCTGTCCGTTTTGTTCCTTCCAGTGATGTAACCAGTGGGGGTGCATCTTGTTCAACGTGTCGAATTCGTCTTCGGCGGTGTTGATGATCTGTCGGCGGTCTTGTCTGTCGCGGCACGTGCAAAGAATCTTCTTTCTTGTCATTTCGGCGACCCGATTTTCCACCTTGTTTATCATCTGAGCGGTGTTTGTGATCCGTGTTACGGCACATTTTGGTGTAGTGGTTACGTTTACCACAGTTGTAACATTTAGCTCCATATGCTCGGCAATTTCCTTTGCCGTGTTTTGAGCCACAGCGGGAACACATTCCATTGTTGTCGCGCTTGTCACTCTTGACTTGTTTAACCTTGTGTGATTCCGTTGTGTCTTGGAGTTTCTGGTCGATTTCGTGTGCTTGAGCCGTGGATTCTTCTTCTATAGCTGCTTCATCTAAGATCTGGGATAGCGTCCAGTTGTTGCGAATTGTTTTGACTTGTAAGCGGCTGTTTGTCATCGTCTTGATGAGATGATCTCAGATTGCATCATCTTCGTCTGTGAATTCGCATTTCTTTGCTATCTCCCGTACTCTGGCGTAATATTTTGCCATGTTTTCATCGATTTGCTGGGTAAGGTTTCCAAACTGGAATCGTGCATAATCCTTGTTTTTTCTTGGTAGGAAATTCTTGTCTAGTTTCCGAATAAAGCGCGAGTAAACATCTTCACCCTCGTGTTGTACGGGTAAATCTGGGAGGGACTCTTCCAAATCGGCAATCTGCGATCCTCCATAGATAATTAAGCCATCTTTCTTAACTTTCTTGTCGCTCTGTATCTTTTTTCCATTTCGTCCATCATACGGCTGTGTCGTTAACATCGTTTGAAATGGTGAACGGTCAGATATTTAATTGACGATTCACGACTGTGATGTTTTGTTGTGGATTTGATGCGCTCGAACCAGGATTATTGGTTTCTTCTGGTGAAGCCATTGTCTAACGTTCTTCTACTCCTTTTCTTCTCTCTTGGACCCTCGTCGCCAATGTAGTAACCGAAAGGGTTCTTCATAGAAGACACGAGTGAAGACACATATATCAGTAGTTTAACTCACTATATTATATCCATGTGTTCTCTGCTTACAGTAATCATGTGATACGTCTCATGTATTGCATAATCGTGCACTATCATATTACTACAGCCGATGATTCATAATGACTAAGAATGATTCAGTATTATTCAGCATTTGTAATGTTTCTATGTTTAGTAGCTTTTAGTGATTCACGTCAATACATGTACATATAAATACCGTAGTTTATCTCAATAAAGTTAGTTGATTATAGCTCTTGCCGAAGTCGCAGTTGTTGTCTCTAACAAGCTAGCCCCGACCTGAAGAACGTGGAACGGCCAAACGCTACAGTATGGAAATCTGAAATCTGATTGATTGCTTTTTCAACAGGAAATTTAAAATAACAATGTGTAACCCGAAAATGTTTTCAAATTTTTGACCTGACTTCCGTTTGCGGTTTCATATTTTTGGTAATTTTGGCATCGGCTAAATTTTGTTTTTTACTCTAGCGTGACCTGGCTCTTATGCAAACAAAGTTGAGAATTACTTGTCTAGTACTTTTTCGTTTAGACTGCGTAGCAAACGTTTCCGCGCATAAAACCCAACAGAAGCCCTTGCTACGCAGGCCAGGCTATTTTTGGCGTCCAGAATTCAAAAATAAATTTGGGTGTTGGGGGTGAACACTTTAAATTTGTTTATTAAAGCGGATCTCTCGACCAAACACGATAAAAATTGGCAGAGGCGCCCTTTGATACGTCCTTCGCAAAACGGTGTCGGGCTTTGTTTTTCCCCCATAATTTTCGAACGAGAGTTATATTTCACAACATTTCCTAAAATGTTGTGTATGTTTTACTGCTAGAGTCACTTGTTTTGTTGCTATGGAAACGGTTCCCTTAATTTTATTGAACAAATATGCTTCCACAGATCACCTTTGTGTGATTCAAGCAAATTAGCTTGAACTTCTTCAGGGATCTCGCTACGCAGTGGGCAGTAGTTGCCTGAGATAGGAATTTGGTTATACCAATCGTAAAATGTCTTATAATTAGCAATTTTCTGTTCTTATAAATATACGGCAGCATCCCTAGCAACTTAAACAATTGTTCATGATGTCATAATTACGTCATTTACCTTTTCGTTATAGTTATAGTAAGTGGACTCTTACAACAACCGTGAAATTTTCACGTCTTTTCGTTAAATAAAAAAACGTTATGGAGGAATTCCTTCTGGCAGTCAAAAAACGCCCAGTCCTTAATGTTAGGATAAAGAAAGTTAAATCAAAGTTAATTACAAAATCAAAGAAATCGCCACAGACAGGAGACACAGAAGAATGCAAAGTAATTGTGTCAAAAGAAGGAAAATGATCAACACTACATCATTTGTTATTGTTAATGCTGTTATATAAGTTCATTTTTTTAATATACTGTTTTTGTTAGTCTGCAAAAACTTACTTGAAAATTATTTCTACCGCTAGAAATAACTGAGGAAAAGTAACAAAGCATACTGGCGCAAAACACACTTCCAGCACACTTCCTTGACATACCATTATTGGACACCGTGTCGACTGTTGATACTGTTAGTAATAGTTACTGTAATAGTTACTGGCGGAATGAATAAATCAGTTCAATTCGTGGAGTTTAGACGATGTTCCATGGTGGTGAAATTTACTGTGTTTAATTTATTCTTTTTCCAGGATTTCAGCGATGGCAATTAAAAATGTTTCCAGGCAGAATTGAAAATAAATATCCTTTCTACCTCTTGGCTTCAATTAAATTTTTCATTTGAGCTTGGTGTCTGCTCAAGTGGACCCCGACCCTTACCAAACCAAGTGTATTTTAAAAGTGATTTAAAGGTACTTTTAATGTATTTGAACGATTTGAACTATATTTTGAGCTCATCATGGTGTATTTTTATTATATTTTAACAAAAATTCTAAAATAGTGGTAAGAGCTTGAAATGTATTTGAGGTATAGTTAAATGCTATTTAATAAACCGGATAGCTTTTTCCATGTATTTGTAAGCTATTTGTCGCCAAAACTACATTTCAAATAGAGTATTTGAACACTATTTTGACAACATGACTGCCGAAGTGTTACTCTAAATTGTTTTAAATAGACTATTTGAACACTGTTTGGAAAAGAATCATAAAATGTTGTCGATTTATAATATAGTTGTAACAAGTAAAAAACAAAAATACGTTTTAAATAATGATGTTTAAATACTATTTGAAATGGACATTCATTACTACGCTTCTAAATAGCTCATAAATAGTCTATTTAAAACATGTTTGAAGTTGAATTCACAAGTCAGAGCTATTTGAAAGGCGATTTTAAAATACTGAAACCAGGAGCTGTTTCCAAACAGACTTTAAACAGACTATTTTCTTAGTATTTTGAGAGAAAAACACTTTGTTACAGGTATGTACACAAAATATATTTAAAGTTCACCTCCCCCTCCATAAGTCAGTAAAACTGTTTGAAACGTATTTGTGACAAACTCACAGAACAAAATAAGAGCTATATCGGTTTTCCTTTTAATTGCAGCAGCAATGAAAACGTTTATTGAGTTTAAAAGACACATACCCGTAGCCACCCCTCCCCCCCCACCGATTGGATCCTTTACTACATAATCCGGTGCTTCTATTCGTTATGGCGGTCTTTGCAAATACAGTTCCTTGTTTATCATCATGACTCATGACGGTATATACGGAGGCCGAAGTTAATTATCAACCTCACACGTGTAGCCGAACGCCGACTTGCGGGCCGGGAATTGAACCGGAATTGAATAGCAAGGCGATATCGAATGGCGCGTCAAAATACATTTAATTTTACATTTATCCTGACATTCATTTTCTGAAAAGGTATTATTAAATGCAGTAGCTCGCTGTCAAATCAAACCATGGTATAGTTCCTCGCTTAACACTGGATTCAGTAATAATATCGATGTGTCCGAACGCATTGTAGATCGAAGCATAAATGTTATGACGATCGATACAGCAATGCTTTATTATTATTCTGCGAAAATACCTGAGTGACCTCAGCGTATGTTGTATTCTATTCCGCTCTATAAAGCTTGTATTTAGAGTAGCGAGGCCTATCGCTCGTATATATTTAGCTTCCATGTAAGCTATATGGGAGAGCACACATTATTTTGTAAACAGACAATTTATGGAGCGCTCCGAAAAGGAAACATTAAGTTATACACGAATGATGATTACTGTGAAGTCTCTTCTTAAGAATTAAAAGCCATACCTTATATCTGTTTTGGGCCCTCTTATCATGGAATCCTGCACTTTTTCACTTGAAGAACGACGAATTCAGTCCTACAAGTATAAAAGCATTGTGAAATTCCTGCTCAGTCTCGCGTGCTAATCTCGTTCCCAGTGTCCTCTCTATCCAGCGTCACATATCACGTGAGCACAAACAAAGGTCGTTTGAATTTTGTGCGCGGCCATTATAGCAACCGTTTTGAGATTTCGATTTTGTGGACGTTGTTTTATCCAAGAATGGGCTTATCAACAATTCATCAGCAGAAGAGATGAATATCTGAGACGACAGTCTACATCGGGACGTTTCAAATGCGAGTACAATCTTTTTTTTCAATCTTTTTAGTCATATACGAAGCTTGAGGTGGCGTTTGATTGAACGTATTCCGGAATATTAAGAACATGAAAGCTGTCGAATTGTAACCATGTTTTGCCAGATTTACATGTGTATAGTGCAAATGTGTATCAAGAAACTACAAAGAAAGCGCTGTAGTGTTTATTTTTATTCCGGAATGCGGTTATTTAGTTAATCGAACAAAGCCCCTGCGTAAGGTAAGCTACTGTACATGTAAGCTTAAGCTTAAATTATTTCTTAAGAACAGTGAGTGGTTTAGTGTTATTACATAGTTTGTTGGGGTGAAACAGCATTCGTTCTCCTGCCAAATTCAAAATATATTAACCTCGATCGGTCCTCCATAGTACATGTACACTACGTAGACAACATTATAAAATGAGACTACATTCGACATTTGTCTTGGTACAATTTAAGCTTACATGTAAGTTAAAACATTTCGGTTTTTGCTTTGAAATTAACTGGTCATGATACAGATTACATGTATGAGCTCCAGAATTTACGTTTAACATACAATCATCATAAAACGCTGAGACTTTAATAGATCGAAGCTTGTACATGAAAGATTATCTGTAGTCTTGCTTCGTTTTGCGAGTTGTGTCATGCCTGTAAGCTTGCACTCTTAAACTCGAATTGTTATTTTAAGAACCAAATTGTTAAAACAAATCGACAGGTAAGAACTCTTTCGTTGTTTTAATTTTAAGTTCTTACCTGTCGATTTGTTTTAACAATTTGGTTCTTAAAATAACAATTCGAGTTTAAGAGTGTTGTAGTGAACCCTTGCTTTTAATCTAATATTTACTGCTATAAATAATGGTTTGCGTGCATGTATTATGGATATTTTTTGTTGGACCACTGATGTTTCAGATTTAAAAGCAAGTAAAAACATTTTGTCTTTGTGAACAATTTACTTGACAAAATGTTGTGTTTACACTTAAACGTTTACCAAGGTTTCAATTTACTGCGGTCAAGTTACTTTACCTTCGCTAGTACTCAAATCACCAGTGCAACAAATTGAATTGGCTTGAATTTCTAAAAACATGCCTGCTATTAGAAGTGAAGCGGTGGCTTTCGTGTTCATTGCCTTTTATTTTCTAGTTCTTGAGCGGCAAACAGTAGCCTTGAGATTTCAGCAGCTGTTAACTGCTACAGCACCTCACTAACCTGAAGGGAAAATGGATAGTTTTAACTCAAATTGCATTATGAAATACAAGGCCTGCTAGACATGCATGGCCATGGCCAATGTACCTTTCAGATTGTCTGCCATAAGGATCAAAGGCTTTACCAGGATTGTTTTGTGGATTATTTTCTGCCACAGCTAAAAAGCTGTGAACATGCAGTCAAATAAAGTGATCTGAACACCACAGGAAGTGAAATAGTATGCCACCCCAAGGGGGTGTATCTGTCATTTTGACCTCGGTTACTGACTTTTGGTGGAAACCATGCCTGATCACAGCAGAATTACAACATTTACCTTGGTCAAATTTATATTGTCTTTGGCATCATTTACTGAGGTATTAGTTCCCGTTTACACTCATGAAAAGTTTACCTTGGTAAGTAAACTCCGATACCGCAGTAAAACCCTCAAGTGTAAACAAGGCAAAAATATAACTTTACATGTATGTACTGCACACAGTTGAAATAATTTTATTATACAAATTCAACCTTGCAGATTATTTGTGACCTTGTGGTGCAAGCAACTAGTGTGCTTTTGCTGAGCCATAACGAAGGCTCCTACATGTACATGTAGCTCCCGAGTTCAAATTCTAGTGGAGAGAATTAATAATTTCTTTAACTCGAGATTAAAACCAGTAGCAATTTTTGTCATTAAAGTTATTTATTGTGGTGACACCGCTTTATGCGCTTTAAAGGTCAACTTTCATATGTTGTCAATGGCTCTGTTCCTCAAGCAAAAATATATCGTTGTTACTGAACTGCATAAAACGTCACATACATGTAAATCATGTCGTGAATTATGTCTGACAGCCTTTGTCAAAAGGTGGCCTTAATTTCATAAACTTTAGAACTACATGTATGGTGTAATCTCTTCATTTAGCTTGGATAGATAGACCGCCCAGCGATTCCAATGACAAATGGAAAGCCATACCAAATTACTATTGTGATGAATATGGGGGCTTACTCTTTCTTCTTAGGTAGTGACTACATGAAAATGTAATTACAATACTGCAAATCTCGATAAAAATTTACCTTATATTTTATCACATATTACTAGACTACTTCTAAGAATTGACTAATTTTTCAAAAGACAACGAAATGACCTCATTCTTTGGAATAAAAGGAAAATAACTATTGAAAAAAATTGTTTTTTGGAAACACTGATTTGACAAGGGAATTTATTTTATACACTGTAAGTGATTTGTTAAATTAAGAAGGGAAATTTCCGATGCTCAGACTTAGAAAATAAATTCAAAATTAAATTGAACTTAATATTTGCATTATTTTCAACTAATCGCTGCCATCCCTTCTCATCTGAAGAGAAAGGCATTTGATTCTCCCACCCCTGATCTGCTTAGTGCACCATTAGAATACCTTTAGTTGGAGGACAAAACATCAGTGTTATCTACATGCAAATACCATCTGTACAAATGTACAGTTGTAGGTCTCAAAAAATAGATGAAGTTGGCAATCTTATCAAAAGTGTCAATAAATACATGTACATGTACAGTATAATCAAGTTTTTACAAACCATACTTGAGTGTCTCCTCAATCAAATCAATAAGTGCATGGCTACTTTATATTCAAAATTTCTATTTGACACTTCTTTTTGTCGATGTTGGTCTCTCAAACACAAGCCAGCAATACTTGTATGTACATGTACATGTAGGGCATTTCCTATTTTTGAATTGGCTAACAGGAGCCTTTGACTCTACTTGATCAAGAAAATACATGTAGGCGTGTGAAAAGAGATTTCCTTGGTTGATTGTACATGTACTATTTTTTGATAAGTGCCTCCTTACTGTGGTGATGATTAACTGGTTACCGGTCGTAGCCTTCTAGCAGAGTTTCCTATTCAGTTGCATTTTCAGGTCGGAAGAAAAGGATTGCATTGGACTATCAACCTGACTATTGATAGTGCAAACCCTGCTCTTTGTTGTTTGTATCTAAATATAGTGCATGTGTATACACTTTTAATTTACTCGAATAAATCCTCAAATGCCTCAACTCATTTAAATTCCCCCTGGAGTCCTTCTCTTCCCGAAAAAAAAACTCCTTAATTTAATTTTAATTTGTTTATTAAGAAAGGTCAGTTATTGTTCTTGCTGGCATATTTCTTAGCTTGCTTGTGTCATTCCTAGAAAATTAATATGTATACATGTATATGTTGTGATTCAATGTTTTCTATAGTTTAAAAATTTTCAAACCAGTTTGATTTGTTTTTCTTTGTCTCATATTATGATAATGAATCTGAGACAAAGAAAAAATAATAAAAACTAAACTGGTTTAAAAAATTTTAAACCAAAGAAAAATTAATATACAGATATATAAAAATATACAGATATATACAGTGGCACTGTATATATTTTTGGCTTGTATTTTAGCTTAATTCAAGTTCAAAGAATTCGGCTTCATTATTCAGCAAACTTCTGCACCAATCATTACACTACAGTACATGGATATGTACTCGGGTTCATACGGTCATGGAATTTAAGTGTGGGTCATGGAAAGTCATGGAAAATTATGTTCATGGTACAAAATCACTAAGGCAGCATACGTTGTGGGAATAATAAGGCAAGATGAAAAATTAAAAAAAGTGAACGTTTTGATAAAATTTTGAAAACAACTGTTGAACTCTTGGTCATGAAAAATTTGAAAAGGTCATGGAAAGTCATGGAATTTCAAAATCAGAAAGGAGTACGAACCCTGATGTACATTACCTCATGGCAATGCTCAACCAGTACCCAAGTGGGCGATGTAGCAGCTCTCGTAAGGTCTCACACCATTGGTTCGATACCCTTCAAGAGAATAGAACAAACAATGAAAATAGAGGTTTCTGAGAGCTGCTACACTACCGACCCAGGTGCCACAGTCAACTCATTTTTGTCTTTGGGGGACAAGAAACAACGTAGTTTATGCATGTTCTACAACAAGCATGTGATCCTCATGTAGTAGTGTTGTGCCACAAGCATTCAGATGTAATCTCATGCATTGCAGCAGGATGAGCGAGCACTGTCAAAAAATCATAGATACCTTATTCGTACTAATTTTCGTGGGCACTTAATTTCGCGAATTTGGAACACGAATATTTCGCGAGCATTAATTTTCGCGATTTTGCAAAAAATGATAAATTTAGGGCATTTAATTTCGCGAAAATTGACAAAAGACAGACTTAGAAAACAGTTTTTTATTGAATGATCACTTAAATGACGATTGATTTGCAATCATGATTTGCAATTAGGTAATAGAAATAGCGTTTATAATCAGACTAATCAAGCAAATACTGCAAATCAGTCAAATGCTAATGCAATATTGTACTTAATAAAAGTCAATTGTTAAAGTCAATTGTAAAAATATGACTTTAAATACCTATGCCATACAGTTCTGTAATGATTATAAATGCTTAACACCCTTGAAACAGAACAAAACTATAGATGAATGAAGAAATGATGAAGAAAGTGCTGAAGTAGAAGATAAATAGACTGATGACAATTACCATGTAGCTTATATAAACGCAGTTAATCATTGATTAAAGCAATTATAGAAGTGTATTAAATTTCGCGTGTTTAATTTTCGCGTATCCTAATTTTAGCGACTCTTTAATTTCGCGATTTTTTACAAATCGCGAAAATCGCGAAATTAAAGCCTCGCGAAAATTAGTACGAATAAGGTAGTAGTATAATAATAGACAGGCTAAACACGACTCCCACTCGTTACAATAAAGTATTTAAAAAGTATAAAGCTTTCCCAGTAAAATTTCAGAGAGAATTTACTGTAGTACATTTTGTTCTCTTCGATGATATTGACCTTTTGATCTTGGCGGATCATCTCTCAAATTGATAGGAGGATTTCATGCTGTCCAGAGTGTCATTAGAATTATTTTCTTTCTTTATGCCGCTGTTTGGTGCTACATGTAGCTCTATTGGCATATATTGCGGTGTGTTTGGCTGACTTTTGTTGCACCATAAATACTTACTGGCTAAAGTTTGTTATCGCTTTGAAAGTGCTAGGGTCGTTACATTTCTCAGGCCCTGATTTAATGTCTAAAGACTGTGATGTGTAAGACTTGTGAGAAAGTGTTTCCAATCACAGATATAGGCATCTTAGATGCAAGTCTCAAAATGCTGTAGTCTACAATTCCACTGCAATGAAATCATGAATTCTTGAAATTATTTTTAGCCCCTTAGTTAGTTCTTTAGTTGAGTAGTGTGTCTCAGTGGAGCTAGGATTAATCTCTGCTGTTTTGTAATAGCGTTTGATTTGGCATCCAACAGATAATCTGCGGCAAATTAAAATTGGTTGCTGTATTGTAAATCTCACAGATGCTGATAAATTCTTACGTTCTTTCCTCAAGCAATGAATGAGACAATTTAATGTCCTTAGGCAAGACTTGACTTTCAGTTCTTTGGTGAACATCCTCAGTTGCTACCATGTGTATATGTCTTGTACATGTAGAATGATATGAAACCATTCATTCATTGTGCCACATGCATTGAGATGTAATCTTGTGTCACAACAGGACGAAGCACTGTCAAAAATTTTTAGATACCTACATGTATGCAGTAGTATAAAAATAGACAGACTGAACATGACTCCCACTCGGTACCAAAAATGTATTTAAAAAGCCTAAAGTATAAAGATTTCAGAGAGAATTGCATCTTTAGATCACAGTTATGAATTTGTTCTCTTTGATGATGTTGGCCTTTTGATCTTGGCAGATTATCTCTCAAATTGATAGGAGGATTTCATGCTGTCCAGAGTCGATAGAATTATTTTCCTTCTTTATACCGTGGTTCGGTGCCACAGTAGCTCTATTGGCATACATTGCAGTTTCTTTGGCTCACTTTTGTTGCACGATAAATACTTATCGGCTAAAGTTTGTTATCGCTTTGGAAGTGCTAGGGTCGTTAAATTTCTCAGGTCGTCAAAAGTCTGTGATGTGCAAGACTTGTGAGAAAGTATTGTCCATCACAGATATAGGCATCTTAGATCTGAGTTTCAAAAGTGCAACCAACCAATGTTAATGCTCCTCCACATGATTGTACATGTAAGTGTATAACATAAAATTCCCATCTCAAAAAATTAAGCAACCTAATTCTTGAGCTTCTAAATTGGAATACTATGTACATGTAAGTGCCTAGACACTTAGGGCATGTTTACATGGAGGGAGGGTGCCCTGGTTAACTGAGGCTATGTTCACACTTGGTGCCCGAGCACTAGTCCCTGGGTACCGGCACAAAATGGTGCTGCATTCAGACACTGGGTACCCAAGATATCAACAACATGTTCACATTCTGAGTGTACCAAGGAATTGTGGATGCGCAAAGCAGTGGTTTGTGGGTGTAGTGCCTCAGAACTAACGCAAAACGTGTGCACACTGGGAACTGGTACCCACTTTAGTGCCCGAGTACAAGGTCTCGACCTTGTACTCGGGCACGGGATACTGACGTGGGTACATGAAAAAAAGGTGTGTTCACATTATTGCCCAGCGATAATCGTACTCAAGCACCGTGCTCGGGCACCAAGTGTGAACATGGCCTAAGCTACCCTGGGAGAGCCAACTTTTCATGTTTCTTTAGAAAATGCATTGAAGCGTGTACATGTTAGAAAGGGTAACCCACCTTCCCGAGGCACCCTTCTAGGAGCGCTATCTTTTTGCCATGTAAACGGTTCGTGCCGGGTTACCCGGCTAGCCGAGGTGAGAAGACTGCGAAAAAATGGTGGTATGAAATTACCATCCTGGGGAATTGTTTCATTGTTATCACTTACCAGTGATATTTGCTGAACAGAATGAATTAGTAGAGTGCAAAATAATAGCCCCAGACACTGAAAAGCAGCTGCTTGCAGAACGAATGATAAAAAAATTAAACTTGCCGCCAAAACGTTTCTTTTGTGCGCCATCTTGTTTGTTGTGCTTAGCGGCCACTCAAAAGATATCCCACTGACTTGGAAACTGTACTGACATTACCTTTCAAAAGCAAGTAGCATAGAACTGTCGGTATAGTTTTCTAGTGGCCTAGTGTCAGTGTTGTGTACCAGGTTAAAAATAACATGCAATATTGTTTATTATTGTGCTTTTTTTCAATTAACTTTGATTAATAAGTACATTCTATTATTGTTTTTCTGCAGAAAAGTATATGCAAATGAAAGGGAAAAAGGCCCAGCAGGTACAGGATGCATAACAGGGCTGATTCACAAGGATAAGGGTACGTCCGATTGACTGATTCCGGAGTAGGAATATGCAGAATGGTCACAAAAAATCACATTCTTTGAGATTTGGGAGCCATAAGAACACTTAACTTCTGCTACTGTCGTATCCTAAACATGTTGTAACAGATTTGCAAAGCAAGTGTGCCTGAACAACCAATTCTCAGAGACTTCTGTTTACACTTATTCTGGAAAATGGTGAATTGAATGTGCCCTACATTATTGCATAAGGATTACAAATTCAAGTATTTTGATTTGACAATGCAAATGTTCCTTACTTCTTACCGCACAAAATATCTGAATGGTACATGTACATATGGATTCGTGAGCGTAGGTTGTTTGCAACTAAACTTGAATGTGATGCTGAGTACAATGTATGTGCTCGGTTTTCCTTTAATATTTGTAATACATCTGAGAGGTGCACAGTAACTTTCATTTCCACAAACAAAAATACAAGATGTCAAGTTGTTTACACCAAATTTAACCCTATTCAGACTGGGGGGGGGGCTTTTCGAACCCCCCCTCCAGTACAATTGTAATAACTCTTACACCGAAAAAGCTATGAGGCTGAAATTTTCTGACTTTTCCTAGAATTTATCTAGGGACATTTTGGTATCCATGACATGTCAGTGTGATTAACCATGTTGCCATGGCAACCGGTTTTTGACACATAGGTTTTCAAAATATTAAAATATGGTGAATTTTTTATTTTAAGATCTTGATTTTTGACTTATAGTGCATTTTCTTATTAGAATAGTTTTTTCTTGGGACTAGTTCTTGAAAGACATCAAAAATTTTTAACATCAAATATTTGGGGGGGAGGGGTAGGTAAATTTTTGCTCACTTTTACTTATAGAGAAAAATGTTGTACTATTTATTAAATAACGCTTCTAAGTTCATTGTTTGGATAATAGACATTAGTTTGATACGTGTTTTATACATTCTGATCCTTTTCTCTTTTAGATATTTTTTAAATTTTAATTTAAACGAAAAACATGGAAATCCAAGATGGCGGATCCAAGATGGCGGACAATAATTTCAAAATTATAGTTTTATCGCCTTTTTTTGCCTTTTCTCGCTTTACAAGTGTGTCCTTGTTTGTATTTATTATGTTTTAATATTAAAGAGATGATTTTACAGTTATATTTGATATTGTAAGTATCTGGATGGAAAAATATCAAAGAAACGTCGGGAAAACAAAAATTACGTCACTGTGACGTCATAATTGGGTGTGGCAAGTCAAAACTGGGTGTGAGGTTTCCTTGTATGGAGATGAACATTGTGTAAAAATTTCATGGTCCTAGCCTTACTGGTTACAGAGATATGAAGGGGGGGTCCGAGGAGCCCCCCCCCAGTCACAGATTGCCTAAAAAAGCCCAGTCTGAATAGGGTTAAGAAACATTGACCCGTGAAAAGCATAAACCATGAACGATGAAACCGAATGGGATTCTGGGTAGGCAGCATTGGCAAGATAGTAACATTATATTTCTTGATAATCAAGATGTTTTCTTTGTTTGAGACATTTAAGAGCATGATTTATGCATCCTGTGTTAATATAATGTGTATTCTGTCACAGACAAAGATTAAATTTTCCAACTTCCCAGTAAACCTTTGGGTCGCATCGTTCATGGTTTATGCTTTTCACCCGACAACGTGTCTTCAATTTGTTGTATCATTTTAATACTTGACTGCTTAAACACAAAGCATATTTATCAAGGTGCCAAAAAAACATCTTCAATCATCGTAATTTTCGTATTGAACAAAAATCAAAATGTAGAATCAAGGAAAAGGATTCGTGAATCAAATTGAATGGTCATGATTGTGAATAATTGCATTATCAAGAATTTAGACCAGTAATAAGTTCACGGATTTGGTTTTCATGTTGATATAAATTATCAGTATATTAATTTTCAGAGGACCAAAATATTATTTTATACTTTAAATTTTGACTTTAAAATACTCAAATTACAATGTACATGTACATGCATACAGTTGTCATCTGTTTTACTGAATTTTTTATATTAAGAAAGAATTAGTAAATTCGAATTGTATTTAACAACTATTCACCAAATTGGAGGTGGGTAGTGGTGGGTAGTTGCTGGGAGGTGAATAGCACTTGCTATTCCGAGTTTCAGTAGCTAATCAGAGCGCGCCAACAATGCTATCCACTGTTTCAGTATATACTAAATTTATATATTATTATAGGGTTTGAACCATGTTTTAAAATTATTTGTAAGGAATTTAGAAAGTATTTCAAATATATTTTTATTGTATTTTGACAGACATAATTATGAATAAACCATTTATTGCAAATGCTACTCCATGTTGTTTTTAAAATGTTTTAAAATCTATGTTCAGTGTATTTTCAGGTGGTTTGAAAGGCTCTTAAACCCGATTCAAATACTATTTATAATATATTTTGAAACATCACCCATTTTCTCCATTCACGAAATATAGAGGCCTTTCAAAATACGTCACAATAGTGTTTTAAAACTACTTAAAAATTATATTTTAAGCACGAATTTTAAACGTATTTTGAATACAAATACATTCAAAATAGCCTTCCAAACAGTTTGCAAATAGTTGCAAAATTTATAATGTATTTTTAAAAGATTTGTGAACTGTTTTTAAAACTATTTTTTACGGTGTTGAAACGTATTTGAAATATATTTTAAAACGTATATGAGGATTTGAATTCATCGAAACTACACTCTGAAAAGGTTTTTAAACTATATTTCAATATCGTTTTAAACAGGTTTAAACATCGTTAAAATAAGTCAAAAACTACTTAAAAACTATATTTAAAGCACGAATTTTAAACGTATTTTGAATACAAATACATTCAAAATAGCCTTCCAAACAGTTTGCAAATAGTTGGAGAATTTATAATGTATTTTTAAAAGATTTGTGAACTGTTTTTAAAACTATTTTTTAAGGTGTTGAAACGTATTTGAAATATATTTTAAAATGTATATGCGGATCTGAATTCATCGAAACTACACTCTGAAAAGGTTTTAAAAATATATTTCAATATCGTTTTAAACAGGTTTAAACATCATTAAAATAAGTCAAAAACTACTTAAAAAACATGATTCAAATACATATTTTTCATATATTTTTCAAAAATATATTAAAAATAGTTTTTCAAAAAACATTAAAAACAGTTTTAAAATAGTGTTTGGTTTGGTAAGGGTAACATATGTACGTTTAAATTTTGACACATTTCCTTGGGCTTCTCATTCCTTTGATTTTCATCCATATTTTGGGACATATAGTTAATTTAACCCCACTTCTTTTGAACGTTTGGGGTCTACCCCTGATTGAACCTAGAAGTGAAGCCGTTAAAATTGACAGGATCGCGCGTTCTTTAACGGATTGAAATAACAAAATTGGCTTTGGAAAAAGGAAAAACGGCCTTTAAAGAAATAGAAGGCCTTAGTCAAAATGACTTTAGTGACTTTTGCCATAGACTTCGCATAGACCCTCCTGATCTGGTTTTTGATTGTTGTCTTATACTGAATAACGGATTGAAATAACAAAATTGGCATTGGAAAAAGAAAAAAACGGCCTTTAAAGAAATAAAAGGGGGTCTTAGTTTTAGGTCTTAGTTTTCGAAAAAACGAAAACTAAGACCCTGGGAAAAAAAGGTAAATTATAGGGGGTCTTAGTTTTAGGTCTTATTTTTCGAAAAAACGAAAACTAAGACCCTGGTAAAAAAGGTAAATTATAGGGGGTCTTAGTTTTAGGTCTTAGTTTTAGGTCTTAGATTTTGGTCTTAGGTCTTAGGTTTTCGTTTTCGTGGGTCTTAGTTTTCGATACAACCGGTTTTGAAGAGCAGCAAGACTTCAAAGGAACAATTTTGGGTGAGCTGATTGTAAAACAGATAACAAAAGGGTGACCATGATTTAAAGATGTCACTTCAAACCTACCATTTGATGTGTATTTAATAAGGTCGACACTTTTAGGAGGCATGTTAATTATTAAAACAGGATATTTATTCAACTTCATAAATAATTTATTTGGGACACAACTGACCTAGTTTAAAAAACAGTCGATCCTGATGCAGGAAACAATTCTGTAACAGAGTTTCAATTCTTCCACCATCTGAAATTCTTCATTCTAGATGTTCAGTCACAAATGTTTCTCGAGTGCCACATAGTAACACAATACTGTGAAAATGCATTTGTGACCAACTGCAGTTGTGGATACTTTGCATGATTGATGTTATTTTTATTCTCAGCCAATTGTACAATAATTTTCAAAGACTGCAGAAATTTTAAATTTCACAGAAGGAACAGGTTGGATATTAAAAGGCAATCTAGATGATCTGTTCTTTGATTTATTAATTCAATAATGCTAATGCAATCCTTAAGCATGTGTTTATATAACTCACAGTTCTGACCTATCGTTCAGAGCAACAGCTAGAAAGTGTGATTTCTGAAGAGGAAATATGTGTAGGGTCTCCATCTTACTATATCTGTGTAAGGGGTGGGAAGAAGAGAGACCCTGGGAATGACGTTGGAAATACTTTATCATTTTCTTCTATGAAAAAATCTATCAAACAAGTTCCTCACTTCCTATATTAATGAAATTATTTATTCCAGGAAATGTGACACCCTAACGAGTAGTATCCACAGAGTTTGGACATGCAGTAGAAGTGTACACCTCATTGTAAATCCACATTGTGTTGCGAATGTGTGATCCTTTCCAAGTATGTTACTTTTAAAGTGGTTGATAATGTGTTATTACTAATAATTGCACCTATAATCTTTTAGAGCAACAACTAAAAATTATTTCTAAGAGACATTTATAAGTGAGTTGTGGTGAAGAAACAAAAGCATCCACTGATTATTGCAAATGTTTCAGGTGTAGGTATGACCCGTTTATCCTATTTTATCTAGGCAAAAATCTAACAATCAAGTTTCTCGCGTGTACTTCCGAATGTTTTCAAATTATTTCTTCCAGGAAATGTCACATCTTTATTAGCAGTACACGGACTATTGACATACAGTCTACACCTCATTGAAAACCTATTGCAAATGTGTGACTTATTTCAAATGCAGGTATTACTTTAAAGGGAACTTCGGCTGAAAAACAGTTTTAAATCCAAAGTATTCGTAATGCTTATATTTAACTCAGGCTGCTGTTTTAAGACGGTATCTCTGTAACTGGTTACTGAATGTGAAGTGTTCTTTTTTCAGTTTAAATTTCCCGTGGGCCGCCATGTTTTCTTTATGGTAATTTATGACGTCATTGCATTGTCGAAGATGTCAATATGGAGTTTACAGAAGATTTCGCGGTAGAACCGTACAATATTCAGTCAAAAATGCATTAAAAGCATATATATATTTATAAATTTATGATGTTGACTTAAACCGTCATATTGAAAGCTCACGACAACGCAATGACCTCATAATTTCCGATCAAACTTTGCGAAAACAAACATGGCGGCGCGCGGGAAATTTGAAAGCAAAAATGCAGAAACAAAATGTCCAGTATTCAAGCGTTAAAGGTTTGTAATCACCTTCAAAACCCGTAAACCAGTTTTACAATGACACAAACTAATGATCTAGAAGAAATATGTTTTCTAGCCGAGATTCCCTTTAAAAGTGCTTCTCTACTACAATAATTGTGGTTGGTTAAAGATAAAAAAATGAGAAAAATTTCTGCATCTTCAGCAAACGAGAAAATATGCTCCAATCTTATTTGTGTATTTCTCACCTGTCAATCATTGTCTTACACGCCTCCAAACATACCCTTTTTTCTCCCCGAATCATGTGAAGCTATGAAAATTCTGTCAATCATTTTTCGCACTGTCGGCGGCCGCATTATAGTTTTCGCGCCGCTGTTGTTGATAGCTGATGATGTCAGTAGAAATGGAGCTAGTTGACTTGTCATTTTTCTCCGTGTTTTCATCACTTGAGCAAAACCAGATTGTTCCCAACCATATAATGACCTCGAGGATTGAACAACTGCCGATTCCATTGATTCTGAAGCAACGTTTGAAATCATGTTCCGTGAAGTGGGGTTTGCAACCCATTCTCACAAAGTTTACTTTTGAGTTCAGGAGAACGATTGACTTGCCGAGACAAGTTGTATTTGACGTTTACGGCTTCTATGGCATTTGTGGATTATTTTATGACAAGAAAACAAAACTCCTCCTGGAAATACAACAAAATGACTGCCAAGAGATAAGCGTGTGGTGCTTTGCAAGTGGTCATTTCATGAAGAATGATTTCTTTCGGAAGGCATGTGCAACTTTAAGAAACCTTGGCGTTACCGTGTCGCCAGGCGACTTCAAATCTCGATGTTATGGGAAGATTTTTATGCAGTTAAATAGAGAAATGGTTTTAATGGAATGGAAAGGAGACGAAAATGGCAATTGGGTTGATGATATCCTACACTGGAGGAATAGCACAGTAAGTAATTCAGGAATTAAGCTTAATAAGCTTCCTTCTTCTGAAGGTCAGATTAAGTTGTTGTCAATCTTTCCTGTAGGTTGCGAAAACGAATCACCACCAGCAGAAGTTTCGAGAGGGTTGAGTCTTTTAGATGGAATTACTTGCGAAGATGTACAATGTCTTCAAGGGATTTTGCACCTTAGTGATGAACATATCTTCATGAAATTGTTAGACGAAGCTTCTAAATGTGATAAAATGTGAACGACGTAAGCTTGACCTTTTTTAAGCTGTGCATTACTCCCGGGGCTTAACTATAGCAAAAACACTGAAACAAAAAGAAGGCAGGGCAGTTGACTACCACTTTATTTATTCAAAAAGAAGTAGAAATGACCTATTAAAACAATGCCGAAATGATCAATTGACGACAGATGTCATGAGTGTGACAGTCGTCAATATCTTTGTAATGGACAGATGCTGGCTCCTTGGTAGATGCAATACTAAAGAAATGAAGGGATGTTTGGCTGATTATTGCAACAAGGTAGCAGAATACTCAAATAACATAACTGATGTGTTTCAACTGAGTAGCTGCTTTTACCAGACTGGAGAAGACAGCAGTCCTGAAAAAACCTAAACATTTTCCAGGGCAAGTGCTAGCCCATGTGCATGGCAAGATTTTTTTGTGAAAATATTAAGTTGTTAGCAAGGTGACCACAAATATAGGCTGAAAAGAATAAGACCGCACATGCAAATGTCAACTGCCCGCCACCAATGTTTGCTTGTGTGTTTATTTCATGGTCTAAAAAGTAATTTCATGTTAAAACAAAGTGAAAATTGCTGAAAAGAAATAAGTCTTATCAAGTCGGATATCTCATATGTTAATAAGATATTGGGCTTGTGAAAAAAAATCAGTCTGCCTTACTCGATATGGCCCTGATGTCTGTTAATGTGAAAATTTTTTTTTTAGCCATTGAATTTGTACTAGTGAGCTTGTCAAGCACATTCATTTGACAACTGGTGATGTTCTTAAAAGGAAATCTAATCTTTAAATGACAGCATTTGCAATTCCTGACAGCCACAAATTGGCAACAGTCAATGTCCTGTAGGAAGAAAATTGAGAACATTTCAAACTTCTCATATTGATTTTTTTGTTCATTTTTTCACAAATATCTCAAAACTTGGAAAATGCATTTATTAGAAGACATTGCAGTCACCAGCCATCCAAGTGAGTAAAATCTCGGCAAAGTTTATGCAATGACTCACCATTCTTTATGCGCTTAGGTTTCTTCCCTTATGCATGCACTCATGCATGATGTACTATGGTGTTGCAACTAAATTTGCGTGAGCAGTTTGAACACGCTTAAATAATTCACGCAAACATCCTTATAAACTCATAAAGAAATAAAAAATGCATCGAGTGCATTATTGATCAGTTATATAAGCACTTGGGAATTTTTAAAAACACTCGAGAAGTGCAGAGAAGCACGAACCCAAGCTGAGTGCTTCTCGCACTTCTCGAGTGTTAAAAATTTCTAAGTGCTTATGTAATTCAACAATGCAGGAGAAACAAGTTTTTTCATTTCTTTTGTAAAATAATAACGGTTACAATGAACCTTTTATCACGCGCATGCTTCAGCAAGTTCTAATGAACTCGGTTTGACCAATCAATGCGTGCATTTCCTTGAGCATTTTATAATTACAAATAAAACATACAATAACTTTTGGTATTTAAGTTACGTTTAAACTAGACACTAGGAATATCTGGTTTGACAGAGAAAGGGATCTCAAATAGAAAGCTGGTGTTTACAATATTGCAGTCTTTGCTTTTGTTTATTTGCTATTGTTATCTTTACCTGCATAATAGCCATTGTTCATAATATTGCAGTCTTTGCTATTGCTAGTTTCTGCTTTCTTCAAGCTTCAGGTACAGTTACTTTTATATGCATGTTTGCAGTGTTGATTGAAAAAAGAAGAAATTCATCTGATTCATTTTTTTTTTCAAGAAGCTTGGTGAAAAATAGATAGTCTTTCTCGTGTGATAGTTTTATCATGGACTACATAGGCAAAAATTCTGATAGACTATGGTGTTACAACAAAAATGTACATGTAAGTTGCAAGCTATTGTACATGTAGTTGTGGCACAAATTTCGTTTTAAAACTTTGGCTTTTGACTCAATTTCCAATAATGTTCATTGGGGTGGGTATGGATGTAACATGGAACTGTGCATTTGTAAAAAAAAAGAAGAGAGTACACAAAGATCCAATCACGCATATACAGAGGCTGAATTCTAATACGAGGATAGTAAACACAACCAAGTGCATTTTTGACCTGCAAGAAAAAATGCTAAGAGAAGGATTAATTGCTCACACTTCTCAAGTGTTTTGGAAAATTTCAATTTCCTTATACAATGCAACAATCAAGGAAAGCATGAGGAGCAAGTTTATTATTTCCCTATGCTCATACTGCCAATATAGTACATGTATATGCTACATGATTTTTAACTTAATTAACCATGTCCTTAAAAATCAACAATGCTCTTGGTCATATTGAGAATTCTGCTAATAAGCCATTTTCGTATTTAAAATTACCGCTGAATTTAAACACCAATGACACATTGATACAGGGTTAGACTCGACCTGATGTAAAATATTCACAAATACCGGCAGAAGGTCCATAAAATTTGAAAATTAAACAAAAGACAAAGCTCTAAACAGGTCATCTTCTCACCTGAATTTGTGAAATTATCACTTCAGAGTGAGGCTAACCCTGTAAAAATGCGTCTTCAATGCTTTCATTCAGAGGCCATAGCGAATTCGAAACTAGTCTATTGGCAAAGGATGATCACTCAATTAAGTTTGATCGATGTTACATAATGATGAGTCGATACATTTAGGCCAACAATACAGTAGAAACTTCCTTCAAAAAATAGACATCAACAGGGACAGTCCCAAGCGTAACATATTCAATGTTCTGAGCAAATTGCCTGCTTTGATGTTTCAGCTGGAATGACCAATGTGCCATGCACGACAGATTTTCCAAAATGAAATAGCAACATTTCCTTTAGAAATCATTTAGGATGCCACAAACTCAACAATTTAAGGATTTGGATGAAATTTTAGACATGATTGTGACAACAAGTAATCCAAAAGGAATTACTAGTGATGAGGGAAACGATTTTGATCACCAGGATTCGGTTGTTCAAAGGTTGGATAGCCCTATCCACCGGATAAATCACTATCCAGTGGATAATA
>JAJGOT010001338.1:22500-26552 GCA_022457155.1 Cladopsammia gracilis | reverse complement strand
CGTTATTGCAGTTGCCATAGTGATTGTATATTAATAATGATATGATTGGTTCATTTAACATTAATTAAGCTTTGAATGTGATTGGCTCATGAAAATGTCCTATTTCATTGTCCGATTACAACAAACTGTCCGATCACAACTTAACAATTAAATAAAGAGACTACGAACCAATCCCCACATTTAAGGAAATTGTTATAGTTATATATAACTAAGTAAGTTACATGTAAACTTCTAGAAGCCCAAAAACTCTTAACCAATGCTCAATGATCGATGTCATCTCGAAAGAAAAATGTTCCGGAGTGTGACCTGCGTTTGAATCTACTTATTATCTAAAGTGGTCGCGTCACCAGCGTGGTTGCCTCGGTGGTGTAGTGGTTATCACGCCCGAATAGTATAAGGACCTATATACTAGCAGATCCAGATGTGGGTTCGATTCGCACTCGGTGCCGTATGTTTTTCTTTTTTTCATAAGATGTCAACTGCAATTTGTTTATTTATACGTATACGCATCATTCAGTTTTGTTTTGAATGACAATAAATTCCGGAATTGTATGGATCTGCTCAATGTGCCACTGTGTGGTCGTTATGACGGTATAACAGACGAGGTAATCTATCTTATAAGTCAGTAGTATATTAAAAAAGACACTGAAATCTTAGTAAGAATAACCAGCCATTTGCATCGACGAGCGGTTAAAATTTCTTACATACTGGTTCAGTTTCTTGACTTTTGGCCGATTTTATATTGACTTAGCTCTCTGTGCCAATTTTGCATGCTGGCGGTATTAAAATAATACAACATTTGTTTAAATTTGCTAAGGCTTCAGAGACACAGACAGCAATTTTTTTGGTAGTTTTTTTGCATTATACCGTCAGCATTCATAATTTATCGGTCATTCGTTGTGATTGCCTGAAGAGTGTGGTCATACTTTGATCATACGAAACAGAGCTGTAACAATAAAGTGATGAATCACTCCTGAAGTCTGGAACCATTTAATTAGAATAATTACTGCTCCTGACAAGTTGAGCGCTCTTCGAAATTCGTTCTTCCAAGTTGAATTTGTACATATTAAATTTCGAACAATTTCCAGACAATTAATGCAACGTTGTGTGGACTTCTTTGATCTTTACTTTAACTTGTCGGTATTGTTACAAAAAAAAACATATTTCTGGAAACTGCGCCTTTAATTATTGCAGAAACGTTGTCATAGAAAACACAAAATACGTATACCAAATAGACGCGATAGCAGAAAATTTGTTATGAATTGAAGAAATAACACAACGATTTTCAATTTAAAAGACATATTTTGGCAAACTTATGCCATCTTCAGTTGCAGAAGCTCGTTACAATTTGAATATCTAATATTTGAATATGCTAATTACAGCAGTTTAAATGGAAAGAACAATAGGAAAAAAAAAGAACTAGCATAAATGACAAATTAGCTGAACTAAATGGAAAGTGACAAGTTTGCACGCTTCACCTATTGATTTATAGATGAATAGGTTTCTCCCACTTTTAATACAATACATCGCCTCCTTAATCTTTAACTGGAATCCAGTAAAGTACAGTAAAGGCTGGTTTTCACTGGTTTTCACTAGCTACGGAGTCGGAGTCGGAGTGGTAATCGGAAGCGTATATCTAGTAAAAATCAGGCAACGGAGTCGTAAGCAGAGCTTCCGATGGAGCTTATGATTTCGTCGCTTGCAATCTAGTGAAAACTAGATTGTCGAAGTGGTAAGCAAGGAATGGGGATTGTGATTGGTTTATTCGCTTCTGCTTACGACTCCGACAATGATTTTCAATAGGTCGGAAGCGTTCTTACGACTCCGACTCCGTCGCCAGTGAAAACCAGCCTTAAAATCAGATTCAATCTTTACCTACCCTGCGAGCAGAGGTTGATTTTTCGCCCTAAATATGTACCGGCGTGCGAAAAGTAATGGTGACGTTCTGTTCAACTAACGCTTGTGTAACCGTAATTGAAAATCAAGCAGACAAATGTTTCGTCTCAAGGTTCGGTAAGACTAAAAGGTACACTGTACTTCTAGATCTTTAAGAAACAAATGTCCTTGTAACAACCGTCTTAGAAACAACGTCAAAATCGCGCACACTGTACAGTGCTAATGCTTCTGTTAAATACAAACATACAGCACACAGATCTGCTCTCATGCATGGCTTCATATGCTTATATGACTGCCGCAGACGATGTTTACTTTAAAATATGCTTACCGAAGCATCTCACGGCAAAACGCCTAATCGATCACACATTGAATTTACTAGTCTTACGTTGAAACATACACTACTTTTGTTATGTGTATTTTCTCTTTTGCAGTGCTACTTATTTCACAACTACAGTGTATCATGATCATGTGTAGTTGTAATAAGTATTTCATATTTTAGTTCAGTATGTTTTTGTGTAACACAGCCGTTCATCCGATTAATTTTCAATGTAGAAGAGTTGTGAACTCCCTTTTTGTCAATATTCCGTTCTTTCTCTACAGTATACGCATTTTGGGTTACTTGTTTTTTAACTATAACGTTTATATTGAAATAAGCATTAACCATTTTGATTTGTCTGAATTTTACATACAAACTATTGCTTATATTTGTCATTTCAGATTCAGATTTGTAGACCGCGCGAGGCCTACAAATAATAGGGTGAAAGTTACTAGATGACAATCGGCACTAAGTCGAATTTAGGTTTGATTCTCTGTTCTTAAAATCGCAGTTTAAGGTTTATTATAGATCAGTCCTAAAATTGGGGGATTGGGTAGGGAAGCCGAGACCACTTTTTTCTCACTCTTCCCTTTCCCCCCCTCCCATCCCTAGTAAGTAGCATTTTGTCCCCTTTACCAGTCTAGTTGCTTGCGGAGGAGGCTGATCCAGCTATTCCTGTTTTACTTGGCCACACAAGAAGGAAATTGAACATTAAAACTTCTGCTTGAGTTGTAAGCAGGACTGACTACAGTATATCGAGGAAGAAGCATTGCCCTAGTACCGTATTGTATTAAATCTAGTCCTCAGTATAACCCAAAGGAAAAGGTCTTCGATATGTACAATTTATAAAAGTGACTTGCTTGGTCATCAGAAAAAAAAAGTACCGACGAAGTGTGATTGTCGTCGGCTGACGTCATTCTAGTTTAAAGTTGTGCCGCAAATGACGAAGTGAACTACTACATATGCAGTAGAGGTGAATGTAGTCCAAGGTTTTCCACTAATTACGTTTTGATGTTTATTGTTTATTCCAACCAAAACAAAAATTGTCAGTATCCATTGTAAACTAATATGTTTTCTGGAGACGGAATCGGAGTCACAATCGGAAGCGTATATCTAGTAAAAATCAGGCAACGGAGTTCGTAGGCAGAGCTTCCGATGGTGCTTAAGATTTCGTCGCTTGCGATCTAGTGAAAACTAGATTGTCGAAGTGGTAAGCAAGGAATGGGGATTGTGATTGGTTTATTCGCTTCTGCTTACGACTCCGACAATGATTTTCAATAGGTCGGAAGCGTTCTTACGACTACGACTCCGTCGCCAGTGAAAACCAGCCTTAAAATCAGATTCAATCTTTACCTACCCTGCGAGCAGAGGTTGATTTTTCGCCCTAAATATGTACCGGCGTGCGAAAAGTAATGGTGACGTTCTGTTCAACTAACGCTTGTGTAACCGTAATTGAAAATCAAGCAGACAAATGTTTCGTCTCAAGGTTCGGTTAAGACTAAACGTACGCTGCACTTCTAGATCTTTAAGAAACAAATGTCCTTGTAACAACCGTCTTAGAAACAACGTCAAAATCGCGCACACTGTACAGTGCTAATGCTTCTGTTAAATACAAACATACAGCACACAGATCTGCTCTCATGCATGACGTCATATGCTTATATGACTGCCGCAGACAATGTTTACTTTAAAATACGCTTACCGAAGCATCTCACGGCAAAACTCCTAATTGATCACACATTGAATTTACTAGTCTTACGTTGAAACATACACTACTTTTGTTATGTGTATTTTCTCTTTTACAGTGCTACTTATTTCACAACTACAGTGTATCATGATC
>JAJGOT010001338.1:0-17500 GCA_022457155.1 Cladopsammia gracilis | reverse complement strand
CAGGGGGCGGGAAGAAGAGAGACCCTGGGAACGAGGTTTACAAAAGTATCCGAGAATCGTGATACTATCTACTTATTGACTAAGTGGGGAGGGCCGGATGGGAAAATATTTGGCTCGAGGTCATGGCGTACGGACCAAGCGCAGCGAGGTCCGTACGCCATGACCGAGAGCCAAATATTTTCCCATCCGGCCCGACCTAACTTAGTCAATAAGCATTTTATCATATGACCAATTTGGAGACAAAATTACTTGAAATTTTAATGCGCGCGGACGTCCGCTTTTGTAGTAGGGCCGTACGCCTTTTTCCGGCCCCGCTCGCGCAAATGCGTACGGCCCTCATACGGGACTTTCATCAATGGTTTTGCAAAGAAAAGGTTCGCAGGGCCGTACGGGTCATATGATAATGGAATGTATTTACTATGTGTTGCGTAGTGAAGACGAAATTGTCAAAATTTTGTTGTATTTGTATTTGTATTTGTATTTTCTATGTGGCACAAAATTTATGGCTTGAGCACAAGTAGTTGACTAATTGTTTCAATTTCGTGGTGAAGAGAGAGTTTCTAGACGTTTGCTCTACACTCTCCTTGTCCATGCCGGAGGATACAAAGCCATACTGCCGTTTTAAAGGAATGGTGCTGCAGTAGTGCCACACTTACATGGCCGTTGTCCCGGCATACAATATTATTTTCTGACACTTGTTGGGAAGAGAAATTCACAACAATTAATGTGAACAAATAAACGATTGAATAAATAAACAGTGGCTATGATTAAAGTCACGGGCAATTTAGTTTTAAACGACGTATTTGACAGTTGGGGTAGTCAGTTGATCATGCGTGATCATGTTATTGTCATTATTTGAATTATTAGCATAAAATTCTTCGTTATGTGAAATCATACTAATAACAATGAATGACTGTGGTGTTCATGCATGCTGAAATCAATATAGATAGGCTTTTTAAAAGAATGGCCAATAGGGATTGTCTGTGATGTTTCGATGATGTTTTGCATCAATTTTGTATTCTTGTTTTGCGTATCATCAGTATTACTCAACTCGGCTCATTTCAGTTCAGAGAGCCTGTACGTGTTCGCTTTAGGACTGAAGAGAAATGATTGTTGTTTGATGTTTCCGATATAAACACGCTTGAACGATTCTACCGGTTTTTGAACGATTCTACAGGTTTTCTTTTTTTAAAATTAAAAACAATGACAGGACCGTGCTGATCACGCTGAAATCAACATAGACGGGCATTTCTTTTGAAAGAATGGCTGAATAGGATTTAGATTTTAATACCACTCCTGTTACGTGTTTCGTTGATTTATTTCTTTAATGATTAGAAAGTCAACATAATAAAACATATAGATATGTAAACAAAGATGTTTCTTTACTTAAATCTTTATTTCAATCTTTTATTGTACTATGCGCTTGCACAGTTGGTAGTCAGTTAGTAGTCTTCTATTTTCTACAACCTTCTGGATTACTCTATAAAGAACTTTCTGACTAGAACATTTGGAATGCAGAGTCATTATTATTAAGTAATAGTTGCATAGTTACGTAATTGCGTTCGAGGAACGAGAACGCAGTCCTAATTTGTGTTGGAAGTTCTGTGCATTATTGGGTGTCCTGTGCAACTGATAAGGGAGGTTTTTTCGAGATTGCTTTGGTTCGTCGACACACATTTGCCTCGCTTTGAGGCGCTTGCTTACGTTTTGCCTCACTTTGACGAACTAACTCACGTGGCGAGATTAGTTCATTCATCTCATCCTTGCTCACATTCTGTATTTCCATGTGCTTTTCGTACGTCCTTCTGCTTTCGAAGCTTTTTTGCAGTTTTTCATCACCGAACTACAAGCACACTCACAACACGCTGGCACAACACGCTTAGTGTGTCCTAAAACATATAAAATATGCGAATCAGCGAGAATCAAATCATGGCGATGATTCGGCTGACACGAACGAGACAAACAAACGAGAATTGAGCAAGAACAGAGGGAGACATATGTACCGCCGTGACATTCGATGGCTAGACTGAGCTTGAATCGGACCATATTCAAGCCATCCCGTTCGAAAATTTATGGCCGGACACGAGCGAGATTCAAGCCAGAAAACGAGCAAGAATCAAGCGACGAATTTTTTTCTCACTTTGATGGAGATTATGCGGATGGATCGGTGGAACGCTCGCGAAACCAAACGCGGCTTATTTATTCCCGGAGACACTCCAAACTTTCTGTGATTTTTTTTAGCGCGCGTGGAAAACTTGGAAATGAAGGCTGAGAGTTTGGAAAAGCTTAATCTTAATTTGGCGAGCGAAACTACAAAGAAAACGGAGAATTTGTAGAAGCGCGTAGTCTGTTTATACAAGTACTTGCGAATTTCGCTTTCGCCAGCGTGATTACCGTTTTGACATATGCAAATTTGGTGCACCTTTTCCACTTTTCCCAAGGGACCGCCAAGCACTTTTCTTTAAGGCTGGTTCTCATATAGTCGTCCCGGTCGTCCGAGTCGTTTCAAAAGTTTTTTGCAAACGACTCAGACGATCGGGACGACTCAAGCGATTTGGGTTCTCATATGATCGTCCCGGTCGTCTCGAACGTCAATAGCGCAGTCGTAAACTGGATCCGACAACATGTTTTGGGCAATAATTGTTGTTGGAGTAGATTGGAGTAGATTTGGGTCGCTTCGATCGCCTCAGTCGTCCCGGTCGCCTGAGAGTAGTTCTCATATGATCGTCCCCGATTATTCATGATCGTCCCAGTCGTCCGGATAGAACACAGTCCTATCCAAGCGACCGCGATCGTCCCAGTCGTCCGGGTCGTTTGTGATCGTCCCGGGTCGTCTCAGAAGTGTTCTCATATCATCGTCCCGGTCGTCCGTGCACTTTTTGAAACGACTCGGACGACCGGACGATTATATGAGAACCAGCCTTTACCGACAACTACAACAAACTTCAAAGGAGTTACACATGTAATTTGTTTTTCTGCTACCAAAGTTTCCCTACCGTCTTCATACACAGAGTAAATACAGGTTTCACTGTACACAATAACCCTTAATTTGACAATATGCCATAGACATATTCATCTATCCAATAACCAAAAAAACAAAATCCCCCCTTTCAACCGCCAACGCACTACCCTAAGCTCCGATTACTCCTAGTAATAATGTTAACATTGTTGCGTTCGAGGAACGAGAACGCAGTCCTAATTTGTGTTGGGATTTGTGTTGGGATTTCTGTGCATTATTGGGTGTCCTGTGCAACTGATAAGGGAGGTTTTTTCGAGATTGCTTTGGTTCGTCGACACACATTTGCCTCGCTTTGAGGCGCTTGCTTACGTTTTGCCTCACTTTGACGAACTATCTCACGCGTGGCGAGATTCATCTCATCCTTGCTCACATTGTGTATTTCCATGTGCTTTTTGTGCGTCCTTCTGCTTTCGAAGCTTTTTTGCAGTTTTCAGCGAACTTCACGCTCACAACACGCTGGCACAACACTCTTAGTGTGTCCTAAAACACATAAAATATGCTAATCATCGAGAATCAAATCATGGCGATGATTCGGCTGACACGAACGAGACAAACAAACGAGAATTGAGCAAGAATAAGGGAGACATATGTACCGCCGTGACATTCGAATGGCTTGACTGAGCTTGAATCGGACCATATTCAAGCCATCCCGTTCGAAAATTCATGGCCGGACACGAGCGAGATTCAAGCCAGAAAACGAGCAAGAATCAAGCGACGAATGTTTTTCTCGCTTTGATGGAGATTATGCGGATGGATCGATGGAACGCCCGCGAAACCAAACGCGGCTTATTTATTCCCGGAGACACACCAAACTTTCTGTGATTTTTTAGCGCGGTGGAAAACTTGGAAATGAAGGCTCAGAGTTTGGAAAAGCTTAATCTTAATTTGGCGAGCGAAACTACAAAGAAAACGGAGAATTTGTGGAAGCGCGTAGTCTGTTTATATATAAATACTTGCGAATTTCGCTTTCGCCCAGCGTGTTTACCGTTTTGACATATGCAAATTTGGTGCACTTTTCCCACTTTTCCCAAGGGACTGCCAAGCACTTTTCTTTTAATACCGACAACCACAACAAACTTCAAAGGATTTAATTTGTTTTTCTGCTACCAAACTTTCCCTACCGCCTTCATACACAGAGTAAATACAGGTTTCACTGTACACAATAACCCTTAATTTGACAATATGCCATAGACATATTCATCTATCCCAATAACTAAAAAACAAAATCCCCCCTTTCAACCGCCGAACGCACTGCCCTAATCTCCGATTACTCCTAGTTACATTCGTATATGATAGTAACCGACCATAAGTCGATTTCAGCAGTCCAAGAAGCCGTTAAAGAAGCAACTTAAAAGCAGTGTTACGCCGAGGAAACCGAGTTACAAGCAGTGTAAATTGTGAAGTATATATATTCGTGTTCAACACGATCCTGACTTCAGTCTATGAACCGCTTGCTCCCATAGAATCTCATAACAGAGAACGCACCTGAAGTAAGGAAGTATATAAATAATTATTCAGTTCTATTAACTACATCATCTAAACAGAGTATTTTTAATATTTATGACTCATTTTTACCATACACTGCTGCTTAGTACATGTAGTTGCAAGCAAATTACAATTTAAGTCTCAAAATATATACTAACTGTTCATTTAATACTTACACTGCACTTACTTACAGTTACACATTACAATACAAAAAGCAAAAGCAAAAGTATACAAAAGTACCTGCTAAGCACATTTAGAATATATTGCTTTATTTATTGAAACAAAGTATTTTAGGTCGGCTAGGCTATAACTCAGCTTGTTTGCCTAATGGAACAAGCAGAGCATGTAATTAGCAAATAGCACCAGGGGCAAATTTAATAAAGGAGTCCAGGACGACTTCAGTTTAGGTACAAGGGAGAAAAATGCTTCAAATGCTTCTCCGTTTGCAAAACTGCAACGCAAAGCAACATAAACATCATGAAAGAAATTGTTTGTCGTCACTAGTATAACCACAGGTGCAGAATGGCAAAGAAAATAGGAGACGTTCCTCGGACTCACTTCAGTTCTTTACGGCCGCTTCAGCTGTCGCCGTTTTTGTAATTTTTGGTGGACTCACGCAGAAGTACGGACTGCAGTCTATTTCACTATAGTTTTCGTGAGATCATGAAATCCTGATAAACCATGCAGACTCGCAGGGTTAAAAAAACGAATCATATTTTAACCGGCGTATTGGTTTATTCACGGACTAGAATAGCAACCGAGTTCGGTGATGCCAGTTTAGGGACTGTGTAATAATTATCAGGAGGAGGGGTGGGGGGGGGGGGGTTGGAAAATGGGCTTCAAGTAGGAAAATATTAGGTAATATCCCCCTTCTAAAGGAGTGAAATTACTTATTGCCCCCCTTCCTCGGATCAGTCAGAAACCTTGTATGACCACCTCCCCCCCCCCCCCTTCACACACCTTTTATATACAAATACCCAGCATTTTCTTAATATACACCCACCTGTTATTGCCCAAGGTAATGTTTGTTCCAGACGTGGATATACAGCAATACTACATGTTTACTTGTTGGACATCCGTATCTGGAACAAACATGACCTCGAAGCAGTGTTCAACAAAGCCATCCGGTCCGAGTTGCTTGCACTGGAACTCATTTCCTCGTTAACGTTCTCTTGGGTTTCTCGTGGGATGCAAGAATGATCACCACGAGCGTACTGGAGAAGTCGTGCAGTCAGTGCCACTTTACCTCTGCTGATCTTAAGACCATGCTGGTTGGGGTACATCTTCAATCTGTTGCAATATGATTATTTATGTTGTAGTGAAATTATGACTTTGGTGCAATTTTGTCTGCACTGGTTCAAATTTATGTTGAACCAGTGCAAAATATTTGAACTGGAGCAAAATATTTTTACTGGTGTATAACTATATTCTACTGTTCAAATGTTATTGACAATTCAAATTTAAAAATCCAGAAACACTAGTACTTTATCACAATATTCGTCCTCTATATTATAGAGATAGAGAAGAATAGATAATCGTATTGCAACAGATTGAAATTACAGTTCCAGTTCAGCCACAGAACAGATCATCAAGCCTTTTAGTGAGAACTACAAACACTTGAAATAAAATGTTTAACCCCCTTCTCCTCTTGAGTAACTTATTTACTTTGAGCTCCCGCCCCCTATCTTTGCTTTGATTTCACTTGATGCCCCCCCCCCCCCCCCCCCCTCTGGTTTTCCAACCCCCTCAATTATTGCACAGTCCCTTATGTTACAGGCTTCTATAAATTGAACTAATTTTAAGAATTTCACAAAAATTTAAAACCGTATTTTTTGTTTGTTCGCAAGCTCAATTGTACGTGGGTAAGGAAATGTAGCCCGAGTGGTAGATTTGACATCGCATTGTTACATTACTGTATTACGTTATTACATTAGACTACTTTAAATTTGTTTTTACGCCCCCTAAAATAAGAAACTTTTTTCAGTGCATCTAAAGGATTCTGTCCCACGATCACGGTGCGTTTACAAATTCCTTACGCTCAATGTAATGACAGTTATGTCGGTGAATCCAACAGACACTTTTCAACGCACATTCGTGAGTACTTCTTCTCGAAAATAACTCGCACATCTTTAAGAGTCCTTTAAACATCTTCCGCAGAAATCCGCTAATTACCGCCAACTTTGTTCCGGAGGATTGCTTTTCAAACTTGACTCGGCTTCAACGCCATTTTAGCCTGTGCATTAACAGGCTCATTTTTAGGGTATTGGGTTAAAATAGCGCGACCAGTCCGCCAATACCCCGTTTATAGTCTACTGTCACGCTTTCAACTCAAAATAAAGGAAGCTATTCACATAGGGTGGGAACAACCTTCCCTTAACAAGCAAATTAGGCATTCAGTTAATTTAACGCTGTCCTTTTTAGTAGTCTTATTTTTGTTTCTTTCCACTACTATTCTTTTGGTTTTAATTATTGTTCCCTGTTTGGGTTATTACTAATTTTCACGTTGTAATTACATAGTGTCAGTATTCTTAGCGCCCGCGCTAACTTTTAACATTCATAACTTCCTTAATATGTATTCAAACGCCATCAAACTTTGTGACTTTTCCTAAAATTTATTTGGCAACAATTTGATATGACATTATTGATCACGTGACTTGATGTGTCCATAGCAACAAGATTTTGACAGTCATGTTTTTTGTAATTTGCTTATTTTTACCTTTGAATGAAGAAAAACAATGTTTATTGGTATAACTTTTACATTTTTACGTCATTTAGCGTCTACTTATTGCTTTTGATTAATTTTGAGTCAATTTGGACGGTTTTTAAGAGGGTTTGAAAAATTTCAGAAATCCAAGATGGCGGCCGTATAGCTAATTACTAATAAAGTACGTCATATTTCGTCATCGTTCCATTGTGCGGACCGCAAAGGAGACAGTTTTGGACGTATTATGTACCCTCTAAGTTTCATTGTCATAGCCTTTATATTCTTTAAGTTAATCCCCCTACCCCACCCCTCCCCAGGCTTAGGGACTCAAAAAAAAGCCCAGGTAAATAGGGTTAAGAAGACTGAAACCAGTCTCTCCATTACCTGGAAATTTGATTTTGACTGAGTTGATGAGATAAATTGGCCACCATTTTATGCACTACCCTTTGTCAATGCGACTTGTCAATGCAACAAAGAAGACAGTGACAGCGGTCTTCCCCAGGGCTTTCTCCGCTTTCAAAATAGCGGAGAAGGCCCTGGGGAGAGATAATCTGCTGCCTGATTGCAGTGGCAGGGTAAGCACTCCAGTCGGTGGGGGTGGGGGTAATTTGCGTAGATTGGGTGCTCGCAAAGATGCTTAGCAAATCAGTTTATGATTTTTTGGAGGTTTAAAGGTACAGGGTAACAGTAACAGTGGTTTAACGCTTATTTATGTTGTAAGACTGCTTTAAATGGGTATTAACACCTTTCCTGTTTGCTTTTTTCGGTAGCTTCTCGATCCTTTTTTGAGCGTCTTGAGGGTTAAAGTCATCAGTGAACCGCCATTTTGACCTTATAAAGTTCATATAATGCCAGGCTACAGGTTATCCAGTACAGACAAGGAAAGCATTAATGCTAAGTATCTGTGCAATTCCTGTGGTTTGCTGTTACGAGATGCCACGCAAACTGGCTGTGGGCATTTTTACTGCAATTCGTGCCTTCCGAGTCTATTCTTGTAAGTTGTGACACACATGTAAGCTTAAGACTTACCCTCCGTTATTTGTAATGTAGCTTTTTTTACTGCTATAATTTTTGTTGGTTTTATAGGTCCTGACGAGTGAAACGGAGAATTTTGTCAAATGTGTATCATTTTATGATTCTACAAACCTTTACAATTTACCTGTTATGTGGTACTGCCTTTTAGCTTTAATAAAGCTTAAGCTTAAATAATCTTTGCAGGGGGTCATACGGTCAATACAGAATATCATCCCTTATTTAACCAATGTATTTAAGCAAGTTTAAATGAAGAGATAAGATGCTGACCGAAATTTAAGTTTCTGAGACTTCCTGATCCTAAAGAAATTGTGTCCAAAGTAGCAACCTGGCTACCAGTGTGCAAATGTAAGTTACATGTACTGTAGGGATGGTGAATGGTCTTTCAAAATCAAATTTCATTGATGTTGAAGTCTCGTATTTTGAGTGGCTCTCCACACCTTAGAGTCTTGATTTTTAAAACTAACACATCACTGAGGGTTGTTCAATTGAATTTATTGAGTATCAAGTGTCTGCATAGCAAGACCGAAATATCTGCACAGTGTCATTCAACAAAACTGTGTCAGGCTTTTATGATATTCTGATTGGTTAGCAGGATATCTGCATCTAAAGTTGGAGTAGTAAAAATATATGAGAGGTGTTGCACTGAATAACCTGTATGTCTGAGTCAAATGGACTGGCAGTGACAGCTCCTGAATCGGCTTCTATTGTTTTCCTCAATGTTTTTTTTTTTAAATTGGCCTCTCCCACCCTTACACTAGCGTGTCTTTGAAGTTTAGTCAGAATTTCCAATTTTTTTTTTAAATTTGTGAAATGCCAGTTTCATAAGCAAACAAACACAATTTTTTTATTCAAAAGAGATTTGCTAAAGCAAAGGCATACAAAAATTAAAGAAAGATTTATTGCTCAACGTTTCGGTGTCGTCATGACGCCAGGCAAATAATCAAGAGTAACTTGAGTAAATATAACAAAGTGAATATTTAAGTAGACTTGAGCTAAAATTTACATACTACGTGTAAATAGATGGCTTAACAGACGCTTCAGTGCGAATTGATTCATTTTGCACGTTCAGTTCTGGTTTGAGTTTGCGTATGAATAGCTTGAATTTGCTAGTCGGCATTAAGTAAGCATGTGAAACTGTTCTAAAAGACGCTGTGGTATATGACCAAACCAACCAAACTCTGACCAAAATCAAAATTTCCCTAGTGCGACCAGGCGGCTTATTAGCACTCAATCATGGAGGACAAATTAACTTCCAAAATTCACGGTCCTGAGTTTAATACCACATTGCACCACCATACCCCATTTTGGAGACAGTAAAAATCATTAAAAGAAGTAATCGTGTAATAACCCCCACACATTTCAGACTATAAAAGTGTAAAACTCAAAAATGTAATAATTACTGTAATATATGAATGATGAGTGTGAAGAGACACTGTAGTGATTAACTGCATCATGCAGTCACAACTCTCAGAGTATAAATATGATGAATGTGGAGAACTCAGCAAAAAAATCTGAGTGCCCATCTGGAACACAGAATTTGTTTATTTCTGAGTTCTTCACCCTCAACATATGTATTCCATAATTATTGTTTCCTCAGAAATGGAACATCAAAAATGACTTGTTTACAGGATCAGGTAGAACTTCATCCAAATGAAGTAAGTTATAATGAAGTTTTCAAGTATTTCTAAAATCTTCTCATTTAAGCCTTCTAACTAAATATTACATAGGATTAATTAGAAAGTCTATGTAGTAATTTTCAAACTTCAATTAGTAGACTTGCACCAAACATCTAGATGTTACATTGTTGTAGATAGGAACATTCAAGGGCTTTGAATAGGGAACTTATTACAATTGTTTAAGTGCCCTATTCTTGGAACTTATTACACTGTATGCATCTAATCGCTAAAACTATTCAGGGACTCACAATGGGGAGTTTGTTATGTTCGGATCTGATCTTTGTTGAATTTAACTTGATATAGTTACATAATCAGTCAGACCTCTATTAAGCGGCCACCCTCGGGACTTTGAAAACTGGCTGCTTAATAGAGGTTGGCCGTTTAATCGAGGTGCAATATAAATTGGATAGAAATGGCAGTCAATGTCTTTTTATTGCCTTTATATAGCAAAACACTTGTTGAAAAGTGAACATATGTGAAGATAAATGCAAAAATCATTGAAACAAAAAATTAAGTGCCCTGTATTTGCGCATTTCAAGTCCGTGCAAAGTTCTAGCTCTAACACAGAGCATGCAGTTAATAAGTACAGTATTTTGTATTGCGGCTTAGTGGAGATTAAATTGCAGTTCTTGTTGTTATCAGTTATCACCTTCATATTATCTGTCACCATTTCGCTAATTAGGCATACAAAGTACATTCTTGCCGGATTTTCATAATTCTCAAAGCATGCACAAGAACTATGTTTTAGAACAGGTTTTTGCACTTTTCCTTTTCTGTAGTGAAACTGTGCATGTAACAGTTATTCTCAGAGAATGACTTCAACCGGGTAGCAACATATTTCCAACATGGACAGTTACATTGTACCATATGATTTCAACTTTTACCTTGGTAAATTTCAAATAACAATAGCTGCTGCACGCTTAATTCAAATTAACAATAGCTGCCGCAGCTATTGTTATTTTGAATTTACCCTTGTAAACGTTGAAATGTGTAACCGCGTGTTGCTGTGATGATTTAACTAATTAATTCCTATTTGGCTTTTCATTTTTCTATGACAACATTATTGCAATTAGATGTGTGTATAAATATATGTGTGTGTGCATGTGTGTGTGTGTGTTGCAGGTATTTTGTTTCTTTCAGCTGTTACTTGTTACATTTTATTCAGAAGTTACTTGTACATGTATGTTGATTTGTTATAGTACAGCTGTAAATGTACAGTGCCATTAAAAAAAGGGTTATTTTTTTAGTTAAGTTCTTTTGACATTAAGCATTATTAACCTGGCATAAAGCCAATGCCAGGTGAGGGATGGAAAAGGAACAACAGGGTAAATATCACCACAAGTGTAGTTGTTTTGTCATGACAATTGCCAGGATGATTTGTTGGTACATGCACAGTGTAAGATTGTGCTCATTCTGAAGAAACACTGTTTTTTTCTCAAAAACTTCTTATTACTGTTTTTAGGTTTTTCCAGACAACTTTATGCGCCGTGAAGTACACGCCTTTGTTGTTTACTGCACATTCAAGGATGATGGTTGCAAATGGAAAGGGGAAGTGAGACACTTAGAGGTAAAGATTATAGGGCATGTATAAAACACAAAATGGCAAAATGGTTTTCACTTACAACTAATGAGTGGTATGAATGTTGGCTACAATGCCAAAAAAAATTGTGAAATGGGCTGCATCATGATTATAATTAATGCTGCCCTTAATAAGAGCATTACCCGGTGTTCCAGATAAGGGAGGGGTCTCAGGTCAAAAACCCGACAGGGCTGGTTTCCTGACCTAACAAATCAAATGGCTAAAATAATTAAGAAAATTTAGGGAGACTCACAACCTGCTCACCCCTTAAAATTATCCATTGACTCCCTGCCTTTGAAAGTTAACTAGTCAACACTGCATACATACTGCGCATAATTCCCCAACGGGGACAGAGGACTATGGACTGACTATTAAACTGGCTGGTATGAAATGCGGATGGCTATTAAATTTTTCAACCTTCAGAGTGGGCACTTAATCGAGGCTGCATGGGCGCTTATTAAATTTTCACGATTTTCAGCAAGTAGTAAGTTTATTTTGCAACAATAAAGCAATAAATAATAACAAAACGTGAAGATGTACCAAAGCAGCATTGCAGTTGAAACTTGGAGGAAAATTCCAACATTCTCATGGACTGTCAGACAATGAATTTAGAGATTGAAAGCCAGTAAAGATATAATCAATACTCCTTGTGTGCACTTCATTTTTTTTTGGTGGGGGGGGGGGGGGGGGCTTATTTGAGGCTGGCGCTTATTAACTTTTCCTACCTACAGGGTGGGCACTTATTCAAGAGGGTCCACAATAGGGTTTTCAGTTTCCGCCTTCCGCCCATTTTTCATTAGTCATCCCGCCATCCCGCCTCTTTTTACGTCGAAAATCCCGATCCCGCCGTCATTTTCTTTTTAAATTACCTGAAAGTCATACAGCTATACACAAAGGATCCATTTGTAGACCTTCGCACGCTGGCCAATTCAGTCAATTCACGAGGTCATGTTCAGATTGTAATCCCGTATCCCGCGATACTGTGCCTCACGATTCCCGCATCCCGACCCCTCAAAAACGTGAAATCTCGCTCCCGCTCGTAGTTAAAATCCCACTTCCCGCTACTGTTTTAAACTCGCATCCCGAATCCCGTCCTCAAAATAGGCCAGATCCTGCATCCTGCCAAACGTATTGTGTACCCTCATTCAAGGTGGGCGCTTATTCGAGGTTGGGTGCTTAATCGAATAAATACGGTATATATTACATTTAAGTGGATGGATTAATCAAATGAAATGGACTGATTATCAAGTCTGCAACACTGAGAAATTTTGCATTCTTTTCATCATGCAATCACTCCTTTTTTTAAAAAAATAGAAAGGCTTAATTGGTGCAAAAGCGTACATGCATAGCAAGGGATGTTTTCCTCACAAATGTTGTGTGGGGATGAAAAAAAAAAGCTCTGCACTGTACGTACTTTACTCTACACTGTCTCTCTCCACCCAGGTGTATAAATGGGTACCGGCGACAAAATGCTGGGTGTAACCCTGCGATGGACTAGCATCCCATCCAGGGGGGAGTAGCAATATTCCTAGTTGCTTCATGCTATAGAAACCGGGTTTAAGCTCCGGCTGTTATGAGCCTTCTGGCTCGGGTGCGCGACTTTACTTTACTTTTACTGTACGTACTAACATTGTAGCAGGGAAGAAAAGTTGGGTGGTATTACTTTCATGTACTTTGACTAATGATTTTTAGATCAATGCATGCTTAAAAGCAGGGCTATAAATGAATGGCCTTGTTGATATACAACAATCATGTTTAAATCGTCTCTCACTGCAAGTTTGGCCTGTACATCGTATGAATTCTCAAGCTCCAAAAACAATCATCCACCTTTTAGCCAGAGGATGTGAAAAATGATTGAATTGAATGCACACAAGACAGATTGAATGCACACAAGACATGCACACAAGACATGTTTCAATAATTATCTATAAGGCCAGCAGTACTCCAAAAATTCAGTTTTTTCAGATCTTAATTTTCTTATTTCTATTTCTATTCAATTTGTGCAAGAAAAGAAAACAGAAAGCAAAAATCAGTTGCATAATGTACAAATTAAAGTACTAAAAAAGCATATAGCTAAAAGAATGGGCTTTGTGTTGTTTATTGGTAAATAAATGTATGTTGAATCATCCTTGACCTTACAACATACAATGTATATTAATTATTTTATATTGTTTGGTGATGCGTTTACAAGTAGTTTTTGTATCAATTGATAGAGTCACACAAACAGCTGTGAGTTCCTTAAAGTCCCCTGTGTACATACTGAGTGTGGCATGTTGGTTAAAAAAGCTGATCTTCCTGAGCACTTGGAAAATGATTGCAAGTGTAGACCAGACACCTGCGGATTCTGTAAAAGGCAAATCAACATTAGCAAAATGAAGGTATTAAACGTTATCTGTCAACTATAGTGGAAGTCAAATCCCCGACCACATCTTGGGCATGTACATTGTATGAGTTAAATTTAATTTTTCAAATTTCTGCAGTTCTTTAGTTTTATATTTTTATTGTACATGTAGGTTAAGGCATTGATTTCCATTGTAAATAGGCAATAAATTATCTTCTGATATATTTAGATTAGGTGTTCCGAATTTTTAGAGGGTTCCCACCCTTGGCTATGCTCCCTGACATGGTAATAAAGTTCTTCTTATTAAGCCATTTAAGTATTGTAGAGTCAAAAGGTAATTATTATACTTAAAAGCTTCAACCCTGTTGTGATTTTGAAGTAAGATGAAATATTTGCATCAATTTATTAAACATACACTGTGTAGGATTTTACAGTGGTTTGTCTTCCTCTCACCATTGTACAATACCATTTATCATATGATGTAAGTTCACAATTACTAACTTTTGTCTCCCAATACCCCAGTCTTAACTTGTTTCTTAGATCTTGAAAATTTGAAAGAAGAATCTCAACAGTCCACTCGAATTTTAAGCCATTGGTTGCTTAAGTTTTGAGTCAAACAACTGGGCTTGTTGCTTGACTGATCTCACACTAGTTAGTGACTAGTTTTTGTTGTTGTTGTTTTTTCTCCACCATAAAAAATTCCCTCTTGATTAGAGTAAATTATTCTTTAATTTTAGTACTTTGGTGTTTTTATTTTTCCATCGTTCATGTACTGTAAAAATTATTTTGATTGCGATCTCGCACGCTGTAAAATAACTTTGATGTGTTAAAATATGGCATATTCACGTATGGTTACATGTATCTTTGTTTACAGCTGCATCATGAAAATGAATGCCCAGCATATCCAGTTGTCTGTGAAAAATGCAACAAAGATGGCATTCCTCGAGCAAAGGTATAAAATAAATAATGAAAACCATCTTGGCCGAAATTCACTACCAATTGAAGTTTAATCATTGAGTCACCTCTTTTGTTCGACAAAATCCACAACTTGTTTCGTTGGTCATCAGCTGTTTTCTTTTTTTATATATATAGCTTTAAGTTAGTGGGGTGTGTAGGGCCTATAAAGTTAGGTAGGACGCGGAGGAACACTGTGCCCACCCCCGTCAGGAACATGTAAGCGAAAGGAATTATGGGAAAATAAACGCACGAGGTTCTTGTTGTCCGCCATTTTGAAGTGTGTTTTTCTGTTGTTTGTGGCGAAGAATAGACGCTCTCCTCCCGAGGCGTGCAACAGGTGCTCTCTTCACTATCTCGCCACTTTCTTATAAAATGAAAAGAAAAGTAAGCCCGTTAATTCAGTGAAGAAAGTATTTATAAGAATTGTGATTGTTACGCTTCGTCGTCATTTGTATGTACTGGCTCATTTTGAGTTAAACAGCACTTTTGTCTTAGCATTGTATGTATTTGAAGGCAAACTGGTACAAGAAGGTGTGAGTGTGATCTTTGCACTTTTGTCTCATTTCTCTTGTGATTATTTTTATTGTGAATACTGAGTTCACCGTTTAAAGCAGACACTCGAAATACTCACTAAAATCTCATTTATACTTGTTATGCCGTTTACTTTTCGAGAACTGGTAGTAATTAAATTTATAGGACCAGTAACAGAACGCTGAGATTTTCCTTGTCAACTGACTGCTTTCTATTTACGTTTCAGTTGTTGGAGCATCAGGATCCAGTTGTAGGAGACTGTGATGGTGTACGGGCACCATGTCCATTCTCACAGATTGGCTGCTCAAAAACTGAGGTACATTGAATAAGCACCCGAGGTCACCCTCAAATTTTTCACGATTGAAGCATTTTCTATAACGCTGCTCCTGAGGGAATTCGGCTCACTTTTTAGGCTGGGCCGTAGGCTCTTACCTCGGCAAAAATATATTATTTTGAATACCAGTACAAGTATTGGATCTCTCTTGTAAGAGGCTATGCATATCATCTTAAGAAATTCATCTTATTACTTCGAAATGGCAGTTTTAGTCAGTGTACTTCACCAAATTCGCCCCTTTTCTCTGTAATTGCGGTGCTTGTATTGAACATTCATGCTTGAATAGTCCGCCGCGATGGCTCATTAATATGGCAAATGTCCGACCATTCTGCCCGATGCTACATGTATCTCCGGAACCGTTTATAAATATGCTTCATTTGCACACTTACAGTACTTATAATGTATTGGGAAATCAAAGGAAAACGTAAGTTATAAGCCACGTATGCAGACTATTTCAATATTCCCCTTTTGTAGTTGTTGATGGGTGCAGTATTTTTCAGTGATTATCAGATCAGACTGGTTGATTGTGTTCTTATTGTGTCCTTTTTTGTGTGGCAGGTGCTCAGCCCCAGGCAAAAGAAAGAACATATGGAGAAAGAAAACGCTTACCATACCACTTTGCTACTTCAACATGGTCTCCGCATGGGTCGAGAAATGGAAGCACTTTTGACACGTGATCCTGGAATTATGTCCAGAAGCCCACACATCTTCACAAACTATGACGGCATCATATCTGATATACTCTCACAAATTCAAACCAGTACAGCAGAAAACAGGGATTTACAAGAAAAATGCCGAGAGCACAGCGAAAGAATCACCTCGCTGGAGAGAAAAGTGGCTTCAGGGAATTTCTCGGCTGCTGCCCATCTGCTCAAGTGTCTGGTGATTCTACGGGGTACAAAACTGAGATTACACGAAGAGTTATCAACGTGGAGAACAGGACCGCTGACCATGAAGTGCTTTTGGTTGAGAATAACCGCACAATTGAGCAGGCAAACCGGGATATGGGTTCCGTAGGCGACAGGTTGATACTGTCCAGGAGACCGTCAGGAGGCTGGAGCGAAGGATTGACTCCATCGAGCACACACTGGCTCTTAGAAATGTCACCTTGGCTGATTTAGAGGAGTACATCAGACAAGCAGGAGTTCTCAAGCCACGACGGCCAGCTGCTGTGGAAAATAACCGAGTACGCACGCAAGAGAAACGATGCAGTCGGTCAGCAGGTATCATTCTACAGTCCGTGCTTCTACACCAGTCGCTATGGCTACAAGATGTGCGCACGCATTTATTTAAACGGCGATGGCATGGGGAGGGGCACACACATCTCAGTGTTCTTTGTTGTTATGCGCGGCCAATACGATGCGTTACTCCGCTGGCCATTCAGACAGAAGGTCACCTTTATGTTAATGGATCAAGATAATGTGGAACACGTGATCGACGCCTTCAGCCTGACCCAAGCAGCTCTCCTTCCAGAGACCAAGAAGAGAAACAAACATTGCAAGTGGTTGCCCCATGTTTTGCTCCCTTAACCGAATTAAATAATCACGCCTATGTGAGAGATGACACCATGTTCCTGAAGATTATAGTGGATACTTCTGACCTATAAAGAGACACAAGGATCATTCAGACCATATCTGTGTGATCCAAGCGATCCAGAAATGGTGGCGCGAATCAGGTTCGTGGAGGTACGGTTGACAGGAAGGACAGCCGTTAGTCTTACAAGAAAGGTAACACCCTTGCAGCTGCTCTCATTCCGGCTATGATGAGCTTTAGTTAACCTGACTAAACGAGAATTAGAATGAACTTAAATGAAAAAGGCAGTTATCTTGATCTAACTTC
>JAJGOT010001334.1:0-27073 GCA_022457155.1 Cladopsammia gracilis | reverse complement strand
GGTGTGTACCATTTCACGCATGTTTCAGATTCTGAATTGCGCGAAGTTACTTTAGATGTTCCAGACTCATTCGCTGAAGCTTTTGAGTATCTTTTTCTTTGATGTCTTTCAAAGGTTGAACGTGATACGAGATCATCGCAATGAGGGCAATAGAAATAACCATTAGCTTCATCGCGCTCCATGATATCTCAGTACGACGAAATAGCGGCAGCAAATGCAAGTCGATGGTATTTGCTTTGATTTAAACTGAACCCGCCAGTAATAATTAATCAGCTTTACCTATAGTGAATATAAATACGGCTTGCACTATCAGTTGTGCTGCCGCACCGAGCATTCTCCAGATTTAGACGCCTGCGGTTAAAGGTCCCTAAAGGTTAACAAAGAGCCATTAAAGATCAAGTTTCCTTTACTAGCTTTAATGTTCTAATTAAAGATAACAAAAGATCAGGTTTAAATTTAATCTGACTTTAATCCCAAATTAAAGACGTCAAAATCTAAGAGTTTATTTTCATCATTTTGGATAGAGAAAAAGACCACTAAAAGGATGCTTAAAGATTGGTGTTCTTAAAGTTTAACATAAGGGTAATTAAAGATTCATTAAAGGTCGATTTAACCTTTTGGAACTTTAATGTCACAATTAAAGGTAATTAAAGATCAAGTTAACCTTTTGGTAAGCTTTAATTTTTTCCTAATGACACCAAAATCTAAAGATTCGTCCTGTGTATGGGCACATTGTCCACACCTATGGGCACATAGTCCACACGTATGGGTACATAGTCCACAGGTACTCAGACGACCGGGACGACTGAGGCGATGTTTTGCTCAGTTTCAACACGTGAAATGATTTTATATTGCCAAATGAGTGATGGCTGAAATGTTAAAAAAATGTCTCAGGGCATTACTGGGGGCATTATATGCCTTTTTGTGTTATTTCCTTGGTTGACAATCTGTTAAAAGCCATGGGGCGTTTATTCGTTTTCAACTAGAGTAAATAGAAGGTTACCTAGAGTAATTCAAAGGTTAACAGCTTCGAAAGGAAGCGACACCGTTGTATTCCTTGACAAGTATGTTAAGATTCTATACTCGCGGTTCACGATAAATTGTGTTCGTTCGAAATTCGTTTCTGTCTCAGTAACGTAACAATTGATCAATATTTTGATCTCATTTTAAACCTGCAACGGAAATGATTCACTTACGTTTACCTTGGCGATCAACTCTTCTTATTTCTGCTTTCTTCGATGCATCTGCGAAATATTAAAACAACACACATGCCTAGTCAGTCAATTATTTACCGCTAACGTTTGCCCGCTATGAATTATGGGTATTGTTAGAGCAAATTGTGAAGGGAAGGAATACATTCTGTCTTCAGAGGGATTTCATTAACACTCCAGCGACTCAAAAATCACAGCCAAAAACTTCGCGTGCCGTTAATTTTAAATCCGAAACTCACAGAATTGTACCTTTTGGCTCGCTGGATTGTCTTCACCGTGTGCAGAGCAAGGCCGAAACGTTACGCACCACCAAAGAGGTCTTTCTTTTATGGTCTCACGTCGGTTCATCGACCCGATTGCACCTCATTAAGCTTTCTCGTACTTAGATGATGTACCAGGCACTCTGCAAACGGCGGATTTTGTCAAATTTCAGCCTCTGAGCCGTGATTCAACCTATTGGTTTGCACGCAGCTCTGATCGAAACGTTTTGCAGATTCGTACATAACGTTCGAAAAGAGGACGCTTTCTGCGCAGGCTCATGCCTTAAAAATCTGATGCCCAGTACTTCGCGGACAACGGAAGCCGAAGTAACGCAATATTATTGCAACGCAAACTGACAATGCACGAATCCTTTCAAAAAACTTCTATGGGTACATAGTCCACACGTATGGGTACATAGTCCACACGTATGGGCACATTGTCCACACCTATGGGCACATTGTCCACACCTATGGGCACATTGTCCACACCTATGGGCACATAGTCCACACGTATGGGTACATAGTCCACAGGTACTCAGATGACCGGGACGACTGAGGCGATGTTTTGCTCAGTTTCAACACGTGAAATGATTTTATATTGCCAAATGAGTGATGGCTGAAATGTTAAAAAAATGTCTCAGGGCATTACTGGGGGCATTATATGCCTTTTTGTGTTATTTCCTTGGTTGACAATCTGTTAAAAGCCATGGGGCGTTTATTCGTTTTCAACTAGAGTAAATAGAAGGTTACCTAGAGTAATTCAAAGGTTAACAGCTTCGAAAGGAAGCGACACCGTTGTATTCCTTGACAAGTATGTTAAGATTCTATACTCGCGGTTCACGATAAATTGTGTTCGTTCGAAATTCGTTTCTGTCTCAGTAACGTAACAATTGATCAATATTTTGATCTCATTTTAAACCTGCAACGGAAATGATTCACTTACGTTTACCTTGGCGATCAACTCTTCTTATTTCTGCTTTCTTCGATGCATCTGCGAAATATTAAAACAACACACATGCCTAGTCAGTCAATTATTTACCGCTAACGTTTGCCCGCTATGAATTATGGGTATTGTTAGAGCAAATTGTGAAGGGAAGGAATACATTCTGTCTTCAGAGGGATTTCATTAACACTCCAGCGACTCAAAAATCACAGCCAAAAACTTCGCGTGCCGTTAATTTTAAATCCGAAACTCACAGAATTGTACCTTTTGGCTCGCTGGATTGTCTTCACCGTGTGCAGAGCAAGGCCGAAACGTTACGCACCACCAAAGAGGTCTTTCTTTTATGGTCTCACGTCGGTTCATCGACCCGATTGCACCTCATTAAGCTTTCTCGTACTTAGATGATGTACCAGGCACTCTGCAAACGGCGGATTTTGTCAAATTTCAGCCTCTGAGCCGTGATTCAACCTATTGGTTTGCACGCAGCTCTGATCGAAACGTTTTGCAGATTCGTACATAACGTTCGAAAAGAGGACGCTTTCTGCGCAGGCTCATGCCTTAAAAATCTGATGCCCAGTACTTCGCGGACAACGGAAGCCGAAGTAACGCAATATTATTGCAACGCAAACTGACAATGCACGAATCCTTTCAAAAAACTTCTATGGGTACATAGTCCACACGTATGGGTACATAGTCCACACGTATGGGCACATTGTCCACACCTATGGGCACATTTTCCACACCTATGGGCACATTGTCCACACCTATGGGCACATAGTCCACACGTATGGGTACATAGTCCACAGGTACTCAGACGACCGGGACGACTGAGGCGATGTTTTGCTCAGTTTCAACACGTGAAATGATTTTATATTGCCAAATGAGTGATGGCTGAAATGTTAAAAAAATGTCTCAGGGCATTACTGGGGGCATTATATGCCTTTTTGTGTTATTTCCTTGGTTGACAATCTGTTAAAAGCCATGGGGCGTTTATTCGTTTTCAACTAGAGTAAATAGAAGGTTACCTAGAGTAATTCAAAGGTTAACAGCTTCGAAAGGAAGCGACACCGTTGTATTCCTTGACAAGTATGTTAAGATTCTATACTCGCGGTTCACGATAAATTGTGTTCGTTCGAAATTCGTTTCTGTCTCAGTAACGTAACAATTGATCAATATTTTGATCTCATTTTAAACCTGCAACGGAAATGATTCACTTACGTTTACCTTGGCGATCAACTCTTCTTATTTCTGCTTTCTTCGATGCATCTGCGAAATATTAAAACAACACACATGCCTAGTCAGTCAATTATTTACCGCTAACGTTTGCCCGCTATGAATTATGGGTATTGTTAGAGCAAATTGTGAAGGGAAGGAATACATTCTGTCTTCAGAGGGATTTCATTAACACTCCAGCGACTCAAAAATCACAGCCAAAAACTTCGCGTGCCGTTAATTTTAAATCCGAAACTCACAGAATTGTACCTTTTGGCTCGCTGGATTGTCTTCACCGTGTGCAGAGCAAGGCCGAAACGTTACGCACCACCAAAGAGGTCTTTCTTTTATGGTCTCACGTCGGTTCATCGACCCGATTGCACCTCATTAAGCTTTCTCGTACTTAGATGATGTACCAGGCACTCTGCAAACGGCGGATTTTGTCAAATTTCAGCCTCTGAGCCGTGATTCAACCTATTGGTTTGCACGCAGCTCTGATCGAAACGTTTTGCAGATTCGTACATAACGTTCGAAAAGAGGACGCCTTCTGCGCAGGCTCATGCCTTAAAAATCTGATGCCCAGTACTTCGCGGACAACGGAAGCCGAAGTAACGCAATATTATTGCAACGCAAACTGACAATGCACGAATCCTTTCAAAAAACTTCTATGGGTACATAGTCCACACGTATGGGTACATAGTCCACACGTATGGGCACATTGTCCACACCTATGGGCACATTTTCCACACCTATGGGCACATTGTCCACACCTATGGGCACATTGTCCACACCTATGGGCACATAGTCCACACGTATGGGTACATAGTCCACAGGTACTCAGACGACTGAGGCGATGTTTTGCGCAGTTTCAACACGTGAAATGATTTTATATTGCCAAATGAGTGATGGCTGAAATGTTACAAAAATGTCTCAGGGCATTACTGGGGGCATTATATGCCTTTTTGTGTTATTTCCTTGGTTGACAATCTGTTAAAAGCCATGGGGCGTTTATTCGTTTTCAACTAGAGTAAATAGAAGGTTACCTAGAGTAATTCAAAGGTTAACAGCTTCGAAAGGAAGCGACACCGTTGTATTCCTTGACAAGTATGTTAAGATTCTATACTCGCGGTTCACGATAAATTGTGTTCGTTCGAAATTCGTTTCTGTCTCAGTAACGTAACAATTGATCAATATTTTGATCTCATTTTAAACCTGCAACGGAAATGATTCACTTACGTTTACCTTGGCGATCAACTCTTCTTATTTCTGCTTTCTTCGATGCATCTGCGAAATATTAAAACAACACACATGCCTAGTCAGTCAATTATTTACCGCTAACGTTTGCCCGCTATGAATTATGGGTATTGTTAGAGCAAATTGTGAAGGGAAGGAATACATTCTGTCTTCAGAGGGATTTCATTAACACTCCAGCGACTCAAAAATCACAGCCAAAAACTTCGCGTGCCGTTAATTTTAAATCCGAAACTCACAGAATTGTACCTTTTGGCTCGCTGGATTGTCTTCACCGTGTGCAGAGCAAGGCCGAAACGTTACGCACCACCAAAGAGGTCTTTCTTTTATGGTCTCACGTCGGTTCATCGACCCGATTGCACCTCATTAAGCTTTCTCGTACTTAGATGATGTACCAGGCACTCTGCAAACGGCGGATTTTGTCAAATTTCAGCCTCTGAGCCGTGATTCAACCTATTGGTTTGCACGCAGCTCTGATCGAAACGTTTTGCAGATTCGTACATAACGTTCGAAAAGAGGACGCTTTCTGCGCAGGCTCATGCCTTAAAAATCTGATGCCCAGTACTTCGCGGACAACGGAAGCCGAAGTAACGCAATATTATTGCAACGCAAACTGACAATGCACGAATCCTTTCAAAAAACTTCTATGGGTACATAGTCCACACGTATGGGTACATAGTCCACACGTATGGGCACATTGTCCACACCTATGGGCACATTTTCCACACCTATGGGCACATTGTCCACACCTATGGGCACATTGTCCACACCTATGGGCACATAGTCCACACGTATGGGTACATAGTCCACAGGTACTCAGACGACCGGGACGACTGAGGCGATGTTTTGCTCAGTTTCAACACGTGAAATGATTTTATATTGCCAAATGAGTGATGGCTGAAATGTTAAAAAAGTGTCTCAGGGCATTACTGGGGGCATTATATGCCTTTTTGTGTTATTTCCTTGGTTGACAATCTGTTAAAAGCCATGGGGCGTTTATTCGTTTTCAACTAGAGTAAATAGAAGGTTACCTAGAGTAATTCAAAGGTTAACAGCTTCGAAAGGAAGCGACACCGTTGTATTCCTTGGCAAGTATGTTAAGATTCTATACTTGCGGTTCACGATAAATTGTGTTCGTTCGAAATTCGTTTCTGTCTCAGTAACGTAACAATTGATCAATATTTTGATCTCATTTTAAACCTGCAACGGAAATGATTCACTTACGTTTACCTTGGCGATCAACTCTTCTTATTTCTGCTTTCTTCGATGCATCTGCGAAATATTAAAACAACACACATGCCTAGTCAGTCAATTATTTACCGCTAACGTTTGCCCGCTATGAATTATGGGTATTGTTAGAGCAAATTGTGAAGGGAAGGAATACATTCTGTCTTCAGAGGGATTTCATTAACACTCCAGCGACTCAAAAATCACAGCCAAAAACTTCGCGTGCCGTTAATTTTAAATCCGAAACTCACAGAATTGTACCTTTTGGCTCGCTGGATTGTCTTCACCGTGTGCAGAGCAAGGCCGAAACGTTACGCACCACCAAAGAGGTCTTTCTTTTATGGTCTCACGTCGGTTCATCGACCCGATTGCACCTCATTAAGCTTTCTCGTACTTAGATGATGTACCAGGCACTCTGCAAACGGCGGATTTTGTCAAATTTCAGCCTCTGAGCCGTGATTCAACCTATTGGTTTGCACGCAGCTCTGATCGAAACGTTTTGCAGATTCGTACATAACGTTCGAAAAGAGGACGCTTTCTGCGCAGGCTCATGCCTTAAAAATCTGATGCCCAGTACTTCGCGGACAACGGAAGCCGAAGTAACGCAATATTATTGCAACGCAAACTGACAATGCACGAATCCTTTCAAAAAACTTCTATGGCTACATAGTCCACACGTATGGGTACATAGTCCACACGTATGGGCACATTGTCCACACCTATGGGCACATTGTCCACACCTATGGGCACATAGTCCACACGTATGGGTACATAGTCCACAGGTACTCAGATGACCGGGACGACTGAGGCGATGTTTTGCTCAGTTTCAACACGTGAAATGATTTTATATTGCCAAATGAGTGATGGCTGAAATGTTAAAAAAATGTCTCAGGGCATTGCTGGGGGCATTATATGCCTTTTTGTGTTATTTCCTTGGTTGACAATCTGTTAAAAGCCATGGGGCGTTTATTCGTTTTCAACTAGAGTAAATAGAAGGTTACCTAGAGTAATTCAAAGGTTAACAGCTTCGAAAGGAAGCGACACCGTTGTATTCCTTGACAAGTATGTTAAGATTCTATACTCGCGGTTCACGATAAATTGTGTTCGTTCGAAATTCGTTTCTGTCTCAGTAACGTAACAATTGATCAATATTTTGATCTCATTTTAAACCTGCAACGGAAATGATTCACTTACGTTTACCTTGGCGATCAACTCTTCTTATTTCTGCTTTCTTCGATGCATCTGCGAAATATTAAAACAACACACATGCCTAGTCAGTCAATTATTTACCGCTAACGTTTGCCCGCTATGAATTATGGGTATTGTTAGAGCAAATTGTGAAGGGAAGGAATACATTCTGTCTTCAGAGGGACTTCATTAACACTCCAGCGACTCAAAAATCACAGCCAAAAACTTCGCGTGCCGTTAATTTTAAATCCGAAACTCACAGAATTGTACCTTTTGGCTCGCTGGATTGTCTTCACCGTGTGCAGAGCAAGGCCGAAACGTTACGCACCACCAAAGAGGTCTTTCTTTTATGGTCTCACGTCGGTTCATCGACCCGATTGCACCTCATTAAGCTTTCTCGTACTTAGATGATGTACCAGGCACTCTGCAAACGGCGGATTTTGTCAAATTTCAGCCTCTGAGCCGTGATTCAACCTATTGGTTTGCACGCAGCTCTGATCGAAACGTTTTGCAGATTCGTACATAACGTTCGAAAAGAGGACGCTTTCTGCGCAGGCTCATGCCTTAAAAATCTGATGCCCAGTACTTCGCGGACAACGGAAGCCGAAGTAACGCAATATTATTGCAACGCAAACTGACAATGCACGAATCCTTTCAAAAAACTTCTATGGGTACATAGTCCACACGTATGGGTACATAGTCCACACGTATGGGCACATTGTCCACACCTATGGGCACATTTTCCACACCTATGGGCACATTGTCCACACCTATGGGCACATAGTCCACACGTATGGGTACATAGTCCACAGGTACTCAGACGACCGGGACGACTGAGGCGATGTTTTGCTCAGTTTCAACACGTGAAATGATTTTATATTGCCAAATGAGTGATGGCTGAAATGTTAAAAAAATGTCTCAGGGCATTACTGGGGGCATTATATGCCTTGTTGTGTTATTTCCTTGGTTGACAATCTGTTAAAAGCCATGGGGCGTTTATTCGTTTTCAACTAGAGTAAATAGAAGGTTACCTAGAGTAATTCAAAGGTTAACAGCTTCGAAAGGAAGCGACACCGTTGTATTCCTTGACAAGTATGTTAAGATTCTATACTCGCGGTTCACGATAAATTGTGTTCGTTCGAAATTCGTTTCTGTCTCAGTAACGTAACAATTGATCAATATTTTGATCTCATTTTAAACCTGCAACGGAAATGATTCACTTACGTTTACCTTGGCGATCAACTCTTCTTATTTCTGCTTTCTTCGATGCATCTGCGAAATATTAAAACAACACACATGCCTAGTCAGTCAATTATTTACCGCTAACGTTTGCCCGCTATGAATTATGGGTATTGTTAGAGCAAATTGTGAAGGGAAGGAATACATTCTGTCTTCAGAGGGATTTCATTAACACTCCAGCGACTCAGAAATCACAGCCAAAAACTTCGCGTGCCGTTAATTTTAAATCCGAAACTCACAGAATTGTACCTTTTGGCTCGCTGGATTGTCTTCACCGTGTGCAGAGCAAGGCCGAAACGTTACGCACCACCAAAGAGGTCTTTCTTTTATGGTCTCACGTCGGTTCATCGACCCGATTGCACCTCATTAAGCTTTCTCGTACTTAGATGATGTACCAGGCACTCTGCAAACGGCGGATTTTGTCAAATTTCAGCCTCTGAGCCGTGATTCAACCTATTGGTTTGCACGCAGCTCTGATCGAAACGTTTTGCAGATTCGTACATAACGTTCGAAAAGAGGACGCCTTCTGCGCAGGCTCGTGCCTTAAAAATCTGATGCCCAGTACTTCGCGGACAACGGAAGCCGAAGTAACGCAATATTATTGCAACGCAAACTGACAATGCACGAATCCTTTCAAAAAACTTCTATGGGTACATAGTCCACACGTATGGGTACATAGTCCACACGTATGGGCACATTGTCCACACCTATGGGCACATTTTCCACACCTATGGGCACATTGTCCACACCTATGGGCACATTGTCCACACCTATGGGCACATAGTCCACACGTATGGGTACATAGTCCACAGGTACTCAGGCGACCGGGACGACTGAGGCGATGTTTTGCGCAGTTTCAACACGTGAAATGATTTTATATTGCCAAATTAGTGATGGCTGAAATGTTAAAAAAATGTCTCAGGGCATTACTGGGGGCATTATATGCCTTTTTGTGTTATTTCCTTGGTTGACAATCTGTTAAAAGCCATGGGGCGTTTAATCGTTTTCAACTAGAGTAAATAGAAGGTTACCTAGAGTGATTCAAAGGTTAACAGCTTCGAAAGGAAGCGACACCGTTGTATTCCTTGGCAAGTATGTTAAGATTCTATACTTGCGGTTCACGATAAATTGTGTTCGTTCGAAATTCGTTTCTGTCTCAGTAACGTAACAATTGATCAATATTTTGATCTCATTTTAAACCTGCAACGGAAATGATTCACTTACGTTTACCTTGGCGATCAACTCTTCTTATTTCTGCTTTCTTCGATGCATCTGCGAAATATTAAAACAACACACATGCCTAGTCAGTCAATTATTTACCGCTAACGTTTGCCCGCTATGAATTATGGGTATTGTTAGAGCAAATTGTGAAGGGAAGGAATACATTCTGTCTTCAGAGGGACTTCATTAACACTCCAGCGACTCAAAAATCACAGCCAAAAACTTCGCGTGCCGTTAATTTTAAATCCGAAACTCACAGAATTGTACCTTTTGGCTCGCTGGATTGTCTTCACCGTGTGCAGAGCAAGGCCGAAACGTTACGCACCACCAAAGAGGTCTTTCTTTTATGGTCTCACGTCGGTTCATCGACCCGATTGCACCTCATTAAGCTTTCTCGTACTTAGATGATGTACCAGGCACTCTGCAAACGGCGGATTTTGTCAAATTTCAGCCTCTGAGCCGTGATTCAACCTATTGGTTTGCACGCAGCTCTGATCCAAACGTTTTGCAGATTCGTACATAACGTTCGAAAAGAGGACGCTTTCTGCGCAGGCTCATGCCTTAAAAATCTGATGCCCAGTACTTCGCGGACAACGGAAGCCGAAGTAACGCAATATTATTGCAACGCAAACTGACAATGCACGAATCCTTTCAAAAAACTTCTATGGGTACATAGTCCACACGTATGGGTACATAGTCCACACGTATGGGCACATTGTCCACACCTATGGGCACATTTTCCACACCTATGGGCACATTGTCCACACCTATGGGCACATTGTCCACACCTATGGGCACATAGTCCACACGTATGGGTACATAGTCCACAGGTACTCAGGCGACCGGGACGACTGAGGCGATGTTTTGCGCAGTTTCCACACGTGAAATGATTTTATATTGCCAAATTAGTGATGGCTGAATTGTTAAAAAATGTCTCAGGGCATTACTGGGGGCATTATATGCCTTTTTGTGTTATTTCCTTGGTTGATAATCTGTTAAAAGCCATGGGGCGTTTATTCGTTTTCAACTAGAGTAAATAGAAGGTTACCTAGAGTAATTCAAAGGTTAACAGCTTCGAAAGGAAGCGACACCGTTGTATTCCTTGGCAAGTATGTTAAGATTCTATACTCGCGGTTCACGATAAATTGTGTTCGTTCGAAATTCGTTTCTGTCTCAGTAACGTAACAATTGATCAATATTTTGATCTCATTTTAAACCTGCAACGGAAATGATTCACTTACGTTTACCTTGGCGATCAACTCTTCTTATTTCTGCTTTCTTCGATGCATCTGCGAAATATTAAAACAACACACATGCCTAGTCAGTCAATTATTTACCGCTAACGTTTGCCCGCTATGAATTATGGGTATTGTTAGAGCAAATTGTGAAGGGAAGGAATACATTCTGTCTTCAGAGGGACTTCATTAACACTCCAGCGACTCAAAAATAACAGCCAAAAACTTCGCGTGCCGTTAATTTTAAATCCGAAACTCACAGAATTGTACCTTTTGGCTCGCTGGATTGTCTTCACCGTGTGCAGAGCAAGGCCGAAACGTTACGCACCACCAAAGAGGTCTTTCTTTTATGGTCTCACGTCGGTTCATCGACCCGATTGCACCTCATTAAGCTTTCTCGTACTTAGATGATGTACCAGGCACTCTGCAAACGGCGGATTTTGTCAAATTTCAGCCTCTGAGCCGTGATTCAACCTATTGGTTTGCACGCAGCTCTGATCGAAACGTTTTGCAGATTCGTACATAACGTTCGAAAAGAGGACGCTTTCTGCGCAGGCTCATGCCTTAAAAATCTGATGCCCTAGTACTTCGCGGACAACGGAAGCCGAAGTAACGCAATATTATTGCAACGCAAACTGACAATGCACGAATCCTTTCAAAAAACTTCTATGGGTACATAGTCCACACGTATGGGTACATAGTCCACACGTATGGGCACATTGTCCACACCTATGGGCACATTTTCCACACCTATGGGCACATTGTCCACACCTATGGGCACATTGTCCACACCTATGGGCACATAGTCCACACGTATGGGTACATAGTCCACAGGTACTCAGGCGACCGGGACGACTGAGGCGATGTTTTGCGCAGTTTCCACACGTGAAATGATTTTATATTGCCAAATTAGTGATGGCTGAATTGTTAAAAAATGTCTCAGGGCATTACTGGGGGCATTATATGCCTTTTTGTGTTATTTCCTTGGTTGACAATCTGTTAAAAGCCATGGGGCGTTTATTCGTTTTCAACTAGAGTAAATAGAAGGTTACCTAGAGTAATTCAAAGGTTAACAGCTTCGAAAGGAAGCGACACCGTTGTATTCCTTGGCAAGTATGTTAAGATTCTATACTTGCGGTTCACGATAAATTGTGTTCGTTCGAAATTCGTTTCTGTCTCAGTAACGTAACAATTGATCAATATTTTGATCTCATTTTAAACCTGCAACGGAAATGATTCACTTACGTTTACCTTGGCGATCAACTCTTCTTATTTCTGCTTTCTTCGATGCATCTGCGAAATATTAAAACAACACACATGCCTAGTCAGTCAATTATTTACCGCTAACGTTTGCCCGCTATGAATTATGGGTATTGTTAGAGCAAATTGTGAAGGGAAGGAATACATTCTGTCTTCAGAGGGACTTCATTAACACTCCAGCGACTCAAAAATCACAGCCAAAAACTTCGCGTGCCGTTAATTTTAAATCCGAAACTCACAGAATTGTACCTTTTGGCTCGCTGGATTGTCTTCACCGTGTGCAGAGCAAGGCCGAAACGTTACGCACCACCAAAGAGGTCTTTCTTTTATGGTCTCACGTCGGTTCATCGACCCGATTGCACCTCATTAAGCTTTCTCGTACTTAGATGATGTACCAGGCACTCTGCAAACGGCGGATTTTGTCAAATTTCAGCCTCTGAGCCGTGATTCAACCTATTGGTTTGCACGCAGCTCTGATCGAAACGTTTTGCAGATTCGTACATAACGTTCGAAAAGAGGACGCTTTCTGCGCAGGCTCATGCCTTAAAAATCTGATGCCCAGTACTTCGCGGACAACGGAAGCCGAAGTAACGCAATATTATTGCAACGCAAACTGACAATGCACGAATCCTTTCAAAAAACTTCTATGGGTACATAGTCCACACGTATGGGTACATAGTCCACACGTATGGGCACATTGTCCACACCTATGGGCACATTTTCCACACCTATGTGCACATTGTCCACACCTATGGGCACATTGTCCACACCTATGGGCACATAGTCCACACCTATGGGCACATAGTCCACAGGTACTCAGGCGACTGGGACGACTGAGGCGATGTTTTGCTCAGTTTCAACACGTGAAATTCTTTTATATTGCCAAATGAGTGATGGCTGAAATGTTAAAAAAATGTCTCAGGGCATTACTAGGCATTATATGCCTTTTTGTGTTATTTCCTTGGTTGACAATCTGTTAAAAGCCATGGGGCGTTTATTCGTTTTTAACTAGGGTAAATAGAAGGTTAACTAGAGTAATTCAAAGTTTAACAGCCTTGAAAGGAAGCGACACCGTTGTATTCTTTGACAAGTATGTTAAGATTCTATACTCGCGGTTCACGATAAATTGTGTTCGTTCGAAATTCGTTTCTGTCTCAGTAGCGTAACAATTGATCAATATTTTGATCTCAATTTAAACCTGCAACGGAAATGATTCACTTACGTTTACCTTGACGATCAACTCTTCTTATTTCTGCTTTCTTCGATGCATCTGCGAAATATTAAAACAACACACATGCCTAGTCAGTCAATTATTTACCGCTAACGTTTGCCCGCTATGAATTATGGGTATTTTTAGAGCAAATTTTGAAGGGAAGGAATACATTCTGTCTTCAGAGGGATTTCATTAACACTCCAGCGACTCAAAAATCACAGCCAAAAACTTCGCGTGCCGTTAATTTTAAATCCGAAACTCACAGAATTGTACCTTTTGGCTCGCTGGATTGTCTTCACCGTGTGCAGAGCAAGGACGAAACGTTACGCACCACCACCATCACTCCCTGCATGTAAAAGTTGAAAATGTGTGAAGACGTGACCTTTCTTTGAAAATTATCATACTTGGCATAGAATCTGATACGCTGATTCTGAGCCTTCGGGGGGTGTGTGTTGGGGGGGGGGAGGGGCTACCTTTGTTACAGCCGTCTACCCCAGGGCAGGCAGCCACTTGAAATCTTAAGGAAACCTGTGTTAGTCAAGCCACCTTTTCAATTCCTAGCAATATTGTTAGAACATTTTGTGTATGTTTATTATACGAGTTCTGTATTACAAGGGCATTCCATGAGGGCATTTCATGAGGGAGTCAATCATAATGGTCCGAGTGCACTTTGACTAGCAATCATGCATCATGTCGGTTGGAAGTTCAACCAATTGAGACTGATGTTTATAAGTGTACATTACTGATTATTGTTGACAACGCTATATGTTTTTGCCCCCCTAGCTCAAGTTCAACCGAGGCAAATCTGGAAAAGATCCATTGAACTGGCATAAACAAAAAAGGTCCGCCCACGTAGAACTTGTTTTTACGGATTTTAATGGGATTGCCACATAAACTAATAGATTCCTCATGTGGTGTGTACCATTTCACGCATGTTTCAGATTCTGAATTGCGCGAAGTTACTTTAGATGTTCCAGACTCATTCGCTGAAGCTTTTGAGTATCTTTTTCTTTGATGTCTTTCAAAGGTTGAACGTGATACGAGATCATCGCAATGAGGGCAATAGAAATAACCATTAGCTTCATCGCGCTCCATGATATCTCAGTACGACGAAATAGCGGCAGCAAATGCAAGTCGATGGTATTTGCTTTGATTTAAACTGAACCCGCCAGTAATAATTAATCAGCTTTACCTATAGTGAATATAAATACGGCTTGCACTATCAGTTGTGCTGCCGCACCGAGCATTCTCCAGATTTAGACGCCTGCGGTTAAAGGTCCCTAAAGGTTAACAAAGAGCCATTAAAGATCAAGTTTCCTTTACTAGCTTTAATGTTCTAATTAAAGATAACAAAAGATCAGGTTTAAATTTAATCTGACTTTAATCCCAAATTAAAGACGTCAAAATCTAAGAGTTTATTTTCATCATTTTGGATAGAGAAAAAGACCACTAAAAGGATGCTTAAAGATTGGTGTTCTTAAAGTTTAACATAAGGGTAATTAAAGATTCATTAAAGGTCGATTTAACCTTTTGGAACTTTAATGTCACAATTAAAGGTAATTAAAGATCAAGTTAACCTTTTGGTAAGCTTTAATTTTTTCCTAATGACACCAAAATCTAAAGATCCGTCCTGTGTATGGGCACATAGTCCACACCTATGGGCACATAGTCCACACGTATGGGTACATAGTCCACAGGTACTCAGACGACCGGGACGACTGAGGCGATGTTTTGCTCAGTTTCAACACGTGAAATGATTTTATATTGCCAAATGAGTGATGGCTGAAATGTTAAAAAAATGTCTCAGGGCATTACTGGGGGCATTATATGCCTTTTTGTGTTATTTCCTTGGTTGACAATCTGTTAAAAGCCATGGGGCGTTTATTCGTTTTCAACTAGAGTAAATAGAAGGTTACCTAGAGTAATTCAAAGGTTAACAGCTTCGAAAGGAAGCGACACCGTTGTATTCCTTGGCAAGTATGTTAAGATTCTATACTTGCGGTTCACGATAAATTGTGTTCGTTCGAAATTCGTTTCTGTCTCAGTAACGTAACAATTGATCAATATTTTGATCTCATTTTAAACCTGCAACGGAAATGATTCACTTACGTTTACCTTGGCGATCAACTCTTCTTATTTCTGCTTTCTTCGATGCATCTGCGAAATATTAAAACAACACACATGCCTAGTCAGTCAATTATTTACCGCTAACGTTTGCCCGCTATGAATTATGGGTATTTTTAGAGCAAATTGTGAAGGGAAGGAATACATTCTGTCTTCAGAGGGATTTCATTAACACTCCAGCGACTCAAAAATCACAGCCAAAAACTTCGCGTGCCGTTAATTTTAAATCCGAAACTCACAGAATTGTACCTTTTGGCTCGCTGGATTGTCTTCACCGTGTGCAGAGCAAGGCCGAAACGTTACGCACCACCAAAGAGGTCTTTCTTTTATGGTCTCACGTCGGTTCATCGACCCGATTGCACCTCATTAAGCTTTCTCGTACTTAGATGATGTACCAGGCACTCTGCAAACGGCGGATTTTGTCAAATTTCAGCCTCTGAGCCGTGATTCAACCTATTGGTTTGCACGCAGCTCTGATCGAAACGTTTTGCAGATTCGTACATAACGTTCGAAAAGAGGACGCCTTCTGCGCAGGCTCATGCCTTAAAAATCTCATGCCCAGTACTTCGCGGACAACGGAAGCCGAAGTAACGCAATATTATTGCAACGCAAACTGACAATGCACGAATCCTTTCAAAAAACTTCTATGGGTACATAGTCCACACGTATGGGTACATAGTCCACACGTATGGGCACATTGTCCACACCTATGGGCACATTGTCCACACCTATGGGCACATAGTCCACACGTATGGGTACATAGTCCACAGGTACTCAGATGACCGGGACGACTGAGGCGATGTTTTGCTCAGTTTCAACACGTGAAATGATTTTATATTGCCAAATGAGTGATGGCTGAAATGTTAAAAAAATGTCTCAGGGCATTGCTGGGGGCATTATATGCCTTTTTGTGTTATTTCCTTGGTTGACAATCTGTTAAAAGCCATGGGGCGTTTATTCGTTTTCAACTAGAGTAAATAGAAGGTTACCTAGAGTAATTCAAAGGTTAACAGCTTCGAAAGGAAGCGACACCGTTGTATTCCTTGACAAGTATGTTAAGATTCTATACTCGCGGTTCACGATAAATTGTGTTCGTTCGAAATTCGTTTCTGTCTCAGTAACGTAACAATTGATCAATATTTTGATCTCATTTTAAACCTGCAACGGAAATGATTCACTTACGTTTACCTTGGCGATCAACTCTTCTTATTTCTGCTTTCTTCGATGCATCTGCGAAATATTAAAACAACACACATGCCTAGTCAGTCAATTATTTACCGCTAACGTTTGCCCGCTATGAATTATGGGTATTGTTAGAGCAAATTGTGAAGGGAAGGAATACATTCTGTCTTCAGAGGGACTTCATTAACACTCCAGCGACTCAAAAATCACAGCCAAAAACTTCGCGTGCCGTTAATTTTAAATCCGAAACTCACAGAATTGTACCTTTTGGCTCGCTGGATTGTCTTCACCGTGTGCAGAGCAAGGCCGAAACGTAACGCACCACCAAAGAGGTCTTTCTTTTATGGTCTCACGTCGGTTCATCGACCCGATTGCACCTCATTAAGCTTTCTCGTACTTAGATGATGTACCAGGCACTCTGCAAACGGCGGATTTTGTCAAATTTCAGCCTCTGAGCCGTGATTCAACCTATTGGTTTGCACGCAGCTCTGATCCAAACGTTTTGCAGATTCGTACATAACGTTCAAAAAGAGGACGCTTTCTGCGCAGGCTCATGCCTTAAAAATCTGATGCCCAGTACTTCGCGGACAACGGAAGCCGAAGTAACGCAATATTATTGCAACGCAAACTGACAATGCACAAATCCTTTCAAAAAACTTCTATGGGTACATAGTCCACACGTATGGGTACATAGTCCACACGTATGGGCACATTGTCCACACCTATGGGCACATTTTCCACACCTATGGGCACATTGTCCACACCTATGGGCACATAGTCCACACGTATGGGTACATAGTCCACAGGTACTCAGACGACCGGGACGACTGAGGCGATGTTTTGCTCAGTTTCAACACGTGAAATGATTTTATATTGCCAAATGAGTGATGGCTGAAATGTTAAAAAAATGTCTCAGGGCATTACTGGGGGCATTATATGCCTTGTTGTGTTATTTCCTTGGTTGACAATCTGTTAAAAGCCATGGGGCGTTTATTCGTTTTCAACTAGAGTAAATAGAAGGTTACCTAGAGTAATTCAAAGGTTAACAGCTTCGAAAGGAAGCGACACCGTTGTATTCCTTGACAAGTATGTTAAGATTCTATACTCGCGGTTCACGATAAATTGTGTTCGTTCGAAATTCGTTTCTGTCTCAGTAACGTAACAATTGATCAATATTTTGATCTCATTTTAAACCTGCAACGGAAATGATTCACTTACGTTTACCTTGGCGATCAACTCTTCTTATTTCTGCTTTCTTCGATGCATCTGCGAAATATTAAAACAACACACATGCCTAGTCAGTCAATTATTTACCGCTAACGTTTGCCCGCTATGAATTATGGGTATTGTTAGAGCAAATTGTGAAGGGAAGGAATACATTCTGTCTTCAGAGGGATTTCATTAACACTCCAGCGACTCAGAAATCACAGCCAAAAACTTCGCGTGCCGTTAATTTTAAATCCGAAACTCACAGAATTGTACCTTTTGGCTCGCTGGATTGTCTTCACCGTGTGCAGAGCAAGGCCGAAACGTTACGCACCACCAAAGAGGTCTTTCTTTTATGGTCTCACGTCGGTTCATCGACCCGATTGCACCTCATTAAGCTTTCTCGTACTTAGATGATGTACCAGGCACTCTGCAAACGGCGGATTTTGTCAAATTTCAGCCTCTGAGCCGTGATTCAACCTATTGGTTTGCACGCAGCTCTGATCGAAACGTTTTGCAGATTCGTACATAACGTTCGAAAAGAGGACGCTTTCTGCGCAGGCTCATGCCTTAAAAATCTGATGCCCAGTACTTCGCGGACAACGGAAGCCGAAGTAACGCAATATTATTGCAACGCAAACTGACAATGCACGAATCCTTTCAAAAAACTTCTATGGGTACATAGTCCACACGTATGGGTACATAGTCCACACGTATGGGCACATTGTCCACACCTATGGGCACATTTTCCACACCTATGTGCACATTGTCCACACCTATGGGCACATTGTCCACACCTATGGGCACATAGTCCACACCTATGGGCACATAGTCCACAGGTACTCAGGCGACTGGGACGACTGAGGCGATGTTTTGCTCAGTTTCAACACGTGAAATTCTTTTATATTGCCAAATGAGTGATGGCTGAAATGTTAAAAAAATGTCTCAGGGCATTACTAGGCATTATATGCCTTTTTGTGTTATTTCCTTGGTTGACAATCTGTTAAAAGCCATGGGGCGTTTATTCGTTTTTAACTAGGGTAAATAGAAGGTTAACTAGAGTAATTCAAAGTTTAACAGCCTTGAAAGGAAGCGACACCGTTGTATTCTTTGACAAGTATGTTAAGATTCTATACTCGCGGTTCACGATAAATTGTGTTCGTTCGAAATTCGTTTCTGTCTCAGTAGCGTAACAATTGATCAATATTTTGATCTCAATTTAAACCTGCAACGGAAATGATTCACTTACGTTTACCTTGACGATCAACTCTTCTTATTTCTGCTTTCTTCGATGCATCTGCGAAATATTAAAACAACACACATGCCTAGTCAGTCAATTATTTACCGCTAACGTTTGCCCGCTATGAATTATGGGTATTTTTAGAGCAAATTTTGAAGGGAAGGAATACATTCTGTCTTCAGAGGGATTTCATTAACACTCCAGCGACTCAAAAATCACAGCCAAAAACTTCGCGTGCCGTTAATTTTAAATCCGAAACTCACAGAATTGTACCTTTTGGCTCGCTGGATTGTCTTCACCGTGTGCAGAGCAAGGACGAAACGTTACGCACCACCACCATCACTCCCTGCATGTAAAAGTTGAAAATGTGTGAAGACGTGACCTTTCTTTGAAAATTATCATACTTGGCATAGAATCTGATACGCTGATTCTGAGCCTTCGGGGGGTGTGTGTTGGGGGGGGGAGGGGCTACCTTTGTTACAGCCGTCTACCCCAGGGCAGGCAGCCACTTGAAATCTTAAGGAAACCTGTGTTAGTCAAGCCACCTTTTCAATTCCTAGCAATATTGTTAGAACATTTTGTGTATGTTTATTATACGAGTTCTGTATTACAAGGGCATTCCATGAGGGCATTTCATGAGGGAGTCAATCATAATGGTCCGAGTGCACTTTGACTAGCAATCATGCATCATGTCGGTTGGAAGTTCAACCAATTGAGACTGATGTTTATAAGTGTACATTACTGATTATTGTTGACAACGCTATATGTTTTTGCCCCCCTAGCTCAAGTTCAACCGAGGCAAATCTGGAAAAGATCCATTGAACTGGCATAAACAAAAAAGGTCCGCCCACGTAGAACTTGTTTTTACGGATTTTAATGGGATTGCCACATAAACTAATAGATTCCTCATGTGGTGTGTACCATTTCACGCATGTTTCAGATTCTGAATTGCGCGAAGTTACTTTAGATGTTCCAGACTCATTCGCTGAAGCTTTTGAGTATCTTTTTCTTTGATGTCTTTCAAAGGTTGAACGTGATACGAGATCATCGCAATGAGGGCAATAGAAATAACCATTAGCTTCATCGCGCTCCATGATATCTCAGTACGACGAAATAGCGGCAGCAAATGCAAGTCGATGGTATTTGCTTTGATTTAAACTGAACCCGCCAGTAATAATTAATCAGCTTTACCTATAGTGAATATAAATACGGCTTGCACTATCAGTTGTGCTGCCGCACCGAGCATTCTCCAGATTTAGACGCCTGCGGTTAAAGGTCCCTAAAGGTTAACAAAGAGCCATTAAAGATCAAGTTTCCTTTACTAGCTTTAATGTTCTAATTAAAGATAACAAAAGATCAGGTTTAAATTTAATCTGACTTTAATCCCAAATTAAAGACGTCAAAATCTAAGAGTTTATTTTCATCATTTTGGATAGAGAAAAAGACCACTAAAAGGATGCTTAAAGATTGGTGTTCTTAAAGTTTAACATAAGGGTAATTAAAGATTCATTAAAGGTCGATTTAACCTTTTGGAACTTTAATGTCACAATTAAAGGTAATTAAAGATCAAGTTAACCTTTTGGTAAGCTTTAATTTTTTCCTAATGACACCAAAATCTAAAGATCCGTCCTGTGTATGGGCACATAGTCCACACCTATGGGCACATAGTCCACACGTATGGGTACATAGTCCACAGGTACTCAGACGACCGGGACGACTGAGGCGATGTTTTGCTCAGTTTCAACACGTGAAATGATTTTATATTGCCAAATGAGTGATGGCTGAAATGTTAAAAAAATGTCTCAGGGCATTACTGGGGGCATTATATGCCTTTTTGTGTTATTTCCTTGGTTGACAATCTGTTAAAAGCCATGGGGCGTTTATTCGTTTTCAACTAGAGTAAATAGAAGGTTACCTAGAGTAATTCAAAGGTTAACAGCTTCGAAAGGAAGCGACACCGTTGTATTCCTTGGCAAGTATGTTAAGATTCTATACTTGCGGTTCACGATAAATTGTGTTCGTTCGAAATTCGTTTCTGTCTCAGTAACGTAACAATTGATCAATATTTTGATCTCATTTTAAACCTGCAACGGAAATGATTCACTTACGTTTACCTTGGCGATCAACTCTTCTTATTTCTGCTTTCTTCGATGCATCTGCGAAATATTAAAACAACACACATGCCTAGTCAGTCAATTATTTACCGCTAACGTTTGCCCGCTATGAATTATGGGTATTTTTAGAGCAAATTGTGAAGGGAAGGAATACATTCTGTCTTCAGAGGGATTTCATTAACACTCCAGCGACTCAAAAATCACAGCCAAAAACTTCGCGTGCCGTTAATTTTAAATCCGAAACTCACAGAATTGTACCTTTTGGCTCGCTGGATTGTCTTCACCGTGTGCAGAGCAAGGCCGAAACGTTACGCACCACCAAAGAGGTCTTTCTTTTATGGTCTCACGTCGGTTCATCGACCCGATTGCACCTCATTAAGCTTTCTCGTACTTAGATGATGTACCAGGCACTCTGCAAACGGCGGATTTTGTCAAATTTCAGCCTCTGAGCCGTGATTCAACCTATTGGTTTGCACGCAGCTCTGATCGAAACGTTTTGCAGATTCGTACATAACGTTCGAAAAGAGGACGCCTTCTGCGCAGGCTCATGCCTTAAAAATCTCATGCCCAGTACTTCGCGGACAACGGAAGCCGAAGTAACGCAATATTATTGCAACGCAAACTGACAATGCACGAATCCTTTCAAAAAACTTCTATGGGTACATAGTCCACACGTATGGGTACATAGTCCACACGTATGGGCACATTGTCCACACCTATGGGCACATTGTCCACACCTATGGGCACATAGTCCACACGTATGGGTACATAGTCCACAGGTACTCAGATGACCGGGACGACTGAGGCGATGTTTTGCTCAGTTTCAACACGTGAAATGATTTTATATTGCCAAATGAGTGATGGCTGAAATGTTAAAAAAATGTCTCAGGGCATTGCTGGGGGCATTATATGCCTTTTTGTGTTATTTCCTTGGTTGACAATCTGTTAAAAGCCATGGGGCGTTTATTCGTTTTCAACTAGAGTAAATAGAAGGTTACCTAGAGTAATTCAAAGGTTAACAGCTTCGAAAGGAAGCGACACCGTTGTATTCCTTGACAAGTATGTTAAGATTCTATACTCGCGGTTCACGATAAATTGTGTTCGTTCGAAATTCGTTTCTGTCTCAGTAACGTAACAATTGATCAATATTTTGATCTCATTTTAAACCTGCAACGGAAATGATTCACTTACGTTTACCTTGGCGATCAACTCTTCTTATTTCTGCTTTCTTCGATGCATCTGCGAAATATTAAAACAACACACATGCCTAGTCAGTCAATTATTTACCGCTAACGTTTGCCCGCTATGAATTATGGGTATTGTTAGAGCAAATTGTGAAGGGAAGGAATACATTCTGTCTTCAGAGGGACTTCATTAACACTCCAGCGACTCAAAAATCACAGCCAAAAACTTCGCGTGCCGTTAATTTTAAATCCGAAACTCACAGAATTGTACCTTTTGGCTCGCTGGATTGTCTTCACCGTGTGCAGAGCAAGGCCGAAACGTAACGCACCACCAAAGAGGTCTTTCTTTTATGGTCTCACGTCGGTTCATCGACCCGATTGCACCTCATTAAGCTTTCTCGTACTTAGATGATGTACCAGGCACTCTGCAAACGGCGGATTTTGTCAAATTTCAGCCTCTGAGCCGTGATTCAACCTATTGGTTTGCACGCAGCTCTGATCCAAACGTTTTGCAGATTCGTACATAACGTTCAAAAAGAGGACGCTTTCTGCGCAGGCTCATGCCTTAAAAATCTGATGCCCAGTACTTCGCGGACAACGGAAGCCGAAGTAACGCAATATTATTGCAACGCAAACTGACAATGCACAAATCCTTTCAAAAAACTTCTATGGGTACATAGTCCACACGTATGGGTACATAGTCCACACGTATGGGCACATTGTCCACACCTATGGGCACATTTTCCACACCTATGGGCACATTGTCCACACCTATGGGCACATAGTCCACACGTATGGGTACATAGTCCACAGGTACTCAGACGACCGGGACGACTGAGGCGATGTTTTGCTCAGTTTCAACACGTGAAATGATTTTATATTGCCAAATGAGTGATGGCTGAAATGTTAAAAAAATGTCTCAGGGCATTACTGGGGGCATTATATGCCTTGTTGTGTTATTTCCTTGGTTGACAATCTGTTAAAAGCCATGGGGCGTTTATTCGTTTTCAACTAGAGTAAATAGAAGGTTACCTAGAGTAATTCAAAGGTTAACAGCTTCGAAAGGAAGCGACACCGTTGTATTCCTTGACAAGTATGTTAAGATTCTATACTCGCGGTTCACGATAAATTGTGTTCGTTCGAAATTCGTTTCTGTCTCAGTAACGTAACAATTGATCAATATTTTGATCTCATTTTAAACCTGCAACGGAAATGATTCACTTACGTTTACCTTGGCGATCAACTCTTCTTATTTCTGCTTTCTTCGATGCATCTGCGAAATATTAAAACAACACACATGCCTAGTCAGTCAATTATTTACCGCTAACGTTTGCCCGCTATGAATTATGGGTATTGTTAGAGCAAATTGTGAAGGGAAGGAATACATTCTGTCTTCAGAGGGATTTCATTAACACTCCAGCGACTCAGAAATCACAGCCAAAAACTTCGCGTGCCGTTAATTTTAAATCCGAAACTCACAGAATTGTACCTTTTGGCTCGCTGGATTGTCTTCACCGTGTGCAGAGCAAGGCCGAAACGTTACGCACCACCAAAGAGGTCTTTCTTTTATGGTCTCACGTCGGTTCATCGACCCGATTGCACCTCATTAAGCTTTCTCGTACTTAGATGATGTACCAGGCACTCTGCAAACGGCGGATTTTGTCAAATTTCAGCCTCTGAGCCGTGATTCAACCTATTGGTTTGCACGCAGCTCTGATCGAAACGTTTTGCAGATTCGTACATAACGTTCGAAAAGAGGACGCCTTCTGCGCAGGCTCATGCCTTAAAAATCTCATGCCCAGTACTTCGCGGACAACGGAAGCCGAAGTAACGCAATATTATTGCAACGCAAACTGACAATGCACGAATCCTTTCAAAAAACTTCTATGGGTACATAGTCCACACGTATGGGTACATAGTCCACACGTATGGGCACATTGTCCACACCTATGGGCACATTGTCCACACCTATGGGCACATAGTCCACACGTATGGGTACATAGTCCACAGGTACTCAGATGACCGGGACGACTGAGGCGATGTTTTGCTCAGTTTCAACACGTGAAATGATTTTATATTGCCAAATGAGTGATGGCTGAAATGTTAAAAAAATGTCTCAGGGCATTACTGGGGGCATTATATGCCTTTTTGTGTTATTTCCTTGGTTGACAATCTGTTAAAAGCCATGGGGCGTTTATTCGTTTTCAACTAGAGTAAATAGAAGGTTACCTAGAGTAATTCAAAGGTTAACAGCTTCGAAAGGAAGCGACACCGTTGTATTCCTTGACAAGTATGTTAAGATTCTATACTCGCGGTTCACGATAAATTGTGTTCGTTCGAAATTCGTTTCTGTCTCAGTAACGTAACAATTGATCAATATTTTGATCTCATTTTAAACCTGCAACGGAAATGATTCACTTACGTTTACCTTGGCGATCAACTCTTCTTATTTCTGCTTTCTTCGATGCATCTGCGAAATATTAAAACAACACACATGCCTAGTCAGTCAATTATTTACCGCTAACGTTTGCCCGCTATGAATTATGGGTATTGTTAGAGCAAATTGTGAAGGGAAGGAATACATTCTGTCTTCAGAGGGATTTCATTAACACTCCAGCGACTCAAAAATCACAGCCAAAAACTTCGCGTGCCGTTAATTTTAAATCCGAAACTCACAGAATTGTACCTTTTGGCTCGCTGGATTGTCTTCACCGTGTGCAGAGCAAGGCCGAAACGTTACGCACCACCAAAGAGGTCTTTCTTTTATGGTCTCACGTCGGTTCATCGACCCGATTGCACCTCATTAAGCTTTCTCGTACTTAGATGATGTACCAGGCACTCTGCAAACGGCGGATTTTGTCAAATTTCAGCCTCTGAGCCGTGATTCAACCTATTGGTTTGCACGCAGCTCTGATCGAAACGTTTTGCAGATTCGTACATAACGTTCGAAAAGAGGACGCTTTCTGCGCAGGCTCATGCCTTAAAAATCTGATGCCCAGTACTTCGCGGACAACGGAAGCCGAAGTAACGCAATATTATTGCAACGCAAACTGACAATGCACGAATCCTTTCAAAAAACTTCTATGGGTACATAGTCCACACGTATGGGTACATAGTCCACACGTATGGGCACATTGTCCACACCTATGGGCACATTTTCCACACCTATGGGCACATTGTCCACACCTATGGGCACATTGTCCACACCTATGGGCACATTGTCCACACCTATGGGCACATAGTCCACAGGTACTCAGGCGACTGGGACGACTGAGGCGATGTTTTGCTCAGTTTCAACACGTGAAATTCTTTTATATTGCCAAATGAGTGATGGCTGAAATGTTAAAAAAATGTCTCAGGGCATTACTAGGCATTATATGCCTTTTTGTGTTATTTCCTTGGTTGACAATCTGTTAAAAGCCATGGGGCGTTTATTCGTTTTTAACTAGGGTAAATAGAAGGTTAACTAGAGTAATTCAAAGTTTAACAGCTTCGAAAGGAAGCGACACCGTTGTATTCTTTGACAAGTATGTTAAGATTCTATACTCGCGGTTCACGATAAATTGTGTTCGTTCGAAATTCGTTTCTGTCTCAGTAGCGTAACAATTGATCAATATTTTGATCTCAATTTAAACCTGCAACGGAAATGATTCACTTACGTTTACCTTGACGATCAACTCTTCTTATTTCTGCTTTCTTCGATGCATCTGCGAAATATTAAAACAACACACATGCCTAGTCAGTCAATTATTTACCGCTAACGTTTGCCCGCTATGAATTATGGGTATTTTTAGAGCAAATTGTGAAGGGAAGGAATACATTCTGTCTTCAGAGGGATTTCATTAACACTCCAGCGACTCAAAAATCACAGCCAAAAACTTCGCGTGCCGTTAATTTTAAATCCGAAACTCACAGAATTGTACCTTTTGGCTCGCTGGATTGTCTTCACCGTGTGCAGAGCAAGGACGAAACGTTACGCACCACCACCATCACTCCCTGCATGTAAAAGTTGAAAATGTGTGAAGACGTGACCTTTCTTTGAAAATTATCATACTTGGCATAGAATCTGATACGCTGATTCTGAGCCTTCGGGGGGTGTGTGTTGGGGGGGGGGGAGGGGCTACCTTTGTTACAGCCGTCTACCCCAGGGCAGGCAGCCACTTGAAATCTTAAGGAAACCTGTGTTAGTCAAGCCACCTTTTCAATTCCTAGCAATATTGTTAGAACATTTTGTGTATGTTTATTATACGAGTTCTGTATTACAAGGGCATTCCATGAGGGCATTTCATGAGGGAGTCAATCATAATGGTCCGAGTGCACTTTGACTAGCAATCATGCATCATGTCGGTTGGAAGTTCAACCAATTGAGACTGATGTTTATAAGTGTACATTACTGATTATTGTTGACAACGCTATATGTTTTTGCCCCCCTAGCTCAAGTTCAACCGAGGCAAATCTGGAAAAGATCCATTGAACTGGCATAAACAAAAAGGTCCGCCCACGTAGAACTTGTTTTTACGGATTTTAATGGGATTGCCACATAAACTAATAGATTCCTCATGT
>JAJGOT010001331.1:0-27430 GCA_022457155.1 Cladopsammia gracilis | reverse complement strand
GTGAAAAAGAACAAGAAGATAAAAAGACCAATCAAGTTTCGCGATTTGGATTCATCAGCAGTGCACACGGATTGGTTGGAAAAAGAATGAATGGAAAGAAAATGAGTTCGTCAAGTCAATCTGTGAGTGAGAGTGGAAGTGAGAGTGAAATTGATTCTGTTGAACTTTTGTTTGAATCGTTTGTGAATTTAGAAGAACAAGTTAAGCTGCTTGCTATAGAGAAAAAAAACAAAATTTTGTGTGGGAGAAATTAGTAGAGTTGATTCCATATTGGTGTGACAAACAAATGAGTGAAACTATCAATCAATGGAAGGAAAAAGTGAAAGTGTGCTTTGATGAGTGAGTGAGGAAAACAATTTTATAGAAATGATTTTCTGCTGAAAGAGGTGCGTTGAAGGGGAAGGAGGAGGGGAATGGTTGTGTTAAATTTGAACAAGTGAAATTGTGAAACCTACGTGGGGAATGAGGGTAAGTTTGAAAGGTGAGAGAAGGAGGAGTTGTGCTGAAATGAGGAGAAAAATGATGAAAAAAGTTTGTGCTAAAAGTGGAATATCCTCATCAGTGTATGAAAACCTAAGGTAAGGTTGGAAACAAATTCGCCAGAACCCCCATATACCAACTACTGACGATTTTGAGGTCTGGTGAGCTCAAAAGTGAGATTTTGCAAAACTTGCTCCGCAGGCCCGAAACGCACGTTTTGTTCATTTTTCATAGAAATGCACTGTTTTCGCTTTTTTGCGATGATTTGAGGTCAGACGACATTTTGAGATCTGGTGAGCTCAAAAGTGAGATTTTGCAAAACTTGCTCCGCACAGCCCGAAACGCACGTTTTGTACATTTTTCATAGAAATGCACTGTTTTCGCATTTTTGCGATGATTTGAGGCCAGTTCGACGATTTTAAGATCTGATGTGCTAAAAAGTGAGATTTTGGCAAAACTTGCTCCGCACGGCCCGAAACGTACGTTTTGTGCATTTTTCATAGAAATGCACTGTTTTCGCTTTTTGGAGATGATTTGAGACCAGTTCGACGATTTTGAGATCTGGTGAGCTCAAAAGTGAGATTTTGCCAAAACTTGCTCCGCATGGCCCGAAACGCACGTTTTGTGCATTTTTCATAGACATGCACTGTTTTCGCTTTTTTGCGATGATTTGAGACCAGAACGACGATTTTGAGATCTGGTGAGCTCAAAAGTGAGATTTTGCCAAAACTTGATCTGCACCGCCCGAAACGCACGTTTTGTGCATTTTTCATAGAAATGCACTGTTTCGCGTTTTGGAGATGATTTTAGACCAGAACGACGATTTTGAGATCTGGTGAGCTCAAAAGTGAGATTTTGCCAAAACTTGCTCCGCACGGTCCGAAACGAACGTTTTGTACATTTTTCATAGAAATGCACTGTTTTCGCTTTTTGGAGATGATTTGAGACCAGAACGACGATTTTGAGATCTGGTGAGCTCAAAAGTGAGATTTTGCCAAAACTTGCTCCGCACGGTCCGAAACGCACGTTTTGTGCATTTTTCATAGAAATGCACTGTTTTCGCTTTTTGGAGATGATTTGAGACCAGTTCGACGATTTTGAGATCTGGTGAGCTCAAAAGTGAGATTTTGCCAAAACTTGCTCTGCACGGCCCAAAACGCACGTTTTGTGCATTTTTCATAGAAATGCACTGTTTTCGCTTTTTTGCGATGATTTGAGGTCAGGACGACCATTTTGAGATCTGGTGAGCTCAAAAGTGAAATTTTGGCAAAACTTGCTCCGCACAGCCCGAAACGCACGTTTTGTACATTTTTCATAGAAATGCACTGTTTTCGCTTTTTCGCCATGATTTGAGGCCAGTACGACGATTTTAAGATCTGGTGTGCTAAAATTGAGATTTTGGCAAAACTTGCTCCGCACGGCCCGAAACGTACGTTTTGTGCATTTTTCATAGAAATGCACTGTTTTCGCTTTTTGGAGATGATTTGAGACCAGTTCGACGATTTTGAGATCTGGTGAGCTCAAAAGTGAGATTTTGGCAAAACTTGCTTCGCACGGCCCGAAAGGTACGTTTTGTGCATTTTTCATAGAAATGCACTGTTTTCGCCTTTTGGAGATGATTTGAGACCAGTTCGACGATTTTGAGATCTGGTGAGCTCAAAAGTGAGATTTTGCCAAAACTTGCTCCGCATGGCCCGAAACGCACGTTTTGTGCATTTTTCATAGAAATGCACTGTTTTCGCTTTTTTGCGATGATTTGAGACCAGAACGACGATTTTGAGATCTGGTGAGCTCAAAAGTGAGATTTTGCCAAAACTTGCTCCGCACGGTCCAAAACGCACGTTTTGTGCATTTTTTATAGAAATGCACTGTTTTCGCTTTTTTGCGATGATTTGAGACCAGTTCGACGATTTTGAGATCTGGTGATCTCAAAAGTGACATTTTGCCAAAACTTGCTCTGCACAGCTCGAAACGCACGTTTTGTGCATTTTTCATAGAAATGCACTTTTTTCGCTTTTTTGCGATGATTTGAGGTCAAGACGACCATTTTGAGATCTGGTGAGCCCAAAAGTGAGATTTTGGGAAAACTTACTCCGCACAGCCCGAAACGCACGTTTTGTACATTTTTCATAGAAATGCACTGTTTTCGCTTTTTTGCGATGATTTGAGGCCAGTACGACGATTTTAAGATCTGGTGTGCTAAAAAGTGAGATTTTGGCAAAACTTGCTCCGCACGGCCCGAAACGTACGTTTTGTGCATTTTTCATAGAAATGCACTCTTTCGCGTTTTGGAGATGATTTTAGACCAGAACGAAGATTTTGAGATCTGGAGAGCTCAAAAGTGAAATTTTGGCAAAACTTGCTCCGCACAGCCCGAAACGCACGTTTTGTACATTTTTCATAGAAATGCACTGTTTTCGCTTTTTCGCCATGATTTGAGGCCAGTTCGACGATTTTGAGATCTGGTGAGCTCAAAAGTGAGATTTTGCCAAAACTTGCTCCGCATGGCCCGAAACGCACGTTTTGTGCATTTTTCATAGAAATGCACTGTTTTCGCTTTTTTGCGATGATTTGAGGTCAAGACGACCATTTTGAGATCTGGTGAGCTCAAAAGTGAGATTTTGGCAAAACTTGCTCCGCACAGCCCGAAACGCACGTTTTGTACATTTTTCATAGAAATGCACTGTTTTCGCTTTTTTGCGATGATTTGAGGCCAGTACGACGATTTTAAGATCTGATGTGCTAAAAAGTGAGATTTTGGCAAAACTTGCTCCGCACGGCCCGAAATGACGTTTTGTGCATTTTTCATAGAAATGCACTGTTTTCGCTTTTTTGCGATGAATTGAGACCAGAACGACGATAGTAGTTGGTATATGGGGGTTTTGGCGAATTTTTTTCCAACCTTACCTTAGGTTTTCACACACTGATCAATTGAGGAAATTCCACTTTTAGCACAAACTTTTTTCATCATTTTTCTCCTCATTTCAGCACAACTCCTCCTTCTCTCACCTTTCAAACTTACCCTCATTCCCCACGTAGTATTCACAATTTCAGTTGTTCAAATTTTACACAACCATTCCCCTCCTCTTTCCCCTCCAACGCACCCCTTTCAGCAGAAAATCATTTCTATGAAATTGTTTTCTCTTCACTCATCAAAGCTTGCATACTCACCATAGCGTTTAACATTCATTGCTTTCAGTTCCTCTTCTGACATATGATATTTCTTTGTCAAAAATAACATTTCCACAGCTGTTCCAGCTTTTTCCTTCTTCTTCATGAATCTCACAATTTGTTTTCTTTTCTTTTCAAGCAGTTCAGCTTTCACATCTTCATCGGTTTTCATTTCTTTTCCACTTTTCTCTTTTTCTTTCTTTTGCTTTTCTTCCACTTCATAATGCCCCCAAGCCCTTGTTGACACACCATCTTCACGCACAAACCTCTTGTCATCATTTGCACTCAAAGCTATTTTGTTCACTGTCAACGTTGAAATCTCATGCTTTTCACTCCGGAGACAATTCATTTTCCTCATCTGTGAATCACCACTCATCAAACATTCCACATAATCTGCATGAGTGATTCTTTTCTCCGCAACTTTCTTCACCACTCCTTTGCACTTTTTAATTTCTCCTCCTCCTTGCACCAGGAAGGAATAGCACTTTGCTCGCAACGCCGCAAAATCCACAATTTGTTTTCCATTTGTTTCATCTTTCATAAACCCAAGATCTTTTTTATACCTCAACTCAATTGTTCCATCTTTTACTTTGGGGTGATCTTCTTTAAATCCTGAAGTATCAAAATATTTTTCTACATCTCCAGCAATATCCTCAAACAAATCATCTGTTTTAATCTCATACAACAGGGAATCAGTATCTGTGAAACACAATTGTGTTTCTTTCCACTTTTTCTTCACATAGTTATAGTGAAAGTCATACATCAATGTCTTGGAAATGTCCAAAATAGCTTGACCCACATAAACTGGTTTATCAAACTTCATCTTGGTTCTTTTCATGTGAACTGCCACCAAATCTTCATCAAATATGGTTGTATACAGTCAACTTCGCATATTGTCTCTCATAATTCACTAAATAAATATCTTTTCTTTTCCTGATGTTTTCTATTGTTTTCCCATACACAGAATTGTTCATCAACTTGAAAAACTCCTTCTCAAAATTATTTTGACAATTTTTTCTCAACGCTGCATTGCATTCAATGAACTCTTTCATCCAACATTCTTCCTTAAATTTCACACCTCTCCACACTTTCTTCAGCACACAACCTAATTCCAAAGCTTGTTTCAAAATACTATAATGTACAATCATTCCTCTCTTATTCCACAAGTTTGGAATGAGCTTCTCAACTCCATTATTTCTTATTCTTTCTGGCAAAGGTGGAAAATCATTGAACTTGTCATGCAGATCTTTTGGAATATCCACATCCACTTCAACCACACAAGGAATTTCTATCCACTTCTCCAAGTCTTCTTCACTCATCCACTCGAATGCTCCAACTGGCAAGGGTTTTGTCATTGCCCATCCATAAAGGCTATTTGCATCCCAATATGGGAGAAACTTTGACTCTTTCTTTGGATCAAAATCATCTCCCATATACTTATTGTTTGCTTGCGTTCTTCTATGAAATATCGTGGAAACTCCTCCACGGACTCCACCTTCAAAGAACAGCAACATGTCTGGGTCTGTCAGCAGTTCCAATTCAACTCTTCTTTTCTCCACCGTTGCATCTGCCATTTCAACTTTTACTCCTTTTGTCTTCAAGGCAGCATCCCAAGCCAGCCCAGGTGATGTATAAAACCAAGCTGGATCCAAGTCATAGTGTTTTCGACAAATTTTCCTGAATCCTTCAAACACATCAGCTAACAATGAAACATCTGACAACAAATAGAAATCGTGAAAATCTCCCATATTTTGCATTTTCCTTTCTAACCAAACTTTCCTTGCATGATCCATATCTTCCTTGCTCACTCCTTCTCCAGTTAACTGGGAAAAGAATGCATCTTCTTCCGGCAAACTTTCTTCTTGAAACTTTTTCACAGAATTTAACCACTCATTTGGAAATATTCCTTTTTGCCTTGCTAATCCCCAATCTTTCCCAAATACACGTTTTGTTTCAATCAACTCTTCATCAGTCAAATTATTCACTAAATCTCTCAATGCATGTGACATGAATCCAAAGGAATCCAGAAATCGTATCTCATGCCAATCTATTCTCGTTTTCCCATTCTCATCTTTCCATCTTCCCATCTCTATCTTCTTCGTGAAAGAAATGAATTTTTCTTCAGTATTTGGTAAACATGTGATATCTCCTGGAATTCTTCCCAATGCTTTCACAATGAAATGCGCATCATAGCTTTTCAAGTTGTGGAAAAATACACGTGGGTGAATTTTGGCTTTCTACACTGGAGGTTGCATGTTTCATGCGCTGCACCTCTGAATTCCCCTGTGAAGTGACAATGATCTCTAACAATTTTGTCACTTGCCACAAATTCTTCTTCACACAACCAACAAATTTTTGCTTTTTCAAATATTTTTCGTTCTTCCTCCCCAAAAATCATCTTCTTGGGAAATTTCACTTCGTCTTGAATTCCCTGCACAACCTCAACCAAATCTTTCACAAATTGATCTTCAACATCTTCTTCATCCGTTTCAGCTCTAAAGATAATTGGGTCTCGTTCCACAACATCACTCACCACATGAAATGCATATGAAACTGGAATGTGTTTCTGAAATTTTTCTGTGAAAGAAAACTCATCCGATTGTTTCTTTCTTTCTATTGGAACTAATCTTGCCTCAAAATCAGCATATATTGCAAATGGATGCTTTTGCTTTCTTTGAAAATTCTCCCCCTTCACCGAACTTCCCTCTTTTGGCATATCAATTCTGACAGATTCAAACTGGGAACAAGCTTTTTCATGCAATGCTAGTTTCTGAGCAGAACCAAAGAAATTCAAACATCTTCTGCATCAATGAACACTTTGTTTATGCTTGGTGACTTGCACATGCACCAGTGAGTTGATATTCTTAATCAAGCAATAATGAGTCTTTGGTTGAATCTTTTGCCCAAGTTTTCTTTCTTCACCTTCTTTTAACTTGGGTAGTTTATGCAACAGCAACAAATCCACAGGTTTTCCTCCTTCCACTTCTGACTGTCTCAACGGCACAACTTCATTTTCCCACCCAAACACCCAAACACCCAAACAGCAATTCCTGGATTGTTTCTTTCAAATTTTGCAATGTTATCAAGTTTGACTGGAAATGAAACTCCCTCCCAATCAATCTTCTCACTTTGCTTTCTCAGAAGCTTTGTAACTTGTTCCTCATCCCTTTCAACTGAATTCAAAGCTCGTGTCACACACCACTTGAAACATTGCTCATCTTTATTCTTCATATTCACAATCACCTTCTTATTCTGAAGTGTTTTAGGAAGTTGAAACCACCTTCTTCCTCTCAGCGGTCGAAATCTCACAAAGAAATTCGACAATTCTTCAAATCTCAGAAACTGCCAGTTGCTGCCTTTCCTTAAAAAGTTCGCAAAATTCTCTTGAACCCTTTCAGTCATTCGAGTGAATAATTTTCTCACATCACTTCCTTCTAAAATCGTTTCAACTTCGGAGTGAAAGTCAGCGCTTATAATGTCAGTTTCTCCAGTTGCCATATTTGCTTTCTGCATCAAACATTTCAAAACAAACTTGACTTCATTTCTCACATTCTCCTTCAACAACTTTTCCACGTCCAGTTGCACAATTTCAAACATATCTTGAGGAGTTCCACCAAATCCTTCACCAAATGGATTCTTCTTTTCATCTTCCCATCTATCAGATATTTCTTCACTATTCAATATCACAAATTCTCTCGCAAACTCTTTTAACGCAGCTTGTCGTTTCACAAACATTGGCTTCAATTCCATTCCTCTCAAAACAGCGAGATTTTGACGAATTTCTTTCTTTCTATCCACATTTCTCGCAAGACGCAAGACTTTCTCCAATCCTCTTTCTCTCCAACGTTTTTCCAGGAGATGGATATGTTTTGGAGGTAAATTTCTCATTCGCCTCTCGCTTCGCAGCGCTTCGCTTGCTCGCTCTGCTCGCTTCACTCGCCTTGATTCCCAATCTAAAAATTCCAACATTTCACTTTTTTTCCGAATATGTTCCCATCCTTCCAAACCAAATTTCAAAGCAACTGATCTCATTTGTTTCAAACTCAAACTATTCATTTTCTTTCAAATTTTATTTTTCAAAGAAAATGAAGTTTTCAATTCAGGAGGTTGGCAAAGAAAAACAATTTTTCATTACTTTCAAAGATGCGAATGAACAAACAGGCATTCCATCTTCTCACATTCTCGATGTCCTCAAAAGAGAAAATCCAAACTATAGAAGAAGATCCGATGGGCAAAGATTTATCATTCAAAAAGAAGAATCAACTCCATTTGCCCAGATTGATGGTGAAGATTTTTTCTCCATTGAACAGATTGAAGCAAAGTTTGGAATCACGCGAACGCTTTTCGCAAATCAACTCCTCAGAAAGAAAAAGCATTTCCTTGATCAGCATGATTTATCACATCAAGTGAATTGGTTATCGGAGGATTTAGAGAAATGTATTGATCGAATGAAGAGGTTGAAGATGATGGCTAAAATACAGCGGGAGAAGGGCGCAAAAGTGGCTGAGTTGGATGATAGAAAAAGAACGAAGGGAATTTATTATTTACCTATTGAACAACCATGAAGTGTTTCATTTCCATTGGAAACGAAATCAACCTCTTCCACATATGACAGTCTCCAACCCATTTGGGAACAAGAAGTTATCCAGATCAGTCAATTCTCGCGGCCATTGTGCTGCCCAAGATCGTATCAACACCATTCGTTGTGGATCACCCATGGTCAACTCTTCCAACTCTCGCCATCGTTCCACCAAAGTCACAACAGGATTTCTACGCATTTCTAATTCACAATCTTCAAAATCTTCTCCCAAGAGATTTGCCAATTCAATTTGGCGTTCATCCCATGGAATCTCTTGGGAGATTGGCGAAACAGATTCAACATCTTCAATTCGCAGAAAATTTTCATTCAAGTTTCTCATTTTCTTTGAAAAATAAAATTTATAAGAAAAATGAATTTCAAACAAGTTGACCTCGCGAGAATCTCATCTGGCAAACCAAAAAGAATCAAATTCAGTTTCATCGTTCCCCTGCAATGGGTGGATGGAAAACCATTGCAAATCCTTTTCAAGCAAGTTCAAATGAAAAACTTCGAAAACAAAGACTGGAAAACCAAAAATCTCCAAATCAAACTCAACGAAGAAGATCTTCACCTCATGAAGAAAATCAAAACCAAGATGATTGGTCAAGCACTCGATAAAAGATCTAAACTATCCGAAATGGGTGCACGAAGTGATTTCCGTGTGCAAACTTCTGGCAGATGGAAATCTTTGGGGGAAAGTTGATTGGCAAACAAAATTTTGGAAACAAACTGATGCAACTCACAAAACCAAATTCCATCCCAACTTTGACACAATGCAGGGAGATGTGTTTGTGACTTTCAAACAAATCTTCTTGGGTTCACGACGCGCAGTCACATGCATTGTTGATGAAGTACTTGTTTCACAAGTTGTCACAACTCCAAGTTTATTCGATGAATATGAAACCGTTGACGAGTGAGCGAAGCGAGCCATGAAGACTAAATAATTTCAAACACCAAACTCAAAACAACCACATCATCTCTTCCCAACTTCACACCTTTCTGAACTAAGAAATTCACAGTTTTCATTTTTGGCACAGTCACACCATTTCCAACAGCATATTCAAATTTGACTCCCCTTCCACCAGGCCAATTCACTGGATATCTGTCTCCCTCCAATCCGACATTCACATCCACTCTGGATGCCAATGAATGATTCATATGTGCCATAGCTGCTCCCACGATTTTCACATCCATGGGGAAAAACAAATAATTGTTCACACCAAACAGGAAAAAGTTTGAGTTGTCACTGATGCGGAAGTGACCAAACACACAAAATTTGTTTCCAATGATTTTGTGGCCATTCATGTCCAAGTTGGCTTCCATGACCATTTTCTCATTCTCAAATGAAAACGGGGAATCGAAAACAGAAGATTGAACATCCGAAACATCTCCCTTCACACCATTGACAATCAAATGCGCATCCTGCTTCACTGGATCAGAAGCACTTCCCGTCCAATGCATGTCAACCATCAAATATTCTGGAGGTGAAATCCGCCATTTGTGCACGTGCACGATTAACCGGATCATTGGTTGCACCGGTGCATCTCCTGAAAATGTTTTGCTTGCTTGCCGTTTCACGTTCAAAGCTGTCGACACACAATTCACAGTTGCACCTGTCATCTTGGATGGGAAAAATTCCAAGCACATTGTGAACTCTTCCTCAGGAAGCATGAAAAAGTTGAATCCAAGTCGACCGATGAAACGATTGTCAGCTTGCTTTGCGACTTTGAATGCATATGCCTTCTTGTTGAATTCATGCGGAGATCCCGCGAAATCATCAATTTCCACATCTGTGATGTTTGACTCAGAACTTGATTCATCCACATTGTTCATGAGATAGTGAAACACATTTGTTGCACCAACTGAGGTGATCTGGGATTGGTGAATCTGACTTCCGATGGCATCCACATCTGCCTTTGTCGCTGCATCATCTGCATCAGTTGGTGTTCCAACCTTTTTTATTTTCATCCCACCCATGTCGATTTCCCCACTCATTGTTCCACCAGATTTGGAGAGGCAAAGCGCTGTTTTCACATTCACGAAACTTTTCGTTGCAGCATCATCTGACTCAGTTGGTTCCCCGAGATTTGTGATTTTCTTCCCACCCATGTCACCAGCGAAACCCCTGGCGGCATCCACATAACCCTTCGTTGCAGCTTGCGCATCCATCGTCGGGTCATTCAAGTTGAAAATGTTGTGATGGCCCATATCCAAGTCAACTTCCATGGCGAAAATTTCATTCCGAGGCAAGAAAGTTCTTCGAATATCCTCAAATGGCATGAGCGTGTCATAATTTGTGCGATAGAAACTCCGATCATTCTGTTTCACATTGATCACATTGAAACTGTTTCAAATCTAAATCTTTTGTGACTTCATGGGTTGGAGGAGGTGCATCTGGGCGCCAGCTTTTCAAAGTGGACATGTTCACAGCGGATGAATCGTTGTTCCGATCAGTCCTCAAGTTATCAATTGACTGATTCTTTGCATCAAAGACATTTCCATTTGTGGTCAAAAACATGGATTTGGCGGAGAAGAGCGACATGGCATCGTTGTCTCCCGCTGTTTGAACGTTCAAGATGGCGTGATAATTTGCATCCAAGTGATCTGTCAAAACAATTCGATCTGCTTTGTTGGTTTTGGTTGACAAACGCACTTCCAGTTGATGCTTTGTGACTGCATCGGCATTCTCTGTTCCCTGTGCAAGATGGGACAACTTATGACCTTCAGCATTCCAATTTCCTTGAGAAAGTTGCATGCCTCCACTTGGTCCACGCTGTTCAAGAATTCGAAGTCGCATGAGAATCTCTGAGTCACTTTCCTCTGGTTTTTCATTGTAAATTCCCATTTTCATTCACCAAATGTAATTTCGTCGTGATCAACACCAAATCTTTCGCAAATCATCATGTGATGCGCTTTAATCACATTGTCAGACAAGCTTCGCCCCTTATAAAGCACAAAGAGTTGAACATCTCCATGAAGTGGAACGGTTGTGTTTGGATTTATGTCCCCAAAGACCATTGTGTTGGCTCCTGGGGAAGTAGATGCAGTGAAGTTTTTCAACTTTTTCCCATTCACCCAACAACTGCTGACAGGTTGAGATGAATTCGACACGATCCAGTGAATTGAAAGGCAATGCCAAGCATTGAGGATGGAAAGATCAGCTTTTGGAGGATAATTGCCAATCTCCTCGAAATCCTTTCCATCCACTCCAGAAATCACCAAATTTCCATTATCTTTGAAGCACACGAATTTATCCCATTCTCCGTTGTCGTGTCCAAACAAACCATTTCGAAGGTTATAATATGAACCATTGAATGAAGCAAGTCGGAACAAGATGAAAATGTTCACAATATCTGCAGCTCCACCCTGGGGATTGAGGTTAATGTCTGAAATCAACTTATCAATAACACCATCGAAAGTCGTGAAAAATCTTTTGGCATTTTTCTGCATCGACAGAAGTGGTCTTTCACTTTTTTCGCTTTGAGATGCATCAAGACCGGAGAGAGTGTGGTCAATCAACAACTTGATCTTTCTCGAGCCTCCCTTCTGTAACTCAACGTCCGATTGTCGATCAACTGAATAGAAACAGTCTGCATTTTCATTGATGAAGGCATCCACATAGGTTGAAGTTGCTGCGGAAAGAATTGACAAGAGCCCAGATTCCGCAACTGTCTTGTCCACATATTCCTTTGTCGCAACATCAAATTCATCCACGGGAGTGGAAAGATTTGTGATTTTATTCGTGTTCATATCCACATCTCCTGTGATTCAACCTCCAGGGAAAATTGAACTTGAATCCACATAGTGAATTGTGGCAAGTGTGTCAATCGACTTTTAAAGTGAGCGAAGCGAGTCCTGGAGCGATGCAATGTCTGAATTTTCCGCATCTTCCTTTGATTCATTTAAATGTCCCATTTTAAATCTCCTCATCAAAGTTTTTCAACAGCTTCTTTCGTGGTTGATCCACAAAGAGAAAGGAGAAATCATTTTTGGTTGCTTCAGTCAACTTGCTTGGATCTATCCCCAACTCATCAGCGATTCGTTTGCAATCTTTTGGGGGAAATCGGAATATGCAAAAATGGGAACAATTGTCTCTGATATCTTTCGGCACTTTGAAAAATCTTTGGGCAAGATAAATTATGCTGCAGTTGCAATGTCGCCCATTGAAGAACCAGTTGATCATTTCATCCTGATTCTTGTCACAGGCAAAGTCATCGAAAATCACAACTCGTTGACTTTCGGCATCTTGAAACAAATCTTTCAGCGGAACGCATTTGGAGAAAGGTGTGATAACTTCATAACCTGCAACTGGATTGGCGCGTGTTTGAAAATCCTTCAAAAGTCCCACATACTTATCTTGGTGAAGGTTCTTTGCGAAAAGAATGATTTCATCGAAGAAGAGAAGGTGATAGAGCATATTCAGAAGCACATTTGTCTTCCCACAATTGGAAGGCCCGCAGATAAGCATTCGGAAGGATTCACTTGGCATAGCGGGATGGATTTGTTGGAACGGGGGTTTGATTGATTCTGCTCCAGTTGATTGAGAGAGAAAGTCAAAGTTTGAGAAACGCATTTTTTGTCATATGAAAGAAAAATGTCGATAAAGAAATGGGCAGAACTTGCCTCTGTGAAAGAAGCAAAAGCTGACCAATCTCAAGGAATCTTGAATGCTTTCAAGCGGAGAAAGATTGAGGAAGAAATGAAGACAACTTCATATGAAAAGATGTTGAATCCCGTGACGAAGAAACTGGATGTTTTAAGTGTGGTTGAACCAGTTGGTTCTCATCAGAGTTCTCGTCAAAGTTCTCTCATGCCATCACTTTCACATTTCACCTTCCTCTTCGAGGCTCCCTTCAGTCGCTTCATCTTCACACAGCTCGCTTTCAAATTGGGGTGAAATGAGCCAGGCAGAGGGGGGCTGAGCTGAGCGAAGAAGATTTTGAAAGCCTTTCACCTTCTAATAAGCTACTTTATTATATTCGAAAAGATTATCCCATGGAACAAGCAATGGATTTAGCTTTTGGACCTTCAATTTCAACTCAGTCACACACTGAACCAATAATGACACAACCACCAGTTTGGGAACTAACTCCATCTCTAGCAAGTCCAACACCATCTGAACCAACTCTTCCAACTCTAGCTGAACCAACTCTAGCTGAACCAACTCTAGCTGAACCAACTGAACCAACTCTAGCTGAACCAAGTCAAAAAGAAGAGAAAGATGCCACCCAGAAGTGAAGAGTCAAATCTTTTGTCAACTATAAGCCGAATTATTACACAGTATGCAGATGATCCAACACATAAAGTAACCCTCAAATACATGGTAAGACAATTCCTGAACTGGAAAAAATAAGAAATGCCATTCGAACTGACAGAGCAAAACGAGCAGATGCAGGTGAAAAGATGGGGAAAAGGCAATTTGGCTTTAAAGGTTATGGACTTGAGGACACACTCCAGGACTCGCTTCGCTCGCTTCACTCACTCGACCCACTCATCAATAAACGGGAAGTGGGTTTGGGTTCCATCAAAGCTGGAAACACTTCACTGAAGTTGCGAAATGATCTCGGACATATTTTGAAAATTTTGCAGAAATCTGGAGTGATCTCAGCAAGTCAAGTGAAAAAACTATTGTCTCAAATAAAATGATTCCACTTTTGCTTGACTCACAACTCGCAAAACACCAACAGAGCAATCAATAATCGCATGATTTTGTGATTCGTTTTGATCCCCCGATTATGCTGGAGGAAGGGAAAAATCACGAAGCAGCTTTGAACAAACTCGTGACAATGAATTATTCATGGTATAATATTAGAAATAGCTTTGGCAACAACACTCTGAAATGGAAGACAACAAGTGAGAGTGCCTGGAAAACGATCACATTTGCTGATGGAATGTATGGCTATAAAACAATCAACGCTGTTCTCAAGAATCAAATTGGATCTGAAAAAGTGAACCTCTTCTTTGACAAAAGCATCTTCAGGACAGTCATGACACTGGACAACACAATTGAAATTGATTTGCAAAGTGGGGATTTTGCGAATTTGCTTGGATTTGAGAAAATGGTGTTGACTGGGGGAACAAACGTGTCCACAAATACCCCAAATATCACGCGTGGAGTGGACTGGGTCTATCTCCATTGCGATCTCATCTCCAGAAAAGTTGCAAATATAGGAAATGATGTGCTCTTTCCTTTGTCAACAACAATGCTTCACGTCAGTTATCCCTTTTCAGTTGAACCAATGAGGTTGGAATGGCATCCTGTGAACAAACGAATGATTCAATCAATTCGAGTTTATGTGACAGATGGACGAAACAATCCATTGGATATGAATGACATGGATATGGCTTTCACGCTGTATATTCGGGAAGCAGCCGAAGGGAGGGAAAGGGATGTGTGAATGAAAAAAATTCAATTAATTTCACAACTGTGAAGCGAGCCGCGAAGCGATCTCAAATTCATGATTGGGAAATTAATTGATTGAGTCGAATGAGAGCATTTTGAGAAACTTTGGGTTTTGGTTTGGGTTTCGGACGTACGGCTGGAGCGGGGAGTTGTGGAACAGATGGTTTCGCTGCTTTCCCTTTCAAAATCGTTTGAAGTTTGTCCCCAGCTTTCTTGACAATAACCTTTGACCCTGCATCCGCTGCTTTTTCAACTGATTTCTTGACCAACTGACTTGCTGCAGACTTAGCCAAGCCCAAAAGAGGTTTGCCAATTTTCATCAAACTGTCTCGAATGACTCCAGTTCCTTTGTGTTTCCAGGCATATTTCCCACGTTCTGGGATATAGATTTTTTCCATTCAGAGGGGTGGTTCATAATTTTGTTTATCAGAATAAAATGTTTAGATCGCCCGAATTTCTCGAAAAAGCACCTTCGTCAGATATCAATTGAATACTCCACTGACCTTCCCAGGAAATAACCAACATCAAGCAAAGGCAGGTTATAAATTCATGGTTGCTGACAGGAATAATTGGTATGATTGGTACAATGCCTATTTTCGCGTCAATTACACCTTTGAAGCTAGAGCAGATGGAGCAGCAATTGGAGCAACAACAAGAAGCTCCACCTTGAATAGTTCATTTTCACTGATCAAGAAATTGAAAGTGTCATCAAACGCTAAAACCCTTTATAATCTGGACAATGCACATAAAGCTGTTTTCATAAAGAATCTCCTGGAGTATTCGGATGATTATGCAAGAAGTGTCGCCAAGTCACAGTTTTGGTATTTGGATACAATAGATGGAACAGTTTTAGCTACGAACGATGGAATTCGAGCAAGAGAATTGTTGACGCAAGCAAGGAAATCAGTTGAAACTATCATTCCCCTCAACCGTTATGCTTTCTTTGAAACATTGGAAGATTCTCTCCTTCCACCAATGGCAATTGAATTTGAAATTGACTTGCAGGATGACGCAGAATTAATCTTCCAATATGGTAACACAAATCGACGCGTTGTTGTGAGAACGTTTGAATTGTGGGTGCCAAGGTTAACCTTTTCTCCAAAAGGCCAGTTGAAAATCAATGAAAATTTCTTGAAACCTAAAAAGTGGAGTTTTCTTCAGGAAACAATTCACCCCTCTTCAAGTCGAAGAGATGCAGATGGAATTTGGCAATTGTCTCCAGGTGTGAAAGATGCAAAGCATGTTTTCATCTGGATTCAAGAAACAAGAAAAAGTAATAATATAGAAGAAAATCCTTATATTTTCAACACATTTGATGTTGATGGTGGCGGTAATGGTGCCACACATCTTGCCAATTGTCGACTGCAATATGGACCAGAATTTTATCCAGAGATAGAATATGACGCAAATTTCAAGCTGAGAATTCTGGAGGATGCTTTGGATTATCGTTATCGCAAAAATGACTATAACACTGGAGTTCAATTGAATGTGGCAAATTTTTCAACTCTTTATCCACTGATCTATTTCGATTTGAGAGAAAACAAAAACAACTTGACAAACGATCCAAAACAGTTGGTTTTTCACTATCGTCTGAATCAAGCAGCGCAAGCTCAAGACTACACAATATATGCATTGGTTTTGAAGGAAAAAGAAGTGATCCTGGATGTTGTTGGAGGAGAACTTGTAGTTGTATAAGAAAATGACAACCTATTATAAAACTAAATTAAATTTCTCTCCAGGACAATTGAAGAAACTTGAAAAAGCTTTGGAAAGCAACCAAGCTGTGACTTTGAGATTGAAATTTGAGAATTTGACTGGAAACCATGACATCAACTTGACACAGACACAAATCAATCGAATTGAGAGAGCAAGACAAGCTGGGCGGGGAGTGGATTTGGTGATATCCAAATCACAAATTAGAAAAGCTATTGTCAGGGGAGGGAATTTATTCACAGCTTTAGCAGGTTTAGCGAAACCATTGCTTGTTCCTGCAGCAAAAGCATTGGGGATGGCGGGGTTGAGTTTTGGAGCAGAATCAGCACTGAAAAAGATATTTGGGAGTGGAATTCCTCCCAGAGCACCTGAACTCTTCCAGTTGGTGTCGCAGATGACAACTGGTCAGAAAGCGTTTTTGAAAGATTTTCTTGCCCAGCAGGGAGTGAAGATAGGAAGAGGTGGTTTGTTGGGGACACTCGCCGCAGTTGGGATTCCACTGGCAATTCAATTAGTGTCAAAGGTGTTGGGAAAAGGAGTTGGAGGGAGAGGGAAGGGGAAAGGAATTCATGTAAATCCACATGCATTTGCTGGACAAGGAATGCGTCTGGAACCACCACAACCATTCATGGGGAGTTGGAACACATCAACAATCCCATATGTGAAACGTGGAATGGGAAAAGGGAAAGGTAAGGGAAAAAAAACTTCATCGACAAGGCGTTGAGCAATCATGACTTGTGGAAATGGTGTGAGAAATTGAAAATTCCATTGAAAGGAATCTTCGCACGAAATGAAGAACTTGGAAAGAATCATTCCCCTGTGTGATCAATCTGGATGATTTGGAAAATGTGGGAACGCATTGGGTTGCTTGTTTTGTGCAAGGAAAAGATTTCTGTTGGTTTGATTCATTTGGCATGCCACCACCAAGGGAATGGGAAGAGAATGTGAAAAAATGGAATCCGAAGATGAAGTTTTTTCTGAGAAATGGGTTCCAAATTCAAGATCTGGATAGTTTGAAATGTGGATATTATTGTTTGTGGTTCCTGAATGAAATGAACAAAGGAAGAAAATATGAGGAAATGTTGAAAACTTTCACAAATGATGTTGAAAAGAATGAAATTGTCATTGTGAATTATATTAATTCCCTCTAAAATGAAATCATATTGCGTGAAAGAAAGAAAAGAAACAGAATGCGTTGAACCGAGTGGAACATTCTTTAATTCAAAGGGGAGACCAATGTGGTTTTGCCATTGCGCTTCCTGTGGAATAAAGAAAACAAGATTCATCAAACTGAGTGAAGTAAAACCGGGAAACTGAGTCTGCTCTCACAAGGTGGGGGCTTTGGTGAACTTGCAATGACTGGTGTTGCACATGCAATTCCTTGGTTGGGAAAAAAAGCAGTTGAAATGGGTCGATTTGGTGCAAGTGAGTTTCTGCGGAATCCCAAAATGCAGAAAAAAACAGTTTCATTTGCATTAGAAAAGTCAAAACCTTTCCTGGAGAAAACAGCTTCGGATATGCTGGATAAGTTGAGTGTGGCTATTCGGCCAAAAACGAAATATAAGACAGACAGAATAGATTTAGATGGGCGAAGTGGAAGTGGAGTTGATGTTCACAGCTTGATTGGAACACTGCCAAAACCCAAAGGTGGATTCACTCTCCCTGGACACAACTTCACAGGACCATTCAACCCATTGCACAAGCAAGTGAAATTTGATGAAAGTGGAAAGATTCTCGAAATTATGCAACAACCCACAGGAAAACAGATGCTGTTGCAATGCAGCATGATGTGGATTATGCTGTTTGTGGGAAGCGAGCGAAGCGAGCGAAGCGAAGCGGAGAGCGGGGAAATCCAATTAAATGCAAAAACAAAGCTGACAGAAAGATGGTTGCAGCTATGGATGCAATTCCCTGGGAAGAAAGACAGTGGGGCCATGCACTGGCAAGAAATGTGATCAATGTGAAGCAAACGTTGGGAATGGGGAGGAAGCAGGGAAACGTGAAGAGCTTTTGAGTGATGACTGGACTCAAAAGCTCGAATTACACAAACCAGTCAGGAGACATTTCGAGAAAAGGCGAGTTTTAGTGTTTGGGATTGATGACATTTGGACTGCAGATTTAGCAGAAATGAGCAACTTTGAAGAGTGGAATTCAGGATATAGAAATATTCTAGTGGTGTTGGATATTTTCTTTAAATTCGCATGGGCAAAAGCAATGGTGGGGAAATCAAGTGAAGAGATCAAAGAGAAGTTAGAGGAAATATTTGATGAAACGCAGAGGAGGCCAAAGAAACTGTGGACAGATGAAGGAAATGAATTCAAGGGAGATTTCGCTAAATTCCTGAGAAAGAATGGGATTGAAATATATCACACAAAAACCAAGGAAAAAGCAAGTGTTGCGGAAAGATTTATCAGAACATTGAAGAAAAGAATATGGAAGCATTTCACAGCAGCAAAAACAAGAAAATGGGTCGATGTGTTGCAACCGATTATGAATCATTATAACAAAACTTTTCACAGAAGTGTTGGAATGACTCCAACAGCTGCAAGTGTGAAGAGCAGGGAAAGAGAGGTTTTCGCAAAGCTGTATCCCGAGGAATTGTTTAAGAAAGTTGAGGTGAAGTTCAAACTTGGTCAAAGAGTGAGAATTGTGAAGTACAAACGCATGGAATATGACAAAGGATTCACCCCGAATTGGTCAAGAAAAGCTTTTGTTGTTGTGAAGGTGAAAGCGTCGAAACCTGTGACTTATGAGTTAGAAGATTTAAAGGGGAAAAAAGTGAATGGAAGTTTCTATGGAGAAGAATTGTTGTTGGCAAAACAGAAACAGTTGCCTGAAGTGGAAGGAGTGAAAAAGAACAAGAAGATAAAAAGACCAATCAAGTTTCGCGATTTGGATTCTTCAGCAGTGCACACGGATTGGTTGGAAAAAGAATGAATGGAAAGAAAATGAGTTCGTCAAGTCAATCTGTGAGTGAGAGTGGAAGTGAGAGTGAAATTGATTCTGTTGAACTTTTGTTTGAATCGTTTGTGAATTTAGAAGAACAAGTTAAGCTGCTTGCTGTAGAGATAAAAAGACAAAATTTTGTGTGGGAGAAATTAGTAGAGTTGATTCCATATTGGTGTGACAAACAAATGAGTGAAACTATCAATCAATGGAAGGAAAAAGTGAAAGTGTGCTTTGATGAGTGAGGAGAAAACAATTTCATAGAAACGATTTTCTGCTGAAAGGGGTGCGTTGAAGGGGAAGGAGGAGGGGAATGGTTGTGTTAAATTTGAACAAGTGAAATTGTGAAAATCGACGCGTTGTTGTGAGAACGTTTGAATTGTGGGTGCCAATGTTAACCTTTTCTCCAAAAGGCCAGTTGAAAATCAATGAAAATTTCTTGAAACCTAAAAAGTGGAGTTTTCTTCAGGAAACAATTCACCCCTCTTCAAGTCGAAGAGATGCAGATGGAATTTGGCAATTGTCTCCAGGTGTGAAAGATGCAAAGCATGTTTTCATCTGGATTCAAGAAACAAGAAAAAGTAATAATGTAGAAGAAAATCCTTATATTTTCAACACATTTGATGTTGATGGTGGAGGAAATGGTGCCACACATCTTGCCAATTGTCGACTGCAATATGGACCAGAATTTTATCCAGAGATAGAATATGACGCAAATTTCAAGCTGAGAATTCTGGAGGATGCTTTGAATTATCGTTATCGCAAAAATGACTATAACACTGGAGTTCAATTGAATGTGGCAAATTTTTCAACTCTTTATCCACTGATCTATTTCGATTTGAGAGAAAACAAAAACAACTTGACAAACGATCCAAAACAGTTGGTTTTTCACTATCGTCTGAATCAAGCAGCGCAAGCTCAAGACTACACAATATATGCATTGGTTTTGAAGGAAAAAGAAGTGATCCTGGATGTTGTTGGAGGAGAACTTGTAGTTGTATAAGAAAATGACAACCTATTATAAAACTAAATTAAATTTCTCTCCAGGACAATTGAAGAAACTTGAAAAAGCTTTGGAAAGCAACCAAGCTGTGACTTTGAGATTGAAATTTGAGAATTTGACTGGAAACCATGACATCAACTTGACACAGACACAAATCAATCGAATTGAGAGAGCAAGACAAGCTGGGCGGGGAGTGGATTTGGTGATATCCAAATCACAAATTAGAAAAGCTATTGTCAGGGGAGGGAATTTATTCACAGCTTTAGCAGGTTTAGCGAAACCATTGCTTGTTCCTGCAGCAAAAGCATTGGGGATGGCGGGGTTGAGTTTTGGAGCAGAATCAGCACTGAAAAAGATATTTGGGAGTGGAATTCCTCCCAGAGCACCTGAACTCTTCCAGTTGGTGTCGCAGATGACAACTGGTCAGAAAGCGTTTTTGAAAGATTTTCTTGCCCAGCAGGGAGTGAAGATAGGAAGAGGTGGTTTGTTGGGGACACTCGCCGCAGTTGGGATTCCACTGGCAATTCAATTAGTGTCAAAGGTGTTGGGAAAAGGAGTTGGAGGGAGAGGGAAGGGGAAAGGAATTCATGTAAATCCACATGCATTTGCTGGACAAGGAATGCGTCTGGAACCACCACAACCATTCATGGGGAGTTGGAACACATCAACAATCCCATATGTGAAACGTGGAATGGGAAAAGGGAAAGGTAAGGGAAAAAAAACTTCATCGACAAGGCGTTGAGCAATCATGACTTGTGGAAATGGTGTGAGAAATTGAAAATTCCATTGAAAGGAATCTTCGCACGAAATGAAGAACTTGGAAAGAATCATTCCCCCTGTGTGATCAATCTGGATGATTTGGAAAATGTGGGAACGCATTGGGTTGCTTGTTTTGTGCAAGGAAAAGATTTCTGTTGGTTTGATTCATTTGGCATGCCACCACCAAGGGAATGGGAAGAGAATGTGAAAAAATGGAATCCGAAGATGAAGTTTTTTCTGAGAAATGGGTTCAAGATCTGGATAGTTTGAAATGTGGATATTATTGTTTGTGGTTCCTGAATGAAATGAACAAAGGAAGAAAATATGAGGAAATGTTGAAAACTTTCACAAATGATGTTGAAAAGAATGAAATTGTCATTGTGAATTATATTAATTCCCTCTAAAATGAAATCATATTGCGTGAAAGAAAGAAAAGAAACAGAATGCGTTGAACCGAGTGGAACATTCTTTAATTCAAAGGGGAGACCAATGTGGTTTTGCCATTGCGCTTCCTGTGGAATAAAGAAAACAAGATTCATCAAACTGAATGAAGTAAAACCGGGAAACTGAGTCTGCCCTCACAAGGTGGGGGCTTTGGTGAACTTGCAATGACTGGTGTTGCACATGCAATTCCTTGGTTGGGAAAAAAAGCAGTTGAAATGGGTCGATTTGGTGCAAGTGAGTTTCTGCGGAATCCGAAAATGCAGAAAAAAACAGTTTCATTTGCATTAGAAAAGTCAAAACCTTTCCTGGAGAAAACAGCTTCGGATATGCTGGATAAGTTGAGTGTGGCCAAAAACGAAATATAAGACAGACAGAATAGATTTAGATGGGCGAAGTGGAAGTGGAGTTGATGTTCACAGCTTGATTGGAACACTGCCAAAACCCAAAGGTGGATTCACTCTCCCTAGACACAACTTCACAGGACCATTCAACCCATTGCACAAGCAAGTGAAATTTGATGAAAGTGGAAAGATTCTCGAAATTATGCAACAACCCACAGGAAAAACAGATGCTGTTGCAATGCAGCATGATGTGGATTATGCTGTTTGTGGGAAGCGAGCGAAGCGAGCGAAACGAAGCGGAGAGCGGGGAAATCCAATTAAATGCAAAAACAAAGCTGGCAGAAAGATGGTTGCAGCTATGGATGCAATTCCCTGGGAAGAAAGACAGTGGGGCCATGCACTGGCAAGAAATGTTATCAATGTGAAGCAAAAGTTGGGAATGGGGAGGAAGCAGGGAAACGTGAAGAGCTTTTGAGTGATGACTGGACTCAAAAGCTCGAATTACACAAACCAGTCAGGAGACATTTCGAGAAAAGGCGAGTTTTAGTGTTTGGGATTGATGACATTTGGACTGCAGATTTAGCAGAAATGAGCAACTTTGAAGAGTGGAATTCAGGATATAGAAATATTCTAGTGGTGTTGGATATTTTCTCCAAATTCGCATGGGCAAAAGCAATGGTGGGGAAATCAAGTGAAGAGATCAAAGAGAAGTTAGAGGAAATATTTGATGAAACGCAGAGGAGGCCAAAGAAACTGTGGACAGATGAAGGAAATGAATTCAAGGGAGATTTCGCTAAATTCCTGAGAAAGAATGGGATTGAAATATATCACACAAAAACCAAGGAAAAAGCAAGTGTTGCGGAAAGATTTATCAGAACATTGAAGAAAAGAATATGGAAGCATTTCACAGCAGCAAAAACAAGAAAATGGGTCGATGTGTTGCAACCGATTATGAATCATTATAACAAAACTTTTCACAGAAGTGTTGGAATGACTCCAACAGCTGCAAGTGTGAAGAGCAGGGGAAAGAGAGGTTTTCGCAAAGCTGTATCCCGAGGAATTGTTTAAGAAAGTTGAGGTGAAGTTCAAACTTGGTCAAAGAGTGAGAATTGTGAAGTACAAACGCATGGAATATGACAAAGGATTCACCCCGAATTGGTCAAGAAAAGCTTTTGTTGTTGTGAAGGTGAAAGCGTCGAAACCTGTGACTTATGAGTTAGAAGATTTAAAGGGGAAAAAAGTGAATGGAAGTTTCTATGGAGAAGAATTGTTGTTGGCAAAACAGAAACAGTTGCCTGAAGTGGAAGGAGTGAAAAAGAACAAGAAGATAAAAAGACCAATCAAGTTTCGCGATTTGGATTCATCAGCAGTGCACACGGATTGGTTGGAAAAAGAATGAATGGAAAGAAAATGAGTTCGTCAAGTCAATCTGTGAGTGAGAGTGGAAGTGAGAGTGAAATTGATTCTGTTGAACTTTTGTTTGAATCGTTTGTGAATTTAGAAGAACAAGTTAAGCTGCTTGCTGTAGAGATAGAAAGACAAAATTTTGTGTGGGAGAAATTAGTAGAGTTGATTCCATATTGGTGTGACAAACAAATGAGTGAAACTATCAATCAATGGAAGGAAAAAGTGAAAGTGTGCTTTGATGAGTGAGGAGAAAACAATTTCATAGAAACGATTTTCTGCTGAAAGGGGTGCGTTGAAGGGGAAGGAGGAGGGGAATGGTTGTGTTAAATTTGAACAAGTGAAATTGTGAAAATCGACGCGTTGTTGTGAGAACGTTTGAATTGTGGGTGCCAATGTTAACCTTTTCTCCAAAAGGCCAGTTGAAAATCAATGAAAATTTCTTGAAACCTAAAAAGTGGAGTTTTCTTCAGGAAACAATTCACCCCTCTTCAAGTCGAAGAGATGCAGATGGAATTTGGCAATTGTCTCCAGGTGTGAAAGATGCAAAGCATGTTTTCATCTGGATTCAAGAAACAAGAAAAAGTAATAATATAGAAGAAAATCCTTATATTTTCAACACATTTGATGTTGATGGTGGAGGTAATGGTGCCACACATCTTGCCAATTGTCGACTGCAATATGGACCAGAATTTTATCCAGAGATAGAATATGACGCAAATTTCAAGCTGAGAATTCTGGAGGATGCTTTGAGTTATCGTTATCGCAAAAATGACTATAACACTGGAGTTCAATTGAATGTGGCAAATTTTTCAACTCTTTATCCACTGATCTATTTCGATTTGAGAGAAAACAAAAACAACTTGACAAACGATCCAAAACAGTTGGTTTTTCACTATCGTCTGAATCAAGCAGCGCAAGCTCAAGACTACACAATATATGCATTGGTTTTGAAGGAAAAAGAAGTGATCCTGGATGTTGTTGGAGGAGAACTTGTAGTTGTATAAGAAAATGACAACCTATTATAAAACTAAATTAAATTTCTCTCCAGGACAATTGAAGAAACTTGAAAAAGCTTTGGAAAGCAACCAAGCTGTGACTTTGAGATTGAAATTTGAGAATTTGACTGGAAACCATGACATCAACTTGACACAGACACAAATCAATCGAATTGAGAGAGCAAGACAAGCTGGGCGGGGAGTGGATTTGGTGATATCCAAATCACAAATTAGAAAAGCTATTGTCAGGGGAGGGAATTTATTCACAGCTTTAGCAGGTTTAGCGAAACCATTGCTTGTTCCTGCAGCAAAAGCATTGGGGATGGCGGGGTTGAGTTTTGGAGCAGAATCAGCACTGAAAAAGATATTTGGGAGTGGAATTCCTCCCAGAGCACCTGAACTCTTCCAGTTGGTGTCGCAGATGACAACTGGTCAGAAAGCGTTTTTGAAAGATTTTCTTGCCCAGCAGGGAGTGAAGATAGGAAGAGGTGGTTTGTTGGGGACACTCGCCGCAGTTGGGATTCCACTGGCAATTCAATTAGTGTCAAAGGTGTTGGGAAAAGGAGTTGGAGGGAGAGGGAAGGGGAAAGGAATTCATGTAAATCCACATGCATTTGCTGGACAAGGAATGCGTCTGGAACCACCACAACCATTCATGGGGAGTTGGAACACATCAACAATCCCATATGTGAAACGTGGAATGGGAAAAGGGAAAGGTAAGGGAAAAAAAACTTCATCGACAAGGCGTTGAGCAATCATGACTTGTGGAAATGGTGTGAGAAATTGAAAATTCCATTGAAAGGAATCTTCGCACGAAATGAAGAACTTGGAAAGAATCATTCCCCTGTGTGATCAATCTGGATGATTTGGAAAATGTGGGAACGCATTGGGTTGCTTGTTTTGTGCAAGGAAAAGATTTCTGTTGGTTTGATTCATTTGGCATGCCACCACCAAGGGAATGGGAAGAGAATGTGAAAAAATGGAATCCGAAGATGAAGTTTTTTCTGAGAAATGGGTTCCAAATTCAAGATCTGGATAGTTTGAAATGTGGATATTATTGTTTGTGGTTCCTGAATGAAATGAACAAAGGAAGAAAATATGAGGAAATGTTGAAAACTTTCACAAATGATGTTGAAAAGAATGAAATTGTCATTGTGAATTATATTAATTCCCTCTAAAATGAAATCATATTGCGTGAAAGAAAGAAAAGAAACAGAATGCGTTGAACCGAGTGGAACATTCTTTAATTCAAAGGGGAGACCAATGTGGTTTTGCCATTGCGCTTCCTGTGGAATAAAGAAAACAAGATTCATCAAACTGAGTGAAGTAAAACCGGGAAACTGAGTCTGCCCTCACAAGGTGGGGGCTTTGGTGAACTTGCAATGACTGGTGTTGCACATGCAATTCCTTGGTTGGGAAAAAAAGCAGTTGAAATGGGTCGATTTGGTGCAAGTGAGTTTCTGCGGAATCCCAAAATGCAGAAAAAAACAGTTTCATTTGCATTAGAAAAGTCAAAACCTTTCCTGGAGAAAACAGCTTCGGATATGCTGGATAAGTTGAGTGTGGCTATTCGGCCAAAAACGAAATATAAGACAGACAGAATAGATTTAGATGGGCGAAGTGGAAGTGGAGTTGATGTTCACAGCTTGATTGGAACACTGCCAAAACCCAAAGGTGGATTCACTCTCCCTGGACACAACTTCACAGGACCATTCAACCCATTGCACAAGCAAGTGAAATTTGATGAAAGTGGAAAGATTCTCGAAATTATGCAACAACCCACAGGAAAAACAGATGCTGTTGCAATGCAGCATGATGTGGATTATGCTGTTTGTGGGAAGCGAGCGAAGCGAGCGAAGCGAAGCGGAGAGCGGGGAAATCCAATTAAATGCAAAAACAAAGCTGACAGAAAGATGGTTGCAGCTATGGATGCAATTCCCTGGGAAGAAAGACAGTGGGGCCATGCACTGGCAAGAAATGTGATCAATGTGAAGCAAACGTTGGGAATGGGGAGGAAGCAGGGAAACGTGAAGAGCTTTTGAGTGATGACTGGACTCAAAAGCTCGAATTACACAAACCAGTCAGGAGACATTTCGAGAAAAGGCGAGTTTTAGTGTTTGGGATTGATGACATTTGGACTGCAGATTTAGCAGAAATGAGCAACTTTGAAGAGTGGAATTCAGGATATAGAAATATTCTAGTGGTGTTGGATATTTTCTTTAAATTCGCATGGGCAAAAGCAATGGTGGGGAAATCAAGTGAAGAGATCAAAGAGAAGTTAGAGGAAATATTTGATGAAACGCAGAGGAGGCCAAAGAAACTGTGGACAGATGAAGGAAATGAATTCAAGGGAGATTTCGCTAAATTCCTGAGAAAGAATGGGATTGAAATATATCACACAAAAACCAAGGAAAAAGCAAGTGTTGCGGAAAGATTTATCAGAACATTGAAGAAAAGAATATGGAAGCATTTCACAGCAGCAAAAACAAGAAAATGGGTCGATGTGTTGCAACCGATTATGAATCATTATAACAAAACTTTTCACAGAAGTGTTGGAATGACTCCAACAGCTGCAAGTGTGAAGAGCAGGGAAAGAGAGGTTTTCGCAAAGCTGTATCCCGAGGAATTGTTTAAGAAAGTTGAGGTGAAGTTCAAACTTGGTCAAAGAGTGAGAATTGTGAAGTACAAACGCATGGAATATGACAAAGGATTCACCCCGAATTGGTCAAGAAAAGCTTTTGTTGTTGTGAAGGTGAAAGCGTCGAAACCTGTGACTTATGAGTTAGAAGATTTAAAGGGGAAAAAAGTGAATGGAAGTTTCTATGGAGAAGAATTGTTGTTGGCAAAACAGAAACAGTTGCCTGAAGTGGAAGGAGTGAAAAAGAACAAGAAGATAAAAAGACCAATCAAGTTTCGCGATTTGGATTCTTCAGCAGTGCACACGGATTGGTTGGAAAAAGAATGAATGGAAAGAAAATGAGTTCGTCAAGTCAATCTGTGAGTGAGAGTGGAAGTGAGAGTGAAATTGATTCTGTTGAACTTTTGTTTGAATCGTTTGTGAATTTAGAAGAACAAGTTAAGCTGCTTGCTGTAGAGATAAAAAGACAAAATTTTGTGTGGGAGAAATTAGTAGAGTTGATTCCATATTGGTGTGACAAACAAATGAGTGAAACTATCAATCAATGGAAG
>JAJGOT010001329.1:0-27754 GCA_022457155.1 Cladopsammia gracilis | reverse complement strand
AAAATGAATTAAAGTTGTGCTGAAAAGTCAAAAATACGCTAGGTGTCGGGGGGATTGAGCGTATTTGTGCTGTTGGGAATAAGTGGTGGTGAGTTGGAATCCCCAATTATTAACTACTTACGTTTCTGCCCGTGCGGAGCAAGTTTTGGCAAAATCTCACTTTTGTAACTCACCAGATCTCAAAATCGTCGTACTGACCTCAAATCATCGCCAAAAAGCGAAACAGTGCATTTTATGAAAAATGCACAAAACGTACGTTTCTGGGCCGTGCGGAGCAAGTTTTGGCAAAATCTCACTTTTGAGCTCACCAGATCTCAAAATCGTCGTACTGACCTCAAATCATCGCAAAAAAGCGAAAACAGTGCATTTCTATGAGAAATGCACAAAACGTACGTTTTGGGCCGTGCGGAGCAAGTTTTGGCAAAATCTCACTTTTGAGCTCACCAGATCTCAAAATCGTCGTACTGACCTCAAATCATCGCAAAAAAGCGAAAACAGTGCATTTCTATGAAAAAGCACAAAACGTACGTTTTGGGCCGTGCGGAGCAAGTTTTGGCAAAATCTCACTTTTGTACTCACCAGATCTCAAAATCGTCGTACTGACCTCAAATCATCGCAAAAAAGCGAAACCAGTGCATTTCTATGAGAAATGCACAAAACGTACGTTTTGGGCCGTGCGGAGCAAGTTTTGGCAAAATCTCACTTTTGAGCTCACCAGATCTCAAAATCGTCGTCCTGACCTCAAATCATCGCAAAAAAGCGAAAACAGTGCATTTCTATGAAAAAAGCACAAAACGTACGTTTCTGCCCGTGCGGAGCAAGTTTTGGCAAAATCTCACTTTTGTACTCACCAGATCTCAAAATCGTCGTCCTGACCTCAAATCATCGCAAAAAAGCGAATACAGTGCATTTCTATGAAAAATGCACAAAACGTACGTTTTGGGTCGTGCGGAGCAAGTTTTGGCAAAATCTCACTTTTCAGCTCACCAGATCTGAAAATCGTCGTACTGACCTCAAATCATCGACAAATACCGAAACGGTGCATTTCTATGAAAAATGCACAAAACGCACATTTGGGGCCGTGCGGAGCAAGATTTGGCAAAATCTCACTTTTGAGCTCACCAGATCTCAAAATGGTCGTACTGACCTCAAATCATCGCAAAAAAGCGAAAACAGTGCATTTCTATGAGAAATGCATAAAACGTACGTTTTGGGCCGTGCGGAGCAAGTTTTGGCAAAATCTCACTTTTGTACTCACCAGATCTCAAAATCGTCGTACTGGCCTCAAATCATCGAGAAAAAGAGAAAACAGTGCATTTCTGTGCAAAGTGCACAAAACGCACATTTGGGGCCGTGCGGAGCAAGTTTTGGCAAAATCTCACTTTTGTACTCACCAGATCTCAAAATCGTCGTCCTGACCTCAAATCATCGCAAAAAAGCGAATACAGTGCATTTCTATGAAAAATGCACAAAACGCACATTTGGGGCCGTGCTGAGCAAGATTTGGCAAAATCTCACTTTTGAGCTCACCAGATCTCAAAATCGTCGTACTGACCTCAAATCATCGCAAAAAAGCGAAAACAGTGCATTTCTATGAGAAATGCACAAAACGTACGTTTTGGGCCGTGCGGAGCAAGTTTTGGTAAAATCTCACTTTTGAGCTCACGAGATCTCAAAATCGTCGTCCTGATCTCAAATCATCGCAAAAAAGCGAAAACAGTGCATTCCTATGAAAAAAGCACAAAACGTACGTTTCTGCCCGTGCGGGGCAAGTTTTGGCAAAATCTCACTTTTGTACTCACCAGATCTCAAAATCGTCGTACTGACCTCAAATCATCGCAAAAAAGCGAAACCAGTGCATTTCTATGAGAAATGCACAAAACGTACGATTTGGGCCGTGCGGAGCAAGTTTTGGTAAAATCTCACTTTTGAGCTCACCAGATCTCAAAATCGTCGTACTGGCCTCAAATCATCGAGAAAAAGAGAAAACAGTGCATTTCTATGCAAAGTGCACAAAACGCACATTTGGGGCCGTGCGGAGCAAGTTTTGGCAAAATCTCACTTTTGAGCTCACCAGATCTCAAAATGGTCTTCCTGACCTCAAATCATCGCAAAAAAGCGAAAACGGTGCATTTCTATGAAAAAAGCACAAAACGTACGTTTCTGCCCGTGCGGAGCAAGTTTTGGCAAAATCTCACTTTTGTACTCACCAGATCTCAAAATCGTCGTCCTGACCTCAAATCATCGCAAAAAAGCGAATACAGTGCATTTCTATGAAAAAAGCACAAAACGTACGTTTCTGCCCGTGCGGAGCAAGTTTTGGCAAAATCTCACTTTTGTACTCACCAGATCTCAAAATCGTCGTACTGACCTCAAATCATCGCAAAAAAGCGAAACCAGTGCATTTCTATGAGAAATGCACAAAACGTACGTTTTGGGCCGTGCGGAGCAAGTTTTGGTAAAATCTCACTTTTGAGCTCACCAGATCTCAAAATCGTCGTCCTGACCTCAAATCATCGCAAAAAAGCGAAAACAGTGCATTTCTATGAAAAAAGCACAAAACGTACGTTTCTGCCCGTGCGGAGCAAGTTTTGGCAAAATCTCACTTTTGTACTCACCAGATCTCAAAATCGTCGTACTGACCTCAAATCATCGCAAAAAAGCGAAACCAGTGCATTTCTATGAGAAATGCACAAAACGTACGTTTTGGGCCGTGCGGAGCAAGTTTTGGTAAAATCTCACTTTTGAGCTCACCAGATCTCAAAATCGTCGTCCTGACCTCAAATCATCGCAAAAAAGCGAAAACAGTGCATTTCTATGAAAAAAGCACAAAACGTACGTTTCTGCCCGTGCGGAGCAAGTTTTGGCAAAATCTCACTTTTGTACTCACCAGATCTCAAAATCGTCGTACTGACCTCAAATCATCGCAAAAAAGCGAAACCAGTGCATTTCTATGAGAAATGCACAAAACGTACGTTTTGGGCCGTGCGGAGCAAGTTTTGGTAAAATCTCACTTTTGAGCTCACCAGATCTCAAAATCGTCGTCCTGACCTCAAATCATCGCAAAAAAGCGAAAACAGTGCATTTCTATGAAAAAAGCACAAAACGTACGTTTCTGCCCGTGCGGAGCAAGTTTTGGCAAAATCTCACTTTTGTACTCACCAGATCTCAAAATCGTCGTACTGACCTCAAATCATCGCAAAAAAGCGAAACCAGTGCATTTCTATGAGAAATGCACAAAACGTACGTTTTGGGCCGTGCGGAGCAAGTTTTGGTAAAATCTCACTTTTGAGCTCACCAGATCTCAAAATCGTCGTCCTGACCTCAAATCATCGCAAAAAAGCGAAAACAGTGCATTTCTATGAAAAAAGCACAAAACGTACGTTAGTAGTTAATAATTGGGGATTCCAACTCACCCCCACTTATTCCCACAGCACAAATACGCTCAATCCCCCCGACACCTAGCGTATTTTTGACTTTTCAGCACAAACTTTAATTCATTTTTTCTACTGGCCCAACACAACTTCTGCTAACAAGCACAAACTCACCAAATTCTTCAAGTTAATTTCAACAGATCACAGGAAGTTAGAATGAGTTAGAAATCCTCCAATTCATTTCCACAGGAAATGAATTTCAGTGCGAGTTGGAATGCTTTGAATCAGCTATCATTTTCTCAATCATCTTTGTTTTCGCATATCTCCAGCAATCTCTTCAACCCACTTCTCCAGATTAACATAGCTCTCCATCAGCAGATCAATGGAATCAATCTCATCGTCTGAATCACTCACATACATGATTTCTTTCTTTGCAGACATTTTCTTTCTATTCATTCTTTTCATGCCTCCCATTCTGTATCAACTGCGGATGAATCCAAATCGCGGAACTTAATTGGCCTCTTGATCTTGTCCTTCTTCTCCACTTTCTTCTTCGCTGGGAATTGTTTTTGTGTTGTCGCTTGCAACTCTTCATCATAAAAACTTCCTTCAACTTTCTTCTCACTCTCTTTGTGTTCTTCAATTTTCTTTTTCAATTCCACACTGCTCAGTTTTTTCTTCTTTGGTTTTGAATCATTTTCCCTTCTCAAACGATCTATAAGTTCATTCAACTCTTCTCGATTCAATTTCAATTTCTCAACTCGATATGTCACAGGTTTTGTTTCCAACACTTCAGAAATCACGAAAACTCTTCTTGACCAATTCGGGGTGAATGCTTTTGCATATCCCATTCTCTTGTATTTCATCAATCTGACTCGTTCGCCAACTTTGAATTGCACATGAAACTTTTTCATCAATTCATCGGGATAAAGATTTGCGAAAACTTCTCTTTCTCTGCGTTTGACACTAGCAGCTCTGGGAGTCATGCCAATGCTGCTGTGTTTGCTTTTGTTATAATCATCCACAATTGGTTGCAACACATCAATCCATCTCTCAGTATTTCTTGCTGTGAAAAACTTCCAGATTCTTTCCTTCAAAGTTCTGATGAATCTTTCAGCCACACTTGCTTTTTCTTTTGTTTTTGTCTGATAGATTTCAATCCCTTCTTTCTTCAACATTTTCGCAAAATCTCCAATGAATTCTTTTCCTTCATCTGTCCACAATTTCTTCGGTTTTCTTCCACTTTCTTCCAGAATCTCTTGAAATGCCAGACCGACATCATGCGCTTTTGCACCCACAATCCCTTTTGCCCATGCGAATTTGGCGAAGACATCGAGAACCACTAGAATGTTGTTGAATCCATCATTTTCTTCTTCAAAGTTCACCATTGATGCTAAATCCGCAGTCCAAATTTCATCAACTCCAAACACCATGACTCGCCGTTTTTCAAAATGTCTCCTGACTGGTTTGTGCAATTCGAGATTTCGAGTCCAGTCTTCCCTCGAAATCTCAGCTAGTTTTCCATGCCCATGCCCAATTTCTGTTTTGTATTTATCACAAATCTTGCAAACTGACCCCACTTCGGCATTTCTCCATAGGGAATTTGATCAAGTGCCACCACCATCTTTCTGTCGCAATCTCCTTTCTTTGTTTTCCCACTTTTTACTCGATCATAGCAGATGTCATGTTTGGCGGCGATTTCATCCACTAGATTGAAGGGTTTTTCATACCATTTCAAAACTTCTCCAGTTTCTGGGTCATATTCCAATTGTTCTTTCAATGGATTATATGGTCCCATATACTTATATTCCCCAGGAGTGAAACCTTTCTTTGGTCGCGGCAACTTTCCAATCAAGGCATGCACATCGATTGCCCCACCATCCAAATCTTTTCTATCTGTTTTGTATTTCAAATTAGGTCTGACTGCCACACTCAACTGATCCAACATTTCTCCAGCTGTTTTTTCCAGGAAGGGTTTTGTTTTTTCCAAGGCAAATCTCACTGCTTTTTTCTGCATCTGATCATTCCGCAGCAACTCACTAGCCCCAAATCTTCCCATTTCCACAACTTTTTTTCCCATCCATGGAAGTGCATGGGTCAAACCAGTCAAAGCAAGTTCACCGAAACTGCCCCCATCTTGTGAGGGCAAATTCAGTTTCCCAGATACATTCTTCGCCCTTTTCCAGTCATGACTTGTCGACTTGCTTCAGATAATTTAATGAATTTTGTTTTTCGAATTCCACAACTCCCACAAGTGCAGAAGAACATAGGTCGATTATTTCTTGCGAGAAAATATCCACTTGGTTCAATGCATTCTGTCTGCCTTTTTTCCTTTATACAATATGACTTCATTTTAGAGTGAAATCATATTGTTTACCGTCTGAACGTCATCAAATATTCCATTTTCCAATCCACTGTTTCAAGATCTTGTATGCATATGTCACTTTCAATGAGTTTTTGTTTCACGGTTTCCACATCTTCCCCAGTTGCTCGGGCGAAATTTATTTTTTTCTTTCCACAACTCTCGCAATGGGAGAGGAACATGGGTCGGCCGGTTTTGTTGATAAAATATTCACTTGGTTCAACGCATTTTGTTTTCTTTTTCTCTGTTAAACAGAATGTCTTCATTTTGATTGGAAATAGTTTTTCACAAACTTTTCATTCTTTTTCTGATCTTCCAAGTCAAAAACTGACAGGACATCATAGAAACTTTTTCGCCAAATCTGATCAAGGAAATATAAGCAATACCAACCACAACGAACTGAATCAAGTTCTTGAATTGGATGACCACCATTGAAGATCCATGTTTTCCCAATCTTCTTTGCATATTCCACAAATTCTTCAGGTGGTGGCATGCAGAATGAATCGAAATAGAGCACAACATCTCCATCGACTTTGGAAGCCACCCAATGCGTTCCATTCCCAATTCCATCGTCCATGTTCAAAATGCAGCAACCTGTTTCATGCACATGTTGCCAATCATCGCGTGAAAAGATTCCTTCAAATTCTGGAATTTTCAACCACTTCACCCATTTTTCCAAGTCAAAGTTGGAAAGTGGCACATCTTTCCATCTTGGTTTCATAGCACTTCCCGACGAATTCCCATGAATGCCTCTTCCCCAGCTTTGGAATTCAGCTTTTTTTTGCCTTTTTTTCCGCTTCCTCTTCCTTGAGTCGGCCAGTTTCCAATGACTGGTGGTGGTCTGAAGGGAAGATATCCGGAAGGTGGAACTTGCATTCCCGCGGCTGCTTTTGGGGGTGGCATCATTCCGCTTCCCTTCCCAAATAATTTCGAAGCCAACTCAATCGCCATAGGAATTCCTATTGCTGCCAAAGTTCCCAACAATCCTCCTTCAATCTGCCTTTTGGTAGGTTTCAAAACAAATCCTTTTCCACTCATCAGGCTTTTCTTCACATTTGCAATCTGACTTTGAGTCAAATCGCGAACTGATGCCAAACTTCTCATGAAAGCTGGGGGAATCACAATTCCTTTGCCAAATATTGAATCAATTCCCAATGAACCCAAAGCACTCATGGCTCCTGTTGCAAGTGGGGGAAGAATCTTTGAAGCTGCTTTTGTTGCAAAAGGAAGAAGTTTCATCATAGATCCAAACAGGCTTCCACCAACTTTCCTGATTTGACTTTGAGAGATTTCCAGAATCATGCCAACGCCTTTCTCACCAGCTCGTTGAATTCGATTGATTTGCCTGGAAGTCAACATCAATTGATCTTCTCCAACTAGGGCTGTTTTTCCCAACTTGATTTTGACTCCGCAGTTGTTTTTCACAGCGGTTTGTATTTTTCGTTTTTGACCATTCGAAAGTCTTACTTTGTATGCAATTAGTTCCGACATTTTTTCATCAAATTATATTTATTTCACTTCGTTTCGCCTCAGTCGCGAGGGGTCGCAGAGGCTCCCTTCGGTCGCAGAGGCTCCCTTCGGTCGCTTCACGCCGTTCGAATCATGAGGCGGTTTGATTCTTCATATAACTCCAAAGTTTCTTCATACAGAACCAATGCATTCAGATTATACATATTATTCGCCACACCATTCAACTCATATCGGAAAGTCAAGGCCACTGTTCCATTTTTCACATCTTCTTCCTGATTCCTCAAGTCGAAATAGATCAATCCAAACAATTTGTTAAAATTATCTCGAGTGATGATGGGCCCTGTCAACACATCATTATAAGCTGAATTGAACCTCAACAAAGTTCGATAAAGTCTGCTTTCTTCATCGGAGGTCAAATCCAACTGTGGATAATAGATGGAGTTGTTGATTTCCAATTGAGCACGCACAAACTCTCTTCCATTTGTTCCATTATTTTGTTCACCAATGCTGAAAGTTTTGAAGTTGAAGATATTTTTTGTTTGATTCCCATATGCTGCAGTTGGCACAGCCCATATGAAGACATGACGTGGGCGACGAATTCCTGTGGCTATCCGGAAGAATCCATTTCTTGCTTGAGTTGCAAGCTCTTCCAGTTTTTCCTTCAGAAAGGTCCACTTTTTAGGTTTCAAATAGTCGCTGCGATAATTCTCCAACCCTTTCCCATTGAAGATGATCTTTGGACACCACAATCTGAGTTTTGACACAATCACTTTTGCAACTGTTCCATTCGCTCCTCGAAAAACGAGATTTCCATCATCCTCCAATGTCAAAATGATGGTTGTTTTCATATTTGGCGCCAAGTTGTCCTTGAAAGCTGCGAAAAACGAATAGATGTTCAAAGGGATTGACATTTTCACTGTTGAATTATCTCCATCTGTCAGCTTTTTTCGAGCACTGAAACCTTCATTAAATGTTTCTTGGTCAGATCTAGGTTCAGCTGCTCCAGTGTTTGTGTCCAGGAAAAAGAATTGATCTGGTCCAACGGAATCCACATAAGGTTTTGTATAGTTCAAATGAGTCAAGACATTCGCGCATTCATTTGCTCTTAGATTTGTATAGACTGATGTGGCATTTGCTTGCACAGCCAGGGATTTGATGAAATTTGATCCATTCACAGTTGTGGTGTATTTTGTATCAGCATCTGTTCCACCAACAATTCCAACTGCGGAATTAGCTACAGATTTCAATGACCATTCCACCTCAAACCAAGCGTTATACCAATCAATAGGATCTGCTTCTGTTGTATTATCAACCACAAATCGATAAGTGTCTTTGGTTTGGTGAGCACCGTTTGGAACGATGGCATTCAGCGGGGTTTGGAGGTCATAATAACTATATTCATATCTCGTGACAAGTTCTGGGTCTCTAAAGTTTTTCGACATTTTTCATTGATTTTTTTTTCTTTTCAGAGGAGTTCATCATATGCTTCGGTTATTTTGGAGAAATTCCTCTGATTCGCGAGGGTTGCAGAGGTTCGCGGGGGTCGCAGAGACTCGCTCCGCTCCCTCGCTCCCTCGCTCCGCTTCTTCAACATCTTGGTAATCTCCTCACCTTTCCACTCAGGAGGTGGTGGTTTGGGTTTGAATTTCGCCTGAATGTGTTCCCCAATCACTTCACCAGTTTTCTCCCCAATCTTTTCCATTCCTTTTTCAGCTGCTTTTGTCATCAGTTTTTGTGCGGTTTCACCAGTGACTTTTGCTGCTAGCTTTTTTGCAGTTTCTCCAGTGAGTTTTGCTGCGATTGACGAAAGCAGACCACCACCACGCCAAATGTTTTCACCAGTATCAGGATTCCTTTCACGCCTTTCCATTTTCAATCAAGTTTCTTGATCACGATCATCAGGGACACATCCTGATCATTCAAATCAACTGGGCGATTCAATTCATCTGTGAACCAAAAACGAACTTCGGAAATGTGATTCTGATTCAATTTGTGCCAAAAATAGTCTGGTTTCGGAGTGAGTTCAAAGGGCAGAGCTCGTGTTTTGGTGTTTGTGGGAAATGAAAACAAAACATTGCTTGCTTTCCCATTCATTATTGCTGAGTCCACCAACGAACAGCGAATTTGCAGGTTGTCAATGGAATTCGTGAGATTTGGTATGCGAACACCATATGCACTGGCAGTCAAAATTCCTGCATCGAATCCCAACAAATCTCGAAAACTTCCTTCCCGGAAATCTATTTGAAAGTTTGCATCGAGTGTAATCAATGTTCGAAAGGTGGCAGGGTTGAAAAAAATCGTGATTTTTCCTTCCCCCAATTCCCTGCTCAACGCAGAGGTCAAATCTTCATAGTCATAAACGCCGGGAGGGAAGGTTAAAGTTTCCCAACTTGTTCCATTGTCTTTGGAAATTTTCAACGTATCGTTTCCATATGCAGGTCGGATATTGTACCAGCTTGCTGTCATTGAAAGATGTTGCAGGGCAATTGCAAATTTTTGATTCTTTTCCAACTCCAACTCAGGAGAGAACTTCACTCGAAAATCATGCGTTCGGTTGTGCATATGTTCCTGTTTTGCATCCAGGGAATTAAAAGTCAATGCTATGAAATTCATTTTATGTATTTTTCATAAAATTTTCGATGCTGTTCCCGATCAATGGCACCAATCTTCAAAAATTCATCGTTGATCATTGACAGATCATTTTTGATTATTGCCGAATTGTTTCCAGCGAGTTGCGACCCCACCAAAACGTGCATTCTTTTCACCAAATCTTCTGGCTTGGAATAGAACATCACGCTAGACCCAAGAACCTTGGATTTCCCGGAAGATGGATGTTTTGGAAGGTTCGCAAGCATCACCAAATCGTTGAAAATTCTCGCTGCTTTCATCGAAACGGTTTTCTTGGGGTTGAAGCGTTTCGTCAACAAGTCAATCAAAGAACGATCTGCATCTGCCTCCAGCACAACTTTCCCATCTCTCAAAGCTTTGACTTTCATTTCATTCATGAGAAGGGGAACATCAATCATGAGTTGCCCAAATTGATCACCTTGTATCTTGAATGCATTGCGTTTGGGTTGACGACCTGTCCCAACGCGATATTTCTCACCGGTCAAGAGGGATTTGAGTCGTTTCAGATAATCGGAAAGAATCTCTCCTTCATTCTCAAGAATTGCCAACTCGGCTTCCTCTTCCTTAGATATGGTGTTTACTTTTCTTTTATCTTTCAACGGTTTAATAGCTTTTGCATATTTAACCTGTCGTTTGGTGGTATAAAATTTCTTTTCATCTTCCAGTTTTGCTTTACTCAACCCGATCAAATCTTTCACTGGTGTCAAACCATATTTAGCATGAACCGCTTTTGCCTCTTCCGTCAAATTCTTCTCAACATCATATCTGGGAGTGGCTGATGATTCACTCATGCTTCGGACATGAGGTGGTCGTCTTGGTGCTTCTGCTTCTCTCACAGGAGGAAGTGGTAATTCCTGATTCAAAGTCACGATATCTTGTATGCCCTCAATCATTTTGTTCTGCCCTTCCTGCAACTGTTCAATGAAACGATTCTGAGTTGCATCGGTCTTTTTCTGTTGTTCCAGGAGTGGTTCCCGAAGAGTTTTGAAAGCTTCACTTCTTTCATGATCCCTGTCTTGTTCTCGATCTTTGAGGGTGTTTTTCAAATGAACCATGGTTCGTCGAATTTCATAATTCAGCATTCGGTCCTCCAAAACATTGTTGAAGTTAGATAGATCCATTTATCTTCGAAAAATAACTTATCTCAGAAGATAAAATGAAACTGACAATCTATGGCAACACACCAGATTCTCACAACACCCAACTCTTTGATGAAGATTTCCGTTTGATCATTGCCGGTCCGACAGGTTGCGGAAAGACAAATACTTTGATGAACATTCTTTGTCAACCACTTGCTTTCTTTGATCAAGTTTTCATCTTCACCAGAACTCCAGAGCAATCAAAGATAGCAGAGTTGCAAGAAATCATGGGTGAAATCAGCAAGAAAGCAGCATATGACGTGTTGCAAGTTCTTTCTCCGGAAGAAATAGAAGTGGATGAATATCCACCAGATTCCAGGAAAATCGTTGTTTTCGATGACTTGCTTCATGAACCACCAAGAACTCAGGAAAAAATCGCGAAACATTTCACTCTTGGAAGGCATCAAAAAATCAGCCCGATTTATCTTTCACAATCTTTCTTTGGCATTCCAACTGAAATCCGTTTGAATTCATCCCATATGATTCTTTATCCCCCATCAACCACAAAACACCTCAAAATGATTGGAAGAGAAACCATGGTCGATCCAGCAATGTTTTCGAGTTTGAAACCATTCGACTTTCTCTTCCTGAATCGAAACAAGAAATCTGTCGCAAAAAACTTTGATGAGTCAATAAATGGGAGTTTTCAATAATCACAAGAGATTCACAGAACAAGGTTTGTCTCATCTTGCCACGAAGGCTTTTGTCGCGTCAAATTCCATTTCCAGTGGTGGGAGTGTGTCAGGGAACATTGACATGAACGCCAATTCCATCACAAATCTTTCTTCCCCAACGCAAAGTTCTGATATTGCCACAAAGAGTTATGTGGATCAGAATCTTTCAAAATCTGGGGGAACCATGACTGGTGCAATTGACATGGGAAGTTTCAAGATTTCCAATCTTGCTGAGCCAGTTGACGATGAAGATGCAGTCAGGAAAAGTTATGTTGACAAGACAGTTGCGGAAAGTGGTTTGCTTTCCATCCTTTCTGCGGCAACTTCGACATATGTGGATGCTTTCATCAATGAAAATGCAGAGTGCTTCTATCAGATAGATCGTTTGACAGATGTCACGTTGCAGCAAAATTCGTGGAAAATCGAGATTTTGAAAGATCACACACTTTCCGAATTGGATGCAAGTCAAAGCCTGCAGACGAAACGTCCACTCATTTCAACTCAGAAGAACGCGAAAAGATTTTTCATGACTTTTGATGGAACAGATGATGCATTGATTTCCGACATCAATCTGAATCCGCAGGGAGGTGCAGCGGATATTGTGAACATTTTCATCCTTTTCCGCCTGCATTCTTTCAATGGCACATATTTTGATCTTAGAAATGGCCTCTTTGGGCATGACGATGGAGCGTGGGATAAATTTGTGTGTTTCAAAGACAGTGGAAATCTCGTGATTTCCGGAGTGGATGGAAAGGACAATGAAGAAGTTGTCAACGCCTCACTTGCCACTTTGAACGCGTGGAATTGCGTTTCGATTCACTGGGATGTGCCGGGAGGAACTGGCAAATCAAGTTGTTGGGTGAATGGGGAAAAAGCGAAAACTTTCACTGCATCAACTTCCCCTGGGGCAAACACAATGGTCTTTGGTGACATCAACCCAAACAAAACTGTGCCACTTCATGGGGATGTTCAACTTTTCATTCTCTATAAAGGAAATGTGCTGAGTGAAAACGTAACCAAAGCTCACCACAAGATGATTTGTGAAAGGTTTGGAGTGGATCATGGAGAAATTGAATTCACTTAAAATGGGTGTATATAATAATTATCAATCTCATGCATCAGGAAGTGAAAGTCAAGTCAAAATCGTTGAAACTGGTGGAATGAAACTCACAGCTTCCGGATTCGACGCGGTTGGGAAGAAAGTGGTGAATGTCGCTGAAGGTGTGAAAGATTCTGATGCAGTGACAAAATCTCAACTTGACACCAAAACAAACAAAGCGGATCAGATCGTTTTGACTGACCACTTGGACGCAAATTATCACTCCATCGTTAATTTACAAACTGGGGGCGACAACGATGCTTTGACACTTTTCATGGCAAAGTCACTTTTCCTGACAAGTGATGGCTATCACTTTGACGCCAAGAATCAGGATATTCGAAATCTGAAGACAAATGAAAGCGATGATTCATCTGCGGTGAATATGATCACTTTGAAAAAATTTCACCCCTCTTCTCCACCTCCGAATCACGAAGTTGTGAAGGATATTGATTTGAAACACAGCTTCAACATTCTCAATGGAAAACAAAATATTCGTAGTTTCTATCGAACACATTATGACACGCTAATGCCATTTGAGGACATCAGGGCAACTTTCCTTCCTCGGAATGAAATTTTTGCGATGGAAGTTGACTTGGACATGGGGCATCACAATATATTTAACTTAAATGATCCGACAATGGATGCACAAGCTGCAACGAAGGAATATGCGGACCGAATCACTGCAGGAAAACTGTCGTTGACTGGTGGGAAACTGACTGGAAATGTGAACATGAGTCAGAACAATATCGTGAATTTGGCACATCCAGTCAAGAACTCAGATGCTGCAACGAAGGCATACGCTGATTCCAAGGCTTTTGATGGGGATATGAAGAATTCGGCAATCACAAACTTGGCTGAACCAACTTCGAAACCAGACGCCGCCACCAAAAATTATGTCGATGAGAAAGTACACCAATCCGCAATCACTTCCCCAGGAGCCACAAACGTGTTTCATTATCTCATGGAAAATGTGGATGATTCAAGTTCGGAATCGAATGTGGAAGTCACAGGGATAGTTGATTACGTTGGCAGTCCTCATGAATTCAACAAAAAAGCATATGCCTTCAAACTGACCAAGGCGAACGACTCATTCACTGGAAGACTGGGATTCAATTTCTATCAACTTCCTGAAGGAGAATACACGGTTTGTTTTGAATATTTCTCACCCAAAACAACTGGAGCGACTTTGTCATGCGTTTCCACAGCATTGAATGTGAAACGACAAGCTTCACAGAAATTTTCAGGAGATCCGCCAGTTGCTGACATGATCAGGGCAATTGTGCACGTGCACAAATATCACATTTCTCCTCCAGAATATCTGATGGTTGACATGCATTGGCCTGGAACCGCTTCCGATCCAGCGAAACAAGATGGGCATTTGATCGTCTATGGAGTTGCAGGATATGTTTCCGATGTTCCAGCGAATGTTTTCGATTCTCCATATTCATTTGAAAATCAGCGAATGGTCATGCAAACGAACATGGACTTGAACGGACACAGAATCATTGGGGACAAATTTGTTGTGATGGGGCATTTTCGCATCAGCGATAACTCAAACTTCTTCCTGTTTGGCGTTTCAAACTTTCTGTTTTTCCTATGGAAACAAAGATCGTTGGAGCAGCCATTGCGCATGTGAATTTTTCAAACACGCCCAGAGTTGATCTCTTTGTTGGAAGAGAAGGCAGCAGTCGAACAGTCAGCTTGGCTGGGAGAGCAAATGTGGAAAAGTGGCAATATGATGTTGGAGATGGAATTGCTTTGAATTCCATGCAGAAAGTGAATTTCCTAGTGCAAAAAGGATTGAAACTTGGAAAAGATGATGTGATTGTCTTGACTTTGGTGTTTGAATTACTTTAAAAATCCAAAAGGTCCCTCAGTTTCCGAATCCGATGAATCTTCTTCTTCCTCCTCAAACATGCTGGGAGGTTCAACAATCTTGCCAATCAACGCCTCATCCGCGATGCAAGTGATCGCATTTCGATTTCCAAGAAAGATTTGCTTCAAAATAACAACGACTTTTCCGAAAAGAGTAACTGTGCCGCTACAACGACAAAGTTGACCAAAAAATTAAGAATTCGTCATTTTTTTAAATCAGAAAATGTAACAGAACTTAACGAAGAAGAAATGAAATCCTGCGAAGGATTGGTAAACGAAGATGAATGTATCAACGCGCTCAAAGATTTCAGCAATAATAAATCTCCGGGTACCGATGGTCTACCAGCAGAATTCTACCGACTTTTTTGGTCAGACATCTCCTTTGACCTACTTGCCAGCTACAATTACGCTTTTCACTACGAGACACTTTCTATAAGCCAAAGACGAGGAATAATCTTGCTTATACCAAAAAATCTAAAGGTAAAACAATTCTAGAAAATCTTAGGCCAATCTCACTCCTAAACGTTGACTACAAAATCCTCACTAAAGTTATAGCCAAGAGAATAGAAAACGTTCTGCCAACCTTAATAAACCCAGATCAAACAGGTTATGTAAAGGGCCGCTATATTGGTGAAAACGTACGACTGATTTACGATCTAATACACTACACAGACAAGCTAAATAAAAAAGGCATTGCTATTTTCTTGGACTTTATAAAAGCTTTCGATTCCATTGAATGGAACTATCTTCAAGAAACACTCCGGCTGTTTAACTTCGGCCTTGACATCCAAAACTGGATAAAAATATTCTATAACAATGTTACAAGTTGTGTCGTGAACAACGGCCACGCCTCTGTCTTTTTCTCCTTACAGCGGGGAGTCAGACAAGGTTGTCCTTTGTCTGGCGTCCTTTTTGTCCTCGGCATAGAACTTCTCTCTAGAGCTATAAGAAGCGAGCCGGCTATAAAAGGTATCCAAGTAAACAACCACGAACTAAAAGTAACTCAACATGCCGACGACACAACAGTATTTGTACGTTGACTCCGTTACAAGTCTATTAAAGCTATTAAACGATTTTAAAGAATGTTCCGGCCTAGAAATTAATACTACCAAAACCGAAGCAATGTGGTTAGGAGAATGGAAACACATTACAACACAGATGAACCTTTTCGTTTAAAATGGCCAAAAGATCCTATTAACGCACTCGGTGTTTTCTTTTCTTACAATCAAATAAACGCTGACAGACTCAATTTTGGCGAAAAAATACTTTACCTGGAGAAATTGTTGAACACTTGGAAACGAAGAAATTTAACTCTTTATGGAAAGATTAACATTGTCAAGACTCTTGGGATTTCTAAATTAGTTTATTCTGCTTCTGTACTGCCTGTTCCAGATCACTATATCCAAGAAATCAACAAATTAATCTTCAACTTTAGCTGGTCCGGAAAGCCCCCTAAAATCAAAGGAAATACCTTAATCGGAGGAAAAAAAGATGGCGGCTTGAAAATGTGTGATTTCAAAATCATGGAAAAGGCACTGAAGCTAGCTTGGATAAGCAGAATTTAGGATGATTCACGAGCTTCCTGGAAAATAATCCCTAATCATCTTTTGCACAAACACGGAAATCTTGTCTTTTTAACAAAATGCAGCTTCCCAGCAAATATACTTGACAATGACAACAAAACTCCCCACTTTTTATAAAATAATGCTAAAATATTGGTATGAGTTCAAAGTCGCAACGAAAACCGATTGCGGTACGCATCCTAGAAACGAATCATTGTGGAACAACAGAAAAATCCTGATAGAAAACAAACCTGTTTTTTACAACAATTGGTACAACGCTGGCATTACCAAAATCAGCGACATATTAAACCAAAACAGTGAGTTTTTGAAATTGCACGAGTTCGCTCTAAAATTCAATCTTAATGTCCCTTTTAAAGCAATTCCAAATGAGTGGAAAGCCAATTTTAAAAGCCCAACTCCGAATTTTGAACACAATACACCAGTCAACACCCAGACAACTAGATGTATTTACTCCTCTCTTTTAAAAGCCGTTTTCGTTCCTCCCAGCGCTGAAACCAAAATTCTTCGCCACGGGTTCACAAAAAAGACCATTCAGAAAGTTTATCTCATGCCATTCGCCGTCACAAACGAAGTAAAAATAATCATGTTTCAATACAAAGTGATTCAAAACATACTCCCAAACCGCGTCTCACTTCATCGAGACGGCCTCCTAGAAAATGCTATATGCAACTTATGCAATGCCGAGAAATAATTTGGTGAGACTATTCGATCAATTTTCGATATAATGGAATTTACAGACAGTAAGAATATTCCAGGTATCTTGATTTTCATTGACTTAAAAAAAGCTTCTCTTAGCTGTTGAAAGCTTGGCAATCTCCATTCGTCAAAATGTTGATATCAAAGGAATTAAAATAGGAAATTATGAAGCCAAGCTATTGCAATACGCAGACGATACCACAGCAACCCTGTCTGATGAAAATTCTGCAAAAACGCTATTTGAAGAACTAGAAGTATATAAGAACTTGAATGGGTTGGAGATAAATAGTTCTAAAACAGAAGGAATGTGGATTGGTTCGCTTAAAAGAAAAGACGAAAAACCGTTTGGTATTAAATGGCCAAGTGAACCCATTAAAGCTTTAGGAACCTTTTTTACATATGACCTATCATTATTTTACGAAACAAAACTTTCAAGAGAAGGTTGACAGCATAAAGCAGCTGACAAATATATGGTCATCTAGAGGACTGTCCATTTATGATAAAGTAACTATAATCAAATCATTACTTCTTCCAAAACTAATTTTTATATCTTCGGTTCTTTTACCTCCAAGTGAAATCATCAAACAAGTAGACAGTTTGATTTTCTCCTTTATATGGAATGGAAAGGATAAAGTAACAAGGCTCTCTTCAATAAACAGTTATGAAGACGGTGGCATTAAAATGACAGATATTGAAAGCTTGGTCAAAGCTGTACGATTAGCTTGGCTAAAACGTATTTTCAGCGATAACGAAAGTACGTGGAAATTCTACTTGTTTCATCTCCTACGTAATGTTGGTGGTCTTTTGCTTTTTAAATGTAATTATGCAATGGACGATCGTTTAATTAACTTAGTAAAAAGATCCTATAGTACAAAACAAATGTAGTCGCTTAGAGATAAAGCGCAGGATTGCAAGGATTGAAGTGGATTACAGTTTAGCTTGATATCAAAGTTGCCTTTGTTTGCAGGAGAGGCATTGTCAATGGTGACATTTATCTGAAACCAGAATGCGTACGTTATAAAGGCTCAGTCTATTTGGATCTTCTTTACTTCGTGCCATTTGCTTAGGCAATGTTTGTAAGATAAAAAACTAAAAGGTTTGCTTTTCATAACTTATGTGTTATTTGTTGGCTCCTTGGCGAAACATTACGGAGCCTCTTCGGCAATATTTCGTGCTTTATCGGTTTTAGCCGTCGCACGTCGTGAATACTCTTCGTAAATGCATAGTAATGACACTACCCCGCCAAAATGACAAAATGTCGCTTAGCTTATTTCCATGTTATATCGCCAAATGGCACAAAATATACAACTTGGTTGGATAAAAAGATCCTATGGTACAAAATAAAAGTAGTAGTTTGGAGATAAAGCGCAGGATTGCAAGGATTCAAGAGGATTACAGTTTAGCTTGAAATGAAAGTTGAATTTGTTTGCTGTAGAGGCAGTGTCAACGTCGCACTTATCTGAAACCAAAATGCGTTTGTTATAACGGCTCTGACTTTTTTAAGCTGCTTTACTTCGTTGCATTTGCTAAGTTAATGTTTGTAAGATGGAAAAAATATAAATTGTTTGTTTCTCATAACTTATGAGTCATTTGTTGTCTCCTACGAGAAAAATTACGGAGCCTCTTCGTCAATATTTCGGGCATTTTCGGTTTTAGCCATCGCACTTCGTGAATACTCTTCGTAAATGCATACTAATGACATTGTTCCGCGGAAGTGGCAAAATGTAGCTTAGCTTATTTCCACGTTATATCGACAAATGGCACAAAATATACAACTTAGTCGGATAAAAAGAGTACAAAACAAATGTAGTCTTTTAGAGATAAAGCGCAGGATTGCAAGGATTGAAGTGGATTACAGATTAGCTTGATATAAAAGTTGCCTTTGTTTGCAGGAGAGGCATTGTCAATCGTGACATTTATCTGAAATCAAAATGCGTGCGTTTTAACGGATCAGTCTATTTTGGGCCGCTTTACTTTGTTGCATTTGCTTAGCTAATGATTGTAACATGGAAAAATCAATTGTTTGTTTTTTAAAACTTATGAGAAATTTGTTCGCTCCTAGGAGAAAAATTACGGAGCCTCTTCGTAAATATTTCGAGCATTTTCGGTTTTAGCCGTCGCACTTCGTGAATAGTCTTCGTAAATGGTACTGATGAGATTGTCCCACCGAAATGGCAAAATGTCGCTAAGCTTATTTCCACGTTATATCGCCAAATGGCACAAAAGATACAACTTAGTTGGATAAAAAGATCCTATAGTACAAAATAAAAGTAGAAGTTTGGAGTCAAAGCGCAGAATTGCAAGGATTGAAGTGGATTACAGTTTAGCTGGAAACCAAAGTTGCCTTCGTTTGCTGGAGAGGCAGTGTCAATCGTGACATTTATCTGAAACCAAAATGCGTGCGTTATAACGGCTCAGTCTATTTTTAGCTGCTTTACTTCGTTCCATTTGCTTATACAACGTTTGTAACGTAGAAAACTAAACTGTTTGTTTGTCATAAGTTAGGAGATATTTGTTGGCTCCTAGAAGAAAAATTACGGAGCCTCTTCGTCAATATTTCGGGCATTATCGGTTTTAGCCGTCGCACGTCGTGAATACTGTTCGTAAATGCATAGTAATGACACTGTCCCGCCAAAATGACAAAATGTCGCTTAGCTTATTTCCACGTTATATCGCCAAATGGCACAAAATATACAACTTGGTTGGATAAAAATATCTCAAAGCACAAAACAAAAGAAGTAGTTTATTGCTAAATCGCAGAATTGCAAGGATTGAAGTGGATTACAGTTTAGCTGGAAATCAAGGTTTTCTTTGTTTGCTGGAGAGGCAGTGTCAATCGTGACATTTATCTGAAACCAGAATGCGTACGTTATAACGGCTCAGTCTATTTTGAGCTGCTTTGCTTCGTTCGATTTGCTTAGTCAATGTTTGTAAGATAGAAAGCTAAAAGGTTTGCATGTCATAACTTATGAGAAAATTGTTGGCTCCCATGAGAAAACTTACGGACCCTCTTCGGCAATTTTTCGTTAATTTTCGGTTTTAGCCTCGCACTTCGTGAATACTCTTCGTAAATGCATGTTGATGACAATGTCTCGCCGAAATGGCAATTTGTGGCTTAGCTTATTTGCACTTTACATCGCCAAATGGCACAAAATATACAACTTGGTTGGATAAAAATATTCCAGAGTACAAAATAAAAGTAGTCCTTCAGAGATAAAGCGCAGGATTGCAAGGATTGAAGTGGATTACAGTTTAGCTGGAAATCAAAGTTTCCTTTGTTTGCTGTAGAGGCAGTGTCAATCGTCGCATTTATCTGAAACCAAAATGCGTGCGTTATAACGGCTCAGTTTGTTTTGAGCTTCTTCAATTCGTTCCATTTGCTTAGGCAATGTTTGTAAGATAAAAAGCTAAAAGGTTTGCTTGCCATAACTTATGAGTCATTTGTTGGCTCATAGGAGAAAAATAACGGAGCCTCTTCGTCAATATTTCGGGCATTTTCGGTTTTAGCCATCGCACTTCGTGAATACTCTTCGTAAATGCATACTAATGACACTGTTCCGACGAAGTGGCAAAATGTCGCTTAACTTGTTTCCACGTTATATCGACAAATGGCACAAAATATACAACTTAGTTGGATAAAAAGTTCCTATAGTAAAAAACAAATGTAGTCTTTTAAAGATAAAGCGCGGGATTGCAAAGATTGAAGTGGATTACAGTTTAGCTTGGTATCAAAGTTGCCTTTGTTTGCAGGAGAGGTATTGTCAATCGTGACATTTATCTGAAATCAAAATGCGTGCGTTTTAACGGATCAGTCTATTTTGGGCCGCTTTACTTTGTTGCATTTGCTTAGCTAATGTTTGAAAGATGGAAAAATCAATTGTTTGTTTGTTATAACTTGTGAGAAATTTGTTCGCTCCTGGAAGAAAAATTACGGAGCCTCTTCGTAAATATTTCGGGCATTTTCGATTTTAGCCGTCGCACTTCGTGAATAGTCTTCGTAAATGCATACTGATGAGATTGTCCCACCGAAATGCAAAAATGTCGCTAAGCTTATTTCCACGTTATATCGCCAAATGGCACAAAAGATACAACTTAGTTGGATAAAAAGATCCTATAGTTCAAAATAAAAGTAGAAGTTTGGAGACAAAGCGCAGGATTGCAAGGATTGAAGTGGATTACAGTTTAGCTAGAAACCAAAGTTGCCTTCGTTTGCTGGAGAGGCAGTGTCAATCGTGACATTTATCTGAAACCAAAATGGGTGCGTTATAACGGCTCAGTCTATTTTGAGCTGCTTTACTTCGTTCCATTTGCTTATACAACGTTTGTAACGTAGAAAACTAAACTGTTTGTTTGTCATACCTTAGGAGATATTTGTTGGCTCCTAGGAGAAAAATTACGGAGCCTCTTCGTCAATATTTCGGGCATTATCGGTTTTAGCCGTCGCACGTCGTGAATACTCTTCGTAAATGCATAGTAATGACACTGCCCCGCCAAAATGACAAAATGTCGCTTAGCTTATTTCCACGTTATATCGCCAAATGGCACAAAATATACAACTTGGTTGGATAAAAATATCTCAAAGTACAAAACAAAAGAAGTAGTTTATTGCTAAATCGCAGGATTGCAAGGATTGAAGTGGATTACAGTTTAGCTTGGTATCAAAGTTGCCTTTGTTTGCAGGAGAGGCATTGTCAATCGTGGCATTTATCTGAAATCAAAATGCGTGCGTTTTAACGGATCAGTCTATTTTGGGCCGCTTTACTTTGTTCCATTTGCTTAGCTAATGATTGTAACATGGAAAAATCAATTGTTTGTTTTTTAAAACTTATGAGAAATTTGTTCGCTCCTAGGAGAAAAATTACGGAGCCTCTTCGTAAATATTTCGGGTATTTTCGGTTTTAGCCGTCGCACTTCGTGAATAGTCTTCGTAAATGGTACTGATGAGATTGTCCCACCGAAATGGCAAAATGTCGCTAAGCTTATTTCCACGTTATATCGCCAAATGGCACAAAAGATACAACTTAGTTGGATAAAAAGATCCTATAGTACAAAATAAAAGTAGAAGTTTGGAAACAAAGCGCAGGATTGCAAGGATTGAAGTGGATTACAGTTTAGCTAGAAACCAAAGTTGCCTTCGTTTGCTGGAGAGGCAGTGTCAATCGTGACATTTATCTGAAACCAAAATGCGTGCGTTATAACGGCTCAGTCTAGTTTGAGCTGCTTTACTTCGTCCCATTTGCTTATACAACGTTTGTAACGTAGAAAACTAAACTGTTTGTTGTTATAACTTAGGAGATATTTGTTGGCTCCAAGGAGAACAAGAAGCTGTACACAGCTTGAACTCGTGGCGCCTTTAACTCATTGCAGCATTGATTCCCAAGTGATGTGGGTGCTTTTACTCCAGAGAAACAAGAGCTTAAAATTATATCTAATCAAAGGCTCCTAAGAGCCAACCCGAGAAGAAATGCTAACGCGTAACGCAACATTACCGTAAGCTTACGTTTTCACACTGAGACAGTTCGATATATATTTTTTTAAATTAAACGTCACGATTTTTGACGAACGAAAAAAAAAGTACATCACTTCCATAATGTCCAGTTCGAAAAAAAAAAGGAAAAAAAAAGGGACTTTATGGAGATTCGAACTCGGGCCGCCCGGGACTAAGCCACAAACTCAAACACTGCGCTGTCCAAGAGCACACACTACCTACGGACTAAATTTTATTATTTTAAGCTAGATACGCATCAGAACGCGTGTTTAGGTTGCAAAATCCTTTTAGATCGATTTTAATGTTGCACTAAAAACTCCAAATGCGAAACATCTGTAAGCTTATTGTTGTCTATATTCGTTTACATCAAATTAATTATTGTTATCGTTGGATTCACGTTGAATTCCTGTTTCGAAACGTGTTCGTGACAAAGCATTTGCTCACTAAGTTTACAGCTGATGGAAGGAGCGCGTGAGTGAGTGAGTGAGTGAGTGAGTGAGAGAGTGAGTGAATTTTATTTAAACACCCTTTCCGATAACCTGTTCATCGTGCTTTCACGTATACACGGGCTTAAAGGTAAGACTACACTGCATTCACTAGATTCAGTAGCTGACACTTAAGCTCGACCCGGAGCTCGATCGCTAAGCAAATGGCAAGTTTCATATATAAAACACAGAACTTGCCAGAGCAAAAATCCCACAGGAATAAGCGGCGGACACAATATCAAACGGTCCTATCCATCCATGAACGCCTTGAATTGTCTTGAAAGTGTGCAGTTGTACGCAGTAGTTCTTTATCTTGCTTCTCGAGTACACACACGGAGAGGTTTTACGGTATGTATTTCATGGCCGAAAGCCATATAGTCGTCGAAAAAGACTTAAATATGCGTGCATAAATTTGCATGCGCTAATATGACACGAAAAAAAAAACAAGAAAAGTCAAAGCCGGATTTACAACTCGTGTGCTTCGCCACGAGTAAAAATTACGGAGCCTCTTCGTCAATATTTCGGGCATTATCGGTTTTAGCCGTCGCACGTCGTGAATACTCTTCGTAAATGCATAGTAATGACACTGTCCCGCCAAAATGACAAAATGTCGCTTAGCTTATTTCCACGTTATATCGCCAAATGGCACAAAATATACAACTTGGTTGGATAAAAATATCTCAAAGTACAAAACAAAAGAAGTAGTTTATTGCTAAATCGCAGGATTGCAAGGATTCAAGAGGATTACAGTTTAGCTTGAAATGAAAGTTGGCTTTGTTTCAGGAGAGGCAGTGTCAATCGTGACATTTATCTGAAACCAGAATGCGTACGTTATAACGGCTCAGTCTATTTGGAGCTTCTTTACTTCGTTCCATTTGCTTAGTCAATGTTTGTAAGATAGAAAGCTAAAAGGTTTGCATGTCATAACTTATGAGTAAATTTTTGGCTCCCATGAGAAAAATTACGGAGCCTCTTAGGCCATTTTTCGTTAATTTTCGGTTTTAGCCCCGCACTTCGTGAATACTCTTCGTAAATGCATATCGATGACAATGTCTCGCCGAAATGGCAATTTGTGGCTTAGCTTATTTGCACTTTACATCGCCAAATGGCACAAAATATACAACTTGGTTGGATAAAAATACCTCAAAGTACAAAACAAAAGAAGTAGTTTATTGCTAAATCGCAGGATTGCAAGGATTGAAGTGGATTACAGTTTAGCTGGAAATCAAGGTTTTCTTTGTTTGCTGTAGAGGCCGTGTCAATCGTCGCATTTATCTGAAACCAAAATGCGTGCGTTATAACGGCTCAGATTGTTTTGAGCTTCTTCACTTCGTTCCATTTGCTTAGTCAATGTTTGTAAGATAGAAAGCTAAAAGGTTTGCATGTCATAACTTATGAGTAAATTGTTGGCTCCCATGAGAAAAATTACGGAGCCTCTTCGGCCATTTTTCGTTAATTTTCGGCTTTACCCCCGCACTTCGTGAATACTCTTCGTAAATGCATATTGATGACAATGTCTCGCCGAAATGGCAATTTGTGGCTTAGCTTATTTGCACTTTACATCGCCAAATGGCACAAAATATACAACTTGGTTGGATAAAAATATTCCATAGCACAAAATAAAAGTAGTCCTTCAGAGATAAAGCGCAAGATTGCAAGGATTGAAGTGGAATACAGTTTAGCTGGAAATCAAAGTTTCCTTTGTTTGCTGTAGAGGCAGTGTCAATCGTCGCATTTATCTGAAACCAAAATGCGTGCGTTATAACGGCTCAGTTTGTTTTGAGCTTCTTCACTTCGTTCCATTTGCTTAGGCAATGTTTGTAAGATAAAAAGCTAAAAGGTTTGCTTGTCATAACTTATGGGTCATTTGTTGGCTCCTAGGAGAAAAATAACGGAGCCTCTTCGTCAATATTTCGGGCATTTTCGGTTTTAGCCATCGCACTTTGGAATACTCTTCGTAAATGCATACTAATGACACTGTTCCGCCGAAGTGGGAAAATGTCGCTTAACTTATTTCCACGTTATATCGACAAATGGCACAAAATATACAACTTAGTTGGATAAAAAGATCCTATAGTACAAAACAAATGTAGTCTTTTAAAGATAAAGCGCGGGATTGCAAGGATTGAAGTGGATTACAGTTTAGCTTGATATCAAAGTTGAATTTGTTTGCTGGAGAGGCAGTGTCAATCGTGACATTTATCTGAAACCAGAATGCGTACGTTATAACGGCTCAGTCTATTTTGAGCTGCTTTACTTCGTTCGATTTGCTTAGTCAATGTTTGTAAGATAGAAAGCTAAAAGGTTTGCATGTCATAACTTATGAGTAAATTGTTGGCTCCTTGGCGAAAAATTACGGAGGCTCTTCGGCAATTTTTCGTTAATTTTCGGTTTTAGCCTCGCACTTTGGAATACTCTTCGTAAATGCATACTAATGACAATGTCTCGCCGAAATGGCAAAATGTCGCTTAGCTTATTTCCACTTTATATCGCCAAATGGCACAAAATATACAACTTAGTTCGATAAAAAGATCCTATGGTACAAAATAAAAGTAGTAGTTTGGAGATAAAGGGCGGGATTGCAAGGATTAAAGTGGATTACAGTTTAGTTTGATATCAAAGTTGCCTTTGTTTGCAGGAGAGGCATTGTCAATCGTGACATTTATCTAAAATCAAAATGCGTGCGTTTTAACGGCTCAGTCTATTTTGGGCCGCTTTACTTTGTTGCATTTGCTTAGCTAATGTTTGAAAGATGGAAAAATCAATTGATTGTTTGTTATAACTTGTGAGAAATTTGTTCGCTCCTGGAAGAAAAATTACGGAGCCTCTTCGTAAATATTTCGGGCATTTTCGGCTTTAGCCGTCGCACTTCGTGAATAGTCTTCGTAAATGCATACTGATGAGATTGTCCCACCGAAATGGAAAAATGTCGCTAAGCTTATTTCCACGTTATATCGCCAAATGGCACAAAAGATACAACTTAGTTGGATAAAAAGATCCTATAGTACAAAATAAAAGTAGAAGTTTGGAGACAAAGCGCAGGATTGCAAGGATTGAATTGGATTACAGTTTAGCTAAAAAAAAGTTGCCTTCGTTTCCTGGAGAGGCAGTGTCAATCGTGACATTTATCTGAAACCAAAATGCGTGCGTTATAACGGCGCAGTCTTTTTTGAGCTGCTTTACTTCGTTCCATTTGCTTATACAACGTTTGTAACGTAGAAAACTAAACTGTTTGTTTGTCATACGTTAGGAGATATTTGTTGGCTCCTAGGAGAAAAATTACGGAGCCTCTTCGTCAATATTTCGGGCATTATCGGTTTTAGCCGTCGCACGTCGTGAATACTCTTCGTAAATGCATAGTAATGACACCGTCCCGCCAAAATGACAAAATGTCGCTTAGCTTATTTCCACGTTATGTCGCCAAATGGCACAAAATATACAACTTGGTTGGATAAAAATATCTCAAAGTACAAAACAAAAGAAGTAGTTTATTGCTAAATCGCAGGATTGCAAGGATTGAAGTGGATTACAGTTTAGCTGGAAATCAAGGTTTTCTTTGTTTGCAGGAGAGGCAGTGTCAATCGTGACATTTATCTGAAACCAGAATGCGTACGTTATAACGGCTCAGTCTATTTTGAGCTGCTTTACTTCGTTCGATTTGCTTAGTCAATGTTTGTAAGATAGAAAGCTAAAAGTTTTGCATGTTATAACTTATGAGTAAATTGTTGGCTCCCATGAGAAAAATTACGGACCCTCTTCGGCCATTTTTCGTTAATTTTCGGTTTTAGCTCCGCACTTCGTGAATACTCTTCGTAAATGCATATTGATGACAACGTCTCGCCGAAATGGCAATTTGTGGCTTAGCTTATTTGCACTTTACATCGCCAAATGGCACAAAATATACAACTTGGTTGGATAAAAATATTCCAGAGTACAAAATAACAGTAGTCCTTCAGAGATAAAGCGCAGGATTGCAAGGATTGAAGTGGATTACAGTTTAGCTGGAAATCAAAGTTTCCTTTGTTTGCTGTAGAGGCAGTGTCAATCGTCGCATTGATCTGAAACCAAAATGCGTGCGTTATAACGGCTCAGTTTGTTTTGAGCTTCTTCAATTCGTTCCATTTGCTTAGGCAATGTTTGTAAGATAAAAAGCTAAAAGGTTTGCTTGCCATAACTTATGGGTCATTTGTTGGCTCCTTGGCGAAATATTACGGATCCTCTTCGGCAATTTTTCGTTAATTTACGGTTTTAGCCTCGCACTTCGTGAATACTCTTCGTAAATGCATATTGATGACAATGTCCCGCCGAAATGGCAAAATGTCGCTTAGCTTATTTCCACTTTATATCGCCAAATGGCACAAAATATACAACTTAGTTGGATAAAAAGATCCTATGGTACAAAATAAAAGTAGTAGTTTGGAGATAAAGCGCAGGATTGCAAGGATTCAAGAGGATTACAGTTTAGCTTGAAATGAAAGTTGAATTTGTTTGCTGTAGAGGCAGTGTCAACGTCGCACTTATCTGAAACCAAAATGCGTTTGTTATAACGGCTCTGTCTATTTTAAGCTGCTTTACTTCGTTCCATTTGCTAAGTTAATGTTTGTAAGATGGAAAAACTAAATATTTTGTTTGTCATAACTTATGAGTCATTTGTTGGCTCCTAGGAGAAAAATAACGGAGCCTCTTCGTCAATATTTCGGGCATTTTCGGTTTTAGCCATCGCACTTCGTGAATACTCTTCGTAAATGCATACTAATGACACTGTTCCGCCGAAGTGGCAAAATGTCGCTTAACTTATTTCCACGTTATATCGACAAATGGCAAAAAAGATACAACTTAGTTGGATAAAAAGATCCTATAGTACAAAATAAAGGTAGAAGT